>RYFJ01001314.1:0-377810 GCA_003991445.1 Oryza meyeriana var. granulata | reverse complement strand
TCAAATCTCATTCGTCTGTTTTCCTCGAGATTAATCTGAGTCGTCGATTTCATTAACCCGATTCGGAGCCAACCTAGCTTTAAACAAGCCATCTCATCGCCACGGTGTGGTCAAGTCATCAGTCCTCCACAGCCTTGCTCTTAGGTTCCATGGACTTATCCATACCAAAACCCAATCATGATAGTGGGTCTACCTCAATTTCTATACAACAGTAATTCCTTCAATAATCAATTTTGAGAGGAATATTCTTGAAATATTCTTTTCATTTCTTTTAGAAATTACTTCTCCGAAATTCATATGTCCAAAAGCCGTATCTTTTCCGTTGAGTCCGATCGACCCGCGTTTTTCTAAATTCATTAAAATCAATTACTTGTTATGTATTTTTAATGTATTTTTATTTGGAGTTTCTTAGGGTTTGTTTATTGTTTACGTGTGTTTCGTATATTGCCGTGGTTCGGAAGACTACGGAGTTCGGAAGAGCAATTAAGACTTTTGGCGATTGCAAGGCAAGTCCCATGACAATCTCCTTGAGCATGTTTGATGTCCCGTTTGCGAAGCTCTTTTATTTTAAAAGTTATTGCGCATGAAATGCTTTAGAATGACATTATTAGCGGGTAATGTACTTAATAGCCATATTCTATGATAATTATGGGCCATTTTGTTATTGCTCTCTATACCTTGATACTTGGGTGAATAATACTGACTAGCTGGATGTTTAAAATATTTATCTTGCTAGTATTATTTAGGAGTTCTTAGCATGCCCTCACGACAATCGCTACGCTCATATTTTATATGGGAACTATTCATTCATTCGATTACTTAAGATTAATGGTGATATTTACGACGTTTGGTCGTGGTTGATTAATTCACTATGTCATAAACTTGAATGAATGGTGGGGTTTGAGACCAGGGTTTGGTTTGTTGCTAGCGGTGCTGCATGAACAACTTTAGGACCGGTTCCGCGGACTACTTGTTGCGAAGCAACACTCGTGCTAACAAAGCTAGTATCGGGTAGCAGGAGTTTGACGTGTGCCGAGTTTCATAGGAGGCTCCAAGGGCGTGTTTGTGGCTGGTTAATAGTCCACAATGGCAGTGACAATAGACCATGCTTTCGAGGCGTCGGACCGTCTTGCGGGGAGGTGCAATTGATTCACTACCGAGAACCGGAGTTCAGAGCGGGACGGCTCTCCTTATTTGTGCGAGTTACATGAATGATGCCTGTCACAATTCCTTTCCAAGAACCTGTGGTGGTACTTTAGGCGACTTGATGTGTTAGGTAACCCGTGGTGGTATCGAGGGGCACAGTGATGTGTTGTGGAGTTATGTTTGTGGGTCAATTGGTACATCTCTGGCCAAGAGTAAAACTATTCGAATAGACTGTGCCCACGGTTAAGGGCAAGCCTAGCAATGTTCTGTGATTAGTCCACAACTACTCATTAATGAAAAAAATAAATGATGGAATATCGATAGCTCTGTTTGGAGGAGTTTTGGTTTTGGGCCTGAACTGCGTTGGAGCATTGTTCAGTGGTTGATTCAATACTGATTAAGAATTAAAACTATATTGTTTTCAATGGTTTTAATGCAAATGTTTTAAATGTTGTTTTATGCAAATAAGCCATATTATGCCTTTCCTTTGGTATCCTGTTGCATTACTTGCATTCCTAGTGTGGCTTGTTTGAGTAAGGTGGGTGTACTCAGTTTTGCATTTTGCAATCTTTAGAGTGAAGCCTTGCGAGGAGGAGAAGATGGTGTTTGCTTATACCCAGTTGAGCTGCCTGTGGCTTGGAGCTGAAGCTACGCTAGTTGCCGTTCCGCTGCTGTTTTCTTCTGTGTGAGGACTAAGTGCCTCTGTTGTAAGTATTTATCGTTATTTCGTATTTGGTTATGTTTATCAAATTGTCAATTTGTGTACCTCGGCTGATTCCTGGACGAGGATTTACTGCACAAATTAGCTTTGGAAATTCTAGTGAATTTCTGGGCGTGACAACAAACCATCCCTAATGTCGGGATTTATCTTCCAGAGCCTGTGTTCTCACATGGACAGCTTTATGTTGCATTGCCAAGGAGAGTGTCAAGGCAAACAACAAGAATTTTGGCTAAGCCAAAAAACGAAATAGACCTACGCGAAGAGCACTAGGAATATTGTGTATAGAGACGTCCTGGACTAGTGAACAATAGTAGGTAATAAGACCAATATGTACGTTTGCATGTCAAAAACATTCATTACAATATTTGTTATTGACCACTGATAATTGGTTTTGTATAGCACGTAGCCAACTGAGTGGGAACCGTGTGATTGGGACGGCATACAAGCTTGTGGTACATCCTGGCAGGTTAACATCATTATGCTTGTACCGCTCTACTATGAACTCTTCGCCAATTTACCAATGTAACAACACATTAATGAGTAGTTCATAAATTCAATTGTATTGGTATACATGACGAAATGATTTATTTGAGTATATCTTTAATAACTATGATCCAAAATTGTGCTGCTGCTTTTTGTGTTTCCTGGCTGGCTGGCTCCAATGGTATAGTGGAAAGGTTCCACTGCCCGGTGCCTGCCAACACTTGGAAGGTTTTATAACGACTGGAAACCATCCTCTCCCTCTCAATCTAGGGATATACAACGACAACGCTAAATCACAAAAGATTCCTAGTCGATGGGTACTGCAGGGGTTCATCCTCCTCGTGCGCGACGCCTAGATCCTACTCGGACTTGATAACTTAACGCGAATATTTAAAACACAATACAAATGCCAAATAAATCAACATAACATGGAAAGTAATAGTGCCATTAGATATATCTCATTTTTATAAAAATTTTAAAAATTGAACAGAGTCAAATGGAGTTATAGTTTGAAAGATATGAATTTTTGAAGTTTATATGAATTTCTTAAAACAAAGAAGTAATTTATAGAAAACATAGGAGAATATTAAGCGAAAATATTCCCCTGGTTATGATAGGTGGGCCCCATTTATCTGCGAGGCATACGCCACCGGCCCACGGTGGGCTGTGTCCACTGATGCACGATATGGAAAGGGTGGTGGTCCAGATTTATTGGGCCCGCGAGGGTGCCCACGAAGCCGTCAGCCCGTAAATAGATGGGCCTTTATAGCGGGCCGGGGGAGGTGGGTCCCTTTTGTCATTGATTCAGATAGGATCGTAGTGGGGCCACCTGTAGGAGAGGTCGACCTATAGGTGGCCAACGGGTGGATTCCGGGCCGGCACGGCCCGAGGCACTATCCGGCACGGCCCGATACGGCACGGCCCGTGTAGGCACGGTTCCTGTAGGGGCCGTGCGTGCCAGCTCCGTGTGCCTCCCCGGCCACAGGCAGGCAGCCGAGGTTGTGGGCCGTGCCGTGCCGGCACGGCCGTCGGCGGCCACCGTGCCCGGGCCGGCCGGTCTCGCCGACGCCTGCGCCGCGCGTCCGGCGTCCCCGGCCTCCTCCGGCGCCTCCCTGCGGCCTGCGCGCCGCCTCCTGTCCGCCGCCTGCCGCATCTCTCCCGCCCTCGCTCTCGGCCTCGCCTACTCCGCCGCCTCGGCCCCCCGCCTCCTCCGCGCCTCGGCCTCCTCCGCCTCCCTCCCGCCGCCTCGGCTCTCCTCTCGCGCCCTCCGCGCGCGCCTTTTTCCCCGGCCTCCGCCGGCCTCCGCCTGCGCGCGCCCCGAGGCCGCCCTCCGCCGCTCCGCTGCGCCGAGTCCCGACTCCCGACTCCTGTCCCGATTGAGTCAAGTGAGAGTGACTGAGAGATGTGTAAAAAAGGAAAAAAAAGACTTAAAAAATTTTAAAAAATTAGAGAAGTGGTAAAAAATATAAAAACTTATCTGATATGAGTAAAAAATAAGGGTATTTTTTGATGATATTAGAGGAGAAAAATTTTATATTTTTTAAACAAGCAAAATAGAAGAACATATATAGTTGTGCAATTTAATTTCTACATAGATATAGAGGAAAATTGCGTAATGACCTTTATTGATTTTGATATTACACAGCTGCCTCATTCAAAACTCTGTCATGTAAAACTCAATTTTTTGAGAAAAACCATGACAAAGAAAAAAGAGTACAAGCTAAAGGTCAATACTCAAAAATAAAAAAGATTACTCTAGTTCCTCATTTTGTAGGTAAAGATTTTCGAACTGTTCAGCCAAATCTTGGTTCTCTGTGGTGTGTTGGGCACGTTCCTTAGCTAACTCCCAGTCTTTAACCGTAAGTAGCATTTCTACCACCTCACTACAGAGATTTCTTCTTCTCTCCTCAATAATTCTTCCGCAAAGACTGAAGGCCGATTCGGATGATACCGTAGACACAGGCACTGTGAACACATCTCGTGCTAGTTTTGAGAGCACGGGATATTGGGTCTTGTGATCATTCCACCATTGAAGAACGTTGAGATCTTCCTGGTTGATCGAGTCACTGTTCAAGTAGGTGGACAGCTCAAGAGCTTCAAGCGAAGCGTGTGCAGGACTTGCTGCGGCCGAACTTCCACCACCGGTGCTCGAAGAAGAAGAGGAACCACCCCAAATTCGGCCCCACTGCAATTTCTTCTTACCTGGGACAGGGACGGGTGTGGCTCTTTGCACACGAACTCCCTGAAACTTAGTTTCATACTTTCGAAATACTTCATACAATTTTGTTTTAGAATCAGAATAGTAGTTAGTGTAATCAATATTCATTGCATCCCCAATAAGATTCAAAATATTTAGAAACCCCCGTATTTTACCCCTAGGATCAAGAATAAATGCAAAAGCATACAAGTATGGAATGTCCTTCCAGTATTTAAGATATTTTTGTTTCAATGTGAAATATTACAAGTCTTAGTAGTTGGTCATCTTCATTTTCTTTTAATAAAGTGGCAATCTCAAAAATTTTATGCAAAATTAAATTAGCAGTTGGATAATAAACACCAGACAAAGTAACAGTTGCATCATAAAAAGTTTCAAGAAAGTAATAAAACATTTCTACAACATACAAAGACTGTTCTGTCAGTAGCGGTTGCCCGTCACTAGTAACAACATTCTTGGACTGCAAGAAAACAGTTAGTATATCTTTGTAAGGCAAGACATGTTTCAACATTAAATAAGTCGAGTTCCACCGATGGTCCGCATCAGTGGAGAACTTGCGTGGACGCTTGTCCGAAGCGATGCAGAATCGCTTGAAGGTCGAAAGTCGAGGATTAGAACCATTCAGCCATGTTATGGCTTCACGGATAGAATCGAGATATATAGTTACTCTTTTAAAACCGGATTTAACTATAAGATTAATAACATGGCAAGCACAACGTTGATGTAAAAGAAATGATTTAGCATAAACATTGAATAAAGGTTGCAAAATTTCCATTGCTCTGGAATTTGCAGCTGCATTATCTAAAGTTACTGAAAATATTTTATTTGTGATGCCAAAATCCTCACAAACTCTAGAAATTCGTTCAGCAATATGTTCTGCATTATGTGAAACATCAATTAATTTTAAAGCTATTACTCTTTTTTGTAGTTCCCATTCATCATCAACATAATGAGCAACTACACTAATATAGTCTTCCTTAGCCCTACCACTCCAAATATCAGATGTGATACTAATAGAAAATGTGCAAGTAGTAAATAATTGTTTAATGTTATCCCGGTCTTGGTTGTAAATATTCACCAAGTCCCGGGTCGTAGTTTGTCTACTAACAGGTTGAAACCTAGGATTATGAGCAGTTTTAATGTAAGTCTCAAATGCAGGAGACTCACCAAAGTTTAGGGGTAGATCCTATCTAGCAATTAAACGGGTAAGGGAATCTCGTGCTACCTGAGGATCATACTCCCATGAACGTACCGTACCATCCGGATTGAGTACCAGTTGCTGCTGTCTTAGCTGGTAACCTTGCTTCTTCGCACACGCCTCAGCATGTCGCCTCAAATGCCCTGTTCCACCAGAAGATTTTCCAGAGAGTTTAGTTTTACAAATTTTACATTTCACGTAAGTTACCTCCCTTCCATCCCGCGGGGTCTCCCTTGATCTCATCAAAATGTTTGCCAGGGCGGAGGAAGTTCTTGATCTCTTTGAGCCGGTTGCCGTTGATAGCTCCCGCTCGCAGTTCCGGATCCTTCTGAAGCCGCATGTATTCCCTCCGGATGTTCTTGCGGTGTAGGAGCCGACCCAGAGTCGTCTCCTTGCGACATCGACAGATAGCTCGGGTCGAAGTCACTCAGTTGGAACGTCGGTAGTTCGGATCCATCCTGCAATATAAATAAAGAAAATTAGTATTAAAAAAATAGTAGGAACAAAGAAGAAAATTTAGGATTTTTTTTTACCTTGCAGGAGCACCGGAGGCTGCAACTATTACCTATGAGAATGTGGGAAATTTTTGAATTTTAGACAAAATTTTGTCTAAATCAAAAATTTTGACCAAAGAGAGTAAAAGAGAGGAGAATAGAGCACAAGAGGAGAGATTGGGAGGTTTGGATGAGCAAAAAATGTGGCTGGGGGTTCCCTATTTATAGGAAAAAATTCACAATTTTCGGATTTTTTTGATATATTTTTCGGATTTTTTGTCCTGCAACGGCTAGATTCAAAATCTAGCCGTTTTCGGACCGTTGGACACGTGTCATTTTTTTTACTGGGCAACGCGGACAAACCTATATTTTTTGTAACGGTCATCAGCGTCCTACGGGCAGATGTCAGTGCAACGGTCGCCTGCCTCCTCCGCCGCACGCACTCCGTCTTTTCGGCCCTTCGCTCCTCCCTGGCCCCTCCTCACTCCTCTCACCCTCCTCCTCCTCCTCCTCCGCTGCTCGGCTTCCTCCCGGCACCTCCTTGGCCTCCCGCCGCCTCGCCGCCTCCTCCGCCTCTCCGCTTTCCGCGCTCGGCCTCGCCTCCTCCCCCTCCGACCTCGGCCTCTCGCCGCCTCGGCCTCCTCGGCTTCCCGCCGCCCTGTCCTCCCAGCCGGACGCCGCCTCC
The DNA here is from genome assembly GCA_003991445.1 of Oryza meyeriana var. granulata. NCBI lineage: Eukaryota > Viridiplantae > Streptophyta > Magnoliopsida > Poales > Poaceae > Oryza > Oryza meyeriana. Next base: position 370,868 of record RYFJ01001314.1, on the reverse strand, counting down.
TCCCGCGCTGTCTCCTCCGGCTGCTACCGTTGTTGGGTGTTTGGTTTTTTTGTCGGCTCGCGGCGCCCTCCGCCGCCGTTTTCCGCCCGCCCTCGGTCGCCTCCCCGCCTCGGCCGCCGACGCCTGCCTCCGCTTCGCCAGCCGCAGACACTGCCCGCGCGGGCCTCCGCCGCCGCCCTCCGGGAGGGCTGCCTGCCCGTTCCCATGCCCCGTGCTCCCGTGCCCCGTGTTCCCCGTGGTTGGGGTGTGCTCCCCTTGCCCGTGCATGCCCATCTTGGTTTTGCCGTCCCCGTGCCCCGTGCGCCCGTGCCGTACTGTGCCGTGCCGGCCGCTACAGTCCACGGGCCGTGCCGCACCGCCGGCCCAGGCACTGGCCCACGGCCAACCGTTGCCGAGCCGGCCCGTGGCATGGTTACTGTAGCACCATGCCCCCCGGCGGCCCGTGTGGACGGGGCACGGCCATTTGGACATCTCTAGGTCGACCAGCAAGGCGTGGGGACTGGCTGGGCCCACTCGTCGTGTGGACAGCTTCGGTCTTTCCCCGTTACCCGTTTCTTCCTCCCACGGCGCCAGCGAGCAGAATAATGGTAGGCGCGGGCAAGACTGACGCAGCGGCGGCAGGGCTGGAGGCGGAGGCCAGCGCCAATCCTGCTCCGCTCCAGATCCGGCCTCGACGGCGCCTAAACGGCGGGCGCCGTCCATCCTCTCTTCCCTCGGCATCTTATATCCCCTCTCTCTCTCTGCAGCGGCGAGCCCCATCCCTCTCTCTACCCGACCTCGATCTATGCGTGATCAGGAGGTCAGGGCTCTGGATGGAGTGGGTCCAGCGAGGGAGGCCGTTGGCGACGCCGGCACAGATGTGTGGGACCTAGGCGGGGGCCCATGGCGGATCTCGCGCGGGTGAAGTCTGGTCCGCGGGCCTGGTGGCTGCAACAGCGGTGTAAACAATAGTATGTTCATTCTTTCTCCACTAATTGTGCTTTCCATATCTTGTTTTTGGAAACAAAGCACGCTTTCTTATCTCTGGAGACATCCTCTATCTCATGTCAACACTATAAAAGCAGCCAATTATGTGGAAGAGGCACACCACAAGAGCACCAACGGAGCGGCAAGGAACATCAGGTACACCCCCTTGATAAAACTTGTGATTCTACAGTTCGCCTAGTTTATTAGTTAGAACATGTCGGTTTATGTGATTATACGATGCCCTGTAGAATAATTCATAGTTCCCATGATGAGACCACTTTGGTTTAGCTGCAGTATGGCCTATGTGCCCATGATGAGACCACTTTGGTTTAGCTGCAGTATGGCCTGGTTTGCGCCTGGTAGATTAAGTTAATAGCTTCGAGAATTTGGTGTGTTCTTCAGCCTTGTTTCTGATAGAATTAAACTAATCTCAATTGTTAGAAAAAACTAATCTCAATTCAGAATCTCTCCATTCTAATGTCAGTGTGGCATTTCTATTTCAGAATAATTATTGCTGAAAATACAGTTGTTTCTTTCTCTGATGATCTGTTTTTTACATGCTTACAGACATAGATCTACTTGTTTTGCACTTGAACCAGCAGGGGAAATAACAACAGCTAGCAGGTATGGCTCCCTTGTTTAATTGTTTCTCACTTGAACTATTATGATAACACAGTGTCTCCTGAAATAACATGAACCTCAACTCCTTAGATTGATGTACTGAAATAAGCACATTATGCCTAATTGATCTCTGCCTTGTTCTAATGTGTGATATGTCCGCTGATATAAGCACATTTTTTTTGTGCTTGCCCTTCCCATTGACAAATGGCTAATGATGATTCTTTTATTTATGACTGCAAATCTGATGTGAGCACAAACTTCTTGTTCTTTTTCCATTGCTTTCTCCTGCTGTTATATAGCCTGGTGTATGGGAAATGGCCAACTTCCTTGATATGAACAGATACTATATTGTTCATGTGAGCTCAGGCCAATGATGATAACTACTCTCTATTTATTTTATACCCACCTCTTTTGTCAGTGATGATTTTATTGGACTGTTAAGAGCAGATTTGCCTACGATTGGTCTCTTTTCCCTATCGCCAGGCAATCAAACATGGCCTTTGCATTTGAATCCTAAGGTGTTTATTTTTCACCATTCTTCTGAAATGATGGTTAGTGCACATTCTTCAAAAATCTGAGGCCACTACTTCTGTTGATTAATTCTTGAAAAATCTGAGGCCACAACTACTTTTTGATTAATTATTGAATAATCTGATGCCACTACTACTTTTTTTTACAGTCATGTTCTTTTGTAGCTGTTGATTTAGTAGGAGTAGGTAATTTTTTGCATTATGCCTAACTGATCTCTGCCTTGTTCTGATGTGTGATATGTCAACTGATATAAGCACATTTTTTTGTGCTCGCTCTTCCCATTGACAAATGGCCAATGATGATTCTTTTATTTACTGCAAATCTGATGTGAGCACATACTTCTTGTTCTTTTTCCATTGCTTCCTTCTGCTGTTATATAGCCTGGTGTATGGGAAATGGCCAACTTCCATGAATATTTCATTTGAAGCAAAATCCAAAACATTGTATAAGTCTGAATGTTTGATTATTTCCATTTATCTTGATGGCATATGTGGATATTTTCTTGTTATTACTCGATATCAAATTTATTGGTGGCAGTGCTATATTCTATGTGACATCTTTGGATTATTTCTATGTGACTTGGCATACGTCTTCACCGGCATCAATGTCGTGCACCTCCCCGCCTGCCCCACCTGCCACATTTGCCGGAAGGACAACGACGGCAACGAGCTGCAGCAGCGAAGCGAGCACCATCGCGCCGGCCAGATGGCAGCGCTGCTGCCGCATTGTAGCTACCTGTGCCGTAGCACGACGAGTGGTTGTGCGAGTGCGAAGCTGCAGTTACGAGCTAGCTTGTGACCGTGTGTGTGGGTTCCATGAGGCGCGCAACATTTTAGTGTGTGTTAATTCGGATTTGTTTGTGCGCGTAAGTGGGTTTTAAGTGAGGCGTTTCAGCGGTGTGAGCGCGATGATGGGTGTGAAGTGTGCGTTTGTTGATTAGTGCCTTTGTTTTTTATGGCTTCCTGACTCTTGCACTAAACTATGCAGGATTGGTCTGTATGCCCTCAAGTAAATTTAATGTGACATGTCAACTGATATATTCCTACATAATTTTGTGATATGTCAACTGATAAATTATCCTGCGTATTATTAATTTTGATAAATTACCCTACGTAATTTTGCCCATTAGTCGATTGTTGGTACCAATAATATGGAACACGGAAATTATGAAATATATAATGAAATAATTACTAAAATTACTAAGTGCCTACATTGTCACATGGACGTCATGAAATATATAATGTGAATTTGCATGTCACTGCATAGCAAATTAATTTGGCAAATTAGTTTGATCAGTGTGGTTGGTATTTTTCTATAATGTAAAATAATTGGGTTCCTTGTTTGCTCTGTTGTAGCATCACTGCAGCCAATGTCACAGTCATCCCCTAAGATTGCCATGCAAAATGATGATGAGAACACGTGTGACTTTATAATCGACTCAGAGATGGAATTGATGGAAGAAATTATTTGTGAAAGCATTCTTTTTTTTATCTACTCTTTATCATTCTCCTCCTATCAATTATCACTTATAAATTAACTAAGTAATAATGCAGGAGAAACACAACTAGTGCAACCATCACAGGTAATTTCACTTCGATCAATGTGATACTCCCTCCGTCTGTTTGAAAATATAAGGCGTTATTGTTTTCTGCAAAGTCAATGAAGACTTTCTAGTATATTGTTGCATATATTATTAGAATATGTAATATTTATTGGTTACTTAATTTTGTGTACTCAAATCAATGAAGAAGCTTCGTATGGTGGTACAAGTACAACCCGAGCATCCAAGAAAGCAAGAAATTCTGAATATAAGGATAATACGCTTTTGTCACAAGTATGGATTGATTAATTGTACTATCCCTCAATATTTCATTTCAATATATTTTTAAGTAAGAAGATCCACTGAAAATGGTTATAATCTTAGAAAATGCTTTAGTCGTTGAATTACATGTTGTCTTTGACTTATGTATGTTATTCCGATAATTTTATATACGCGTGTAAGTATAATATAGGATAAGCAACTATATCTACCCTATACACCTTTACTATAGGACAAGCCATCAGAGGAGCATAGAGAAACCAAAGTTGAACTGTCAAAGAATAATGTTGTACCATCAAATTTGATACGATCAATAATTGGTCAAACTTATGAATCTCTCCCTCAAGGTACATATCCTATTATTCAATTATGTTTATTTTCATCGTTTACTTTTGTTGACATGTATAGTTTTCGCATCAAAAATGACTTTTGCAGATTATGAATTAAACGACAAGGATATGATTGCTCAAATAATGGTAGAGGTATCGTCTCAAAATGATAAACTGGTGGACATAGAAGATTTTTCTATCAATCAATGTCGTCTATTGTGCCTGACAAATAAAGATAAATTCCTAAATGACGATGTAAGTACACCTACTTATAAAGACTTACCATCAGCACTTAATGGTAAATATATTATAAAGGAATGAAATATTTTGCCTTAAATGTATAAGTCATAAGTGCGTACATATACTATATAAGGGACCAAGCAAGGAGTGATGAGAAAGTATTTTGAAAGCACCATAAATTCCAATGTGCTAAAACAGTATGGCGAGTTGGGAGTAAAAGAAGATGATGATATAAACAAGAACTATATTACAAAGATAGTGAGAAACTATCTTAAGCATGAGCTAGTAATGTCTGTCTCATAGAATTTAAGTTTGTAACTATATACATGTACATGTACTAACTTGATGTCTTGCTTAGATTTTCATTCCAATAAATATCGAAAACACACATTGGTATTTAGCGGTTGTGAACGTGAAAAAACATGAGATACAAGTACTTGATTCTCTATGTTGGCAGCACCGCCGTGTTGATCTCGCTACTACGGTTAGTGAATATGACATGCTTACTCCCTTATTTAAATTATTATTTGTATTTTGTCTATTGTTGATTTAATGATCGAACAGCTGCAAGGACTAGAGTACCACTTAGCATCATTGAACGACAGCAAGACTTGATTAGCCATAAGTGGGGAGACCTTCATGTTACGACATGGAAGATCACAAAACAACTACGAGAGCCAGTGCAGAAAGACAGGTGTAGTGCAATTTCTATACTCTTTAAATATTTAATTACGATAAATGATTTGTATTCATTGGTGTACTTATGTTTTACAATCTACCCTACAATGCAGTTCTTCGTGTGGTCTATTCATGGTTAAGTTCATGGAATATTGGACAGGAGATACACTTTCTCGTCCTGTTACACAAGTGTATTTCTTAAGTGAACAAATGAGTTAATCATATTTAATCTATTTTTCTATTTAACCAGAATTACTTTTCGTTACATAGGGAGATATTGAACTTTTTAGTTTCAAGCTAGCCAGCATACTAATATGTTGAAAAAAAATAAGGCGGAAGCGATTTCCGGCGCTGAGCAAAGTGTTGGTGTCAAAGACAATTTAGATTCAGATGATGTTGTAATATTGGGTAGTCACCAAAATGGATCCATAGCTAAAAGGAACATCAAAGAATCAAAACCACTAGACTCGGAATCTGGTGTAAACAAATATGATTCACTACTATCAGCGGTTTCTATGATGGGTGTATAGGATTTGATAGGAGGCCTTTCTCACTACATCAAAGAGATTAAATGTGCCAAAACCTTGGAGTAAGCCACTACTATATATATATACACACACACACGTACATACAGTTGAAGTGTACATTATTTTATTTTCTTATTCATTGACAAAAAAGTCTGGGTGTAAAATTCAAAGCCTTATTCAATTAGCTTGACTCTCAAAAAGCTCCAATTAATACTAAAGGAGGATGAACCAATGGATCGTGATTGCTTCAACATGGCCATACGGAAGTTCATGTATGAAAACATCCAGACAATAAAAAAAACTCAATCAGCAATAACGAAGCAAGGAGCATTATCAAAGCATTGTATGGACTTGCAATTTTGGATATGTTTTTAGAATCACACATGTTCTCTCCTTTTGCTTATATTTTTAGAACATTATTATATCATGTAGATTACTACTGAGTTTGGACGACACCCGGACTTTCGTAAAAAACTGGATATTGCACAACTAGCAAAGTCGGCTTGTAGCTGGTCTAAAATTGACTATAACATTTCAAAATGCAAAACGGTAAGATTTATATCATTTGCTCCTATGTGCTCATGTTTTTGTAATCATAACATTTAGCATTTTGCAGATTCTTATATAGGGATGGCAACGGGTGAGAAACCCGGTGGGGGGCAAGAGAACACACCCGTCCCCACCAGGGTTGAAAAACCTCGTCACCCGTACCCGCCACCCGTCTCGAGTATCAAAATCCCCCACACCCACCACCCGTGTGGGTAACGGGTACCCATCGGGTGACCCTTCCCCATTTAATAACAGAAATACAGGCAATATATATACCACAATCATTCAGCAACACAAGTTCATAAATCATAACATACACAAGCTCATGAAGGCAGACAAGACAAGATCAAACTAATAGCTCATGACAAAGCTAACATCGTGAGAAATTCAGAATGATCACGCATTCAGCATTCATGCAGCGTCACATGAAATACAAGTTCATCAAAAGGGAGTCTCCAATGCCAAGCATTACAAGTTCGACACGATAATTAACTAACAGTTTATGGCACTAAATTACTTGAAATATTAGAATTACAAGCTGCTAGGGCAGACTTGGAGCTCATGATGCATCCTTCACTTCCTTGCACATAACAGGTCCATGTCAAAGTAGAAGTTTCTGCATAAGATGGGACAATTAGTATACAATGTAGTTGAATATTTAACAATGAAGAGACTGAACAGAGACACAGAGACACAGTAAAACAATTGACTATTTAACACATCACCTGCATCCCTTCTTGGATCTCTTGAAGACAGCTCCAAAAGGTCTCAGGCTTGTTGACGTTGGTAGCATCTGAAAATAGATTTACAACAATTGTTAGCAAATAATGAGATCATAAAAGTTGAAATGATATGTACAGAACAGAATATATACCAATATACTTGTGCCGCATCCAATCTTGTGAACACATAAGTGCCTCCAAGATCTCCGGAGTAAGCCGGCTGCGGTGCTCACTAAGAATCTGCCCACTGGTGCTAAAAGCAGACTCTAATGCAACTGTGCTAACTAGAATAGCAAATATGTCATGTGCTATCTTTGTCAATGTAGGATACCATGTCCCAGCCACCTTCCACCAATCTAGAATCTTGAAGTTCTCAGTCTCTAGTGGAACATACTCATCATCCAAGTACTTATCTATCTCGGTTCTGAATCTGCTTGCCATTGGCCTTCGACTTGCAACACGTGCACTAATTGTAGACAAGAAGCCTAAACTAACAAGTGAAGGGACTGAAGATTCAATGTTATCTTCATCATCCTCCAATTGGTACTCCTTCATCAAATCACATAGAGAGGTTTTGGCATCTTCAACTTTTTGCCTACATTCTTCACATGTATGACCAAACAAGCACTCAAAGAACCCAAGGAGAAACTCAGTTTTGAACCAGGGATCAAGAACAGTGGCTATTCCCATTGGTCCTTGAATGTCCTTCCAATATTTATCAAACTTTTCAATCATTTTAGTTGACATTTGCTCTATAATGGGAATTCCACATTCAGACCATTTCTTAATTTTTGTCTTAGCCTCACAAATCTTAATTTTTTTCTAACATTACCTCATGATGATGTTCCTAAGAGTCCAAGAGTCATCAATAAAATGGGCTGTTACAGCCATGTAACCTCTTTTTTGATTCTCAGAGGTCCACATGTCTGTAGTTATGGACACTCTAGACTTAGTTCCGGCCATGTACTGCAAGGCCTTCTTCTTTTCTTCCATGTATGTATCCATAATGTCCTTCCTGAAATTATAGTGCATCACAAACTAAGAAAGTGGATCACAAAGAAAATGCATCACAGTTAGAAAATGCATCACAAACTTACCTAATTGTGTTCCTTGTCACCAACTTGAATAAGGGCTGAAGTGCACTGACAAACCTTCGAAAGCTGGTATGGTCAACCATAGATAAAGGATACTCATGGAGTATTATCATGGCAGCAAGCTCTCTTCTAGCTACTTCTGGATCAAATGAGTAATTCTCCACAGATAGTTGTCCTGACTCCTTGGGAGCAAACCGAAGAGAAGCTTGTGTCACATTCTTGTCCTTGGGTGCAAACTTGGACCTTCGATATGGGCAGCCCTTCAAATGATCATAAAGGTGCTTAGTTCCACTGTTAGATTTTGCTGAAAACTTCTTGCCACAGTACATGCATTGTGCCTTTAACTCGCCCAACATTTTCACTCTCTCGAACTCTTTCCAAACAGTAGAGGTTAGCTTTCTTTTTGAACCAACATTCATGTCTTCTTCCTCTGGGTCATCATCTTCTATCTCAATTGGTTGTGAATCATTAACAAATTTAGGCTCTGTAGCTGCAGAACTTGGTGACTGCGGCAAGCTACTGCTCCCACTGCCCAAGCTTGAATTTGGTGTTGTTTCTCTATATAGCACAAAGGGAAAAATAGTAAAGGCATTGCTATTGCTATAGAATTAAATGCAAGAATAATTAGGAAAAAGAACAATGGTTAAAATTACTATATCCTTACATCAGTAAGGCTGAATACATCATCCATAAAAAAAATCAAAGAGACATGCTTAAAGAAATGGTTAATATCTACCACCTATGGATCTACCAAACAGATCAGCAACTCAAGACATGAAGTTTTCAACAAATGCTACAAGATCTAGCAGCTCAGTAGTTCAAGTATTCAATTAAACAGAAAATACAAGTAAAAATGAGGGGTCAGCGTGCATCGAATCGAACCCCTTAGATTTCAACAACTGAAGTACTGAGGAGGAAGGACTTGCAGGTGCTCCTTCAATGGCGAGACGGCTTCGTTTGTTGGTGACGCGTGCTACCTGTAGAGTACGACGGCGGCTCAAGCCAAGGGCTGCTGGTGCTTTAGCCTTAGCAGTAGCACTAGCTTTTGGGGCAGCGGCGGCATCCCTTCGCGAGGTGTCAGGAACTCAGGATGGGTCAGTTACTCAGTTCAAGTTCAATCGAATCGTGCTCAACCGAATCAATCGCGTGGACAAGATCATGGGGAACGAGTAAGTACCGCAAATCCGTAAGAGATACATGAAAGGAGGGGAATCGAAGAGCGCACCGTGCAAGAGATGAAGTGGGCGTCTCCGGTGAGGATCCACCGGCCCCAGCCTGGATCATCAATGCCGGCGGTGGAGAGCTAGCCATTGGCGTTGAGCTGCCGTCAGCCGCGGAGCTGGAGCCAACCGCCGGCGTCACGCCTTCTTCTCTGGGCTACGGGCTCATGCTTCCATCCTTGGGAGGTGAAGCCATCCTTGGGCAGGGGAGCGGGCAAGCAGCCAAGCAAGCGAGCGGCCGCCGCCTCGTCGGGGTCCGGCCGTCCGGGCCTCCGGAGAGGCCGAAACCGAGAGGGAGAGGGGCTGGGCCGCTGGGGTCTCGGGGGTGGCGGCGGGCGACGCAGCTTCAGCTCATTGGCGGAGGTTGCTGAGGAGGAGCGCGGCGGCCGGGCAGAGGATGGCAGCAACGAGCGACGATGAGACGGCGGCGGCGCCGGATGTCGGGCTCGGCACGGGGGCGTTGGCACCATACGCGAGGCCGGCGAGGGAAGGTGTGACGCCGGCGGCCGGCTCCAGCTCCGCGGCCGACGGCACCATACGTGAGGCCGGCGAGGGAGGACACTGTGACGGCCACGACAACGACGATGGTGTGGATAGGGTAGGAAATGGGATGGGGATTGGGGAGGGACTGGCTAGGGTTTACAGCGTTTATATACGGTGTATTTTTAATGGATGGACCTACATGTCATACTCAAACGGGGGACCCACTGGGTAACGGGTATGGGGCACCCACGAACGCACCCGTACCCGCTTCACCCGATGGATAAGGAAATCACCCAGTAATAGACCCGTGGGGGTCAAAATTCCCCACACCGCACCCTAATAGGGTTTTACCCGCGGGTAAACGGGTAACAGTCCCGATTGCCATCCCTATTCTTATACCAATAGAAAGCGCCAATACCTATATTCTGGTCATATTAGAATAAGATACAAGAAAACTCTTTGTTTTGGACCCTATCTCACTTAATTCCCTTTATAAAAACAATCCAAACATAAGATATGTAAAAAAACTTTTATGGGTTGCTGAACACTTCAATATAGCGATGCGTAAAGTATGCCCTGGTTCTGCGTGGAACAAGAACATCAACCTATGAAGTCAAATAATCAATCCAAATGTTCCAATTCACGATAAGTAAGCTTTCTTCTAATATCTTGTTGGAATTATTAAATTCATTTCTCTTACACGAATATAGCTAACTATACAATTATCTCAGAGACCTATCTGGTTATCTTGTTCGTCTCTTTATACATAAATGGAATAATGAAGAACTACAATTGTCAGCTTTTAAGGTCATACCATCAGCATTGACCATTTAGAATATTATATGTGATTTACTATCAAATAGTGCAGGATGGCTATGATCTAAGGAAACAATTTTTGGCAAATCTATTGGCGTACCAAAACAATGAATGTGAAAGCAATATCCCTGGTGGCGCACGAGATATCCTAAAGTGTATCGCGAATATTGAAAATTAAAATTCGTTAATTAGGTGCAGACTATTTCTATATTATACCAACATTTTATTTTGAACATGTTTATGCCAGCAATAAATTAATAGAATAAATCTCTATTGCTTCTTTTTGTGTGGACATATATTGACCTTATATATGTATTATCATGATTAGAAATGATTGAGACTGACTACTTACTTTATTCTCCTACATATACGTTCTTAATACACGGACATTATACTATCTTTTTGACTTCATATATGCATCTCGATTGATTGTACAAAAATTAACAAAATTATAGCACCGTATGTTAGCATAGGCATATTACTAGTATTAGATAAATCCCTGAATCCTATTTTTTGGAACTTGCTGAGTTGGACATCAAGTCTGAGTTCAGGTAACGCTTGTTCCCTTTGCCCAGATTTGAAGCTCCAACAGGCACGCCGTGTTCTTGCTGTTCTTCAGCGACTCGTGAGGTGATCCTCAAGCCGCAGGGCCGAGCACCCAGGTCCTGAGACCCCTCACCGTCTGCTGGAAACACCTGACTCTATCGGCGGCATAGCATCGTTGCCCGGCAGTGGCCTCGATAAGTGAGTGTTGGCCACTCACAAGACCCCAGCGTCGGATCTACACCCATCAGCTAGCTTGAAACAGTTGCTTGCCGAACCGGCCAAGTGTCGGTGGCCGGTCGTGGCCATGACAATTGATTGCGGGGTTGATCTCTGTTGCTGCCGCACAACTCCTCATACTTAATTATACTCTTTGGCCATTGTTAATTGTCGTAGCATTCTTGCACTGCAACCGGATAGCAGATGGACAACAACTTTTTGGAGTTGAGGTCTACGTGTTTGATGAGCGATGGTGGAAATGGATTGCCCCTCTCTCAAAGGGCTTCGGGTCGGCGTTGGCAGGAGCAGCAACCAAATATCCCGGTTTGGTTGGCTTGATGAAGACAAGAGATGTGATCCACATTCAATTTAGCGTAAAATTAGCAAGTTGAAGCACTCGCGGGTGGTGTAAACCGGTGATCGAGCTTGTCGACGTTGGCAACTTCATGGCTACGTCCTGATATGTGTTCCTTGATTGGACTTGTGAGCTTTCCCATGCATGTGTTGGGCGTAGATCGCTGCAGTTACGTGTTGTTCCCTCCCTTACTATCTTGTTTGTAATCCTGCTCCAATAGTCACCGGAAAAAGACCATGCATGGGACAGGAACTCTCTTCTCCCCTCCCCATGTATCCTACACTATGTGCTTCTTGTTCTAACGATCAATGAAAGATTCAAGTGTGGCAACCTTTCAAAAAAATAGTTTTCATTACTACATGCCATTGTAAATATCCGATAGCATTCACTACTGCACTTTTGTTGTGTGCACTAATCAAATTTAAATGGAATGCCTATTGGTCAAACGTTTAAAAAAATAAATCTATCAATTGATTGAAGTTGCAGATATTTATAACTGAATTGCATAAATTTATAACTAAAATTATACGTGATTGATAAGTTAGATACAGTTGCATATATTTATAACTGAGTTGCATAAATTTATAATTAAATTTGTGCATGATCGATAATGACAACTACAATAAGTTAAAAGTACAAATTGGAATTCGCTTCCCCGTCCAGAGTCTTAAAGTTCTATCTAACAGCCATCGTTGTTGTTTGACAGGATCTAAAAATTCAAATATTTAATCAATAGCAAACCTAAAATTTAAATGGTTAGATTATCCATCAGTGCCGGTTTGTAGTCCCAACCGGCATTGATGATCCTCTATATAAGTATTAGTTCACTCCCAACCCTATCTCGAGCTGCTAGAGCAGAATAGACAAGCGTCATGTTTAGCTCATCTGCTCGAGAGGGGGGGAGGGCCGAAATTTTGCCCTTTTTTTGAATCTTTAGCATTTTGAAAGTTCTTTTCGGTTTTTATTGACGCAATAGAGTGAATAGTGAGGTAAGTAGAATTTCAACACTCTTACTCTTATATATATATATATATATATATATATATATATATATATATATATATATATATATATATATATATATATATATATATTATTGCTTGCAATTAATTAATTAATTATTTTCACACATATTGTGACTGTGTGAAAAATATTAATTGTGTTTATTATTTCTTATGTACCATAATTAATTATACACCTAGAGCATTATCGTTTGAAAAATAATGAGCTTACTTTTTTGTCCGCTCTGTGTATTATAATATATAATTTCAATGTTGTCAAATCTTATGTTATTTATTAACAGGATACATGCAATTCATATAATTACTTTTAAAATTGTATAGATGAATCGATGGTGGATGTACAATTTAAAACACTCCTCCCTAGAGTACATTAAAGGCATAGCTATATTTTTAAGCATGGCCGAGGAATTTAGGGTACGAGTGAACAAGAATTTCATATTATGCCCATGTGTTGATTATAAGAATGAGAGAAGGCTTTCTATAAAAGACATCCATCAAGACTTGATGATACGTGGTTTCATGCAAGGATATATCTGTTGGAGTAAGCACGGTGAAAATGAGAATAAGATACTTGTTGGAGCAAGCACAGCGGATAATGATATGCTCAATGAGGATGGGCACGAGTTTGTTGATGATGGTCCATCCCTGTCTACTGAGGATCTCTCTATTCAAGATAATCTATGCCAGATGCTGCGTGACGGAGAGGGAGATGAGTATAATGCCAACAATAAGAATAGAGAGAAGTTTAACCGCATGTGTACATTCCTTTGGTTGTAATAGACTATGGTATTACATCCTTTTAATTATTTATATCTTTTTAGAAAAGAAGATGATAAGTGGTCAAGTTAAGAATAATTAGTTGCTCTCCAAGTGCTCTTGCTACCTGCTTTGCCATTGTAGAGGTGGGTAGTATAGGAGGTAGTAGCATCATCCGACAATAGCTCTACTACCAAATAACAAGCACTAAATAAATATTAAAACTCTCTCCTCTCTCTGTTCTTCACCCAGCCATTGCTCTTAAATATGGGACCCAACTTATACATCGTGGGAATTAAAACAATTACAATCTAGGTTAATCCTTATTATCCACTTGGTGAACATACATTGTCCTTGTTCTTATAGGGATATGGTATATGTGTGTTGATAAAGATGAGTGTAGACACATCAAAAGTAGGAAAAGAGTTGTTTTAGAAAAGTACTACTCCATCCGTTCCAAAATATAAGAACGTCTAGTGTTTAAAATTTGTTTTATAGTATAAAGATTTCTAGTACTATTTATTGTACTATTTATCCAATTAATCACTTTTCGTTCAATTTTTTTCCCATTATACCTCTCAAGTATCCTCTTACCCTAACAATCTCTCATTTAGTGAGGAACAGCAAAATGTTTTGTCCTCAACTATAATCTTTTCTAAATAATTTATGAATCTTTATATTTTAAAATCGAGGAAGAATGCAGCGGCGGTACATCAACACCCAGTGGTTAGGCCTATTTATGCCATCCACGTGCCGTGTGACAGTGCACCAGTGCGAGTGGCTTGATTTACGTTCACAGTATATATGCAGGGTTCGCTGTTCTCGGCGACCAAGATGACCTACGTCGGTCGTCGCCAAGTGCAATCGCGGGCGCCGGATCTCGCCGTTCGTGCAGATCTCCGATGTCTACGCTGCCGCCGCGGCGCGCTCTGCATGCCCAACCTGTGCCACCATCTCCAGTGAGTGCTGGTGCGTATATATCCCGCGCCGTTCCGGAGACCACAGCAACCCGTTTCACCGTGACACGTTAACGCAGCTTGCTATTCGATCTCATCTGCCCAATCACCCCGTCCATTCATTACTCGATCGTGCGCTTGCGCGTGGCTGCGTGCCGTCGATCGTTGGCGTCATGTTCCCACGTTATTGCATCCAGTTTTCGTTTGTCGGCGACTCGCGGCGAGTAACCGTTCCAAGTCGCCGTCCAATGCGTCATGTTACTAGCTTAGCTTAGATCAACGACGAGCCAAACCTACACACCATTTATATCCTGCAACTGCAACGCACGCCGGCTGGGAGGAAGAGAATAAGAGATCATAGAGACGGCAGGAATCATCATGGCAAGTCGTGTCTTCTTGATCCAGCAAGAGACGGCGGCGCCGGCGGCGTTGTGGTTCCTCTTGCTGGCGTTCCTCGGCGCCGCCTACGTTGCCTCGCTCACGCTGCGCCTCCTCGCCTACCTCGTGCTCTACCTGCGCCGCCGCTGGCCCAATAACCTCCGCCACCGGTACGGCCCGTGGGCCGTCGTCACCGGGCCGACGTCAGGCATCGGCCGTGCCATGGCGCTGGAGCTGGCTCGCCGGGGGCTCAGCCTTGTCCTCGTCGACCTCAACGCCGCCAACCTCCGTGAGATCGCTGGTACGATCCGGTCTCGCCACGCGGTGGATACCAAGACCGTCGTCTTTGACCTCTCCCTCATCTCCACTCCCCACGGCGACGAGCCGCTGCGGCGGCTGCGGGAGGCGGTGGAAGGGGTAGACGTCGGGGTGGTGGTGAACAACGCCGGCGTGGGGAGGCCGGGAGCGGTGTACCTGCACGAGGCGGACGTGGAGGCGTGGGTGAGGATGATGCGGGTGAACCTGTGGGCGGTGACGGAGGTGACAGCGGCGGTGCTGCCGGGGATGGTGGCACGGGGCAGAGGCGCCGTCGTCAACATCGGCTCGGCGTCATCGGAGGCCATCCCCTCCTTCCCCCTCTGCACCATGTACGCCGCCACCAAAAGGTTCGGACATACAACAACACACACGTTAAACACTGACATGTTATAGCTTTCTTCGTACAGGGAAAGTCTTTTTTCGATTTAGAGGATATCTTCTCTTTTTTATGTCATTTAAAAGATCATCAAAATTTTAAAATAATTTAAAAACATAAATCAATACGTGCTAGTCTGCTATGTCACTTCAAAAAATACAAGATCAAATTCAACATAATATGCAAATAGAAACAAAAAATAATAACTTTGACTAAAAAACTATGTATTATTTACAGTCAAGTTTGTTATTTTTTATTTATATTTGTATAAGTCAAATTTAAACTTGTATGTTGTGAAATGATATATCATATATTAATCTATCTTATTAAAAAAATTTAAAATTTTTTAATAACTTTTAGATAGCATACACAAAACAAAATAACTTCCTCTCGAGGGAAAAAAATCCACCTCCGTCGTATAGGAGTAGTAGGAGTATTACTGTACCAACTTAAAAATTGGCGGAATTGGACGCTAGAAAAAATTGTATTTGTGGACACCGACATTTAAACTGCCAGGAGTTAGAATGCTGTCACTGTTAGCATGAACCGGTATTAGTGACTGCATTCATTTCGAGCAGGTACATTGCTCAGTTCTCCCGGAGCCTTCACGTCGAGTATGCAAGTGAAGGGATCCATGTCCAATGCCAGGTAAATCTATCAGAAATTCGTAACTTTCACTTACTCATTGGTTGGCGGATTCTGTTGAAATATGCGACCAAAAAATTAGACCTTAATTAGTTGCGTTAACACACACGTTCAGGCGCCGTTCTTCGTGGCGACGAGGATGGTGGCAGGCTTGGTGGAGGCGAGGCGCCTGTCGCCGTTCACGGTGACCCCGGAAGCCTACGCGCGCGCGGCGGTGGGGTGGATCGGGCACGACGGCGCGGTTTGCACGCCGAGCGTCCGGCACCAGCTGCTGTGGTGCATCGCCGCCGCCGTGCCGGACTCCGTCCTCGACTGGTTCCTCCTGCGCAACCACCTGGAGCAGAGGGCGTTGCTTCAGCGGATCAGAGCGTCGAGGGCTCCGTCGCCGTCGTCGTCGCAGCACGAACTTCATTCCCGCGGCAAATTGAGTTGAGTATCTACCATCTTGGCGCTTGGTCGTCCTGCGTCCATAAGCAATAAGGCAATAACAGTGAGTAGTGCCGTTGTACTTGTACAATAATAGGAAAGTCTTTTTTCACTTGAACATACACTCGTTTTATACATATCACTCAAAAAGTTGTAAAATTTTTTTAAAAAGTATGAATGTTCCAAGTTGGACCCTATTTCACTTTTTTGCCACATTTTAACCTTGGCACATCTAACAGTGATATTTGGACATGTTGTAGACCAAGTATCCCTCTGCCAACATAAATTTTTGCACATTCTTTATCCCTCTCTAGTTATCTCTTTTCATCCAATCAAAGTGCTAAACTGAAAATAATTTGGGACAGCCAATTTTCAAACTCTCTCTCAAGCCAGTGGGACCCACAGGCATGAGCCCCTACTGTCAGCCTACCTAGCCACCCCACATGCCAGGGGCGTGAGAGCACGGCCTGGCCACACCCGGCCGCGTGCCGGAGCGCGCCGAGCGTGTGCCCCCATGCGCTGCTGGTGTGTCGGCGCCTCAATCGGCCGCACCGACCTCTCTCGACGCGTCCTCTTCCTCCCCAAGCTGCTGTTGAGCTGCGGTAGGATCTCCATCACCTCTATCTCCTCTCTTCTCTCTTTCGGCCACAAGTAAGACGAAGCCTAAGGCAGTGTTCAAAACTACTTACGAGAATAGTTTATTCTCTTATTTTTTATAAGCATGTTTTTCGAACTGCTAAATGGTATGGTACGTATTTAGTAAAAAAAATTTCTATATAGATGTATCTCTAAAAAAACAAATAGATCCAATTTTAAAGTTTATAATAATTAATACTTAATTAATCACGTGCTAATAATCTGCTTCGTTTTATGTACCACCGTTAAGCCACGAGCCCCGGGCTCTTTCAAACAATACCTAAGTCTCCGAATCTTTAATAAAGACCTTGATCTCAATTGCATTCCCAAATCATCTCATTACACCGGTTACATTCCCGCAAACCCCGCTCCAAATGGTGCCCTAGATCGCCTGAAAAGCCGTCGTGTACTAGACGTTCCAGAGCGTGCTTAGAGCGCCGCGGGGCATCTCTGGCCCACCCACTTCACCGTATACCTCGCCTCGCCCTAGGGATTCAAAGCCCCCAAAAAGCCCCATCAATTTCGCTCTGTACAAGGAGAATCGAAGGCTTCTTCTCCATCTTCGGTCAACCGCCATTGCCGTCAAATCGCGTAAAATTCATACACTCCGGTGAGCATTGGACCGATTCCTCTCGGATGTAACCTCCTCTGGAAGTAACTAACCACATATGAGCTCTCCTTGGATGGATGGATGGCTAGATCGACCCGTCGCCGTGCCACCCGGAACTCGCTCCACTGCCGCTCTGCCTCACCGCCGCTGCGCTTCGCCAGAGCTCGTCGGCCCTGCCTAGCATGCTCTAGACTATATCAAGCCTCATCCTAGCGCCGTTTCGCTCACCCACCCGAACCCTGCCGCCGCTTGCACGCGCCGTCCGCCCAGCTCAGGCCATCTTCGGCCGTGATTCAACCACCCACGGGTGCGCCGCAAGGCTCCCTACCTTTTTCCTATTGATCGTGAGCCGAGTCCGGCCGCCGTTCGCCGCCGGCGTCGGCGAACAGCGCCGCCGGCCATCCCCTGAGCCGCGCCCAGCCTCCCGTCTTGCTGCCATGTGGGCCCAAATGGATTAGACGTCAGGGACCTAAATTAGAGGGAATTAAAACTTTAGGTGTTGATTAGTAAGAACACACGCTTACATGTGGGACCTTGGATTTTGTTGTAAATAACTAGAAAGCCAAGCCCTCTTTACAAAGTGCTCTAAAACACGTGGCGGACCACAGGTTGGTTTCCTCGGAAGCTTAGCGGGTTTTCCGTAAATTTTCCAGTCACTGACCTGTGGACCTATTTGTAATAAAACTTTCAAAAGAAATAGAAAACCGAGGGGAAATTGCTTCAATCTTTATTTTACAATTGATAAATGGTTTTAAACTTTAAAAATTCATAACTAATTCATTTTAACTCCAAATCTTATAAAACCAATTTTTTTGAATTTATAAAATTATGAACTTTAACCCTGTAGGTTTGAATTTGAAAAAACTACCTCCTGAAATTCTTTTACAACTATGAACATGTCTAAGCTCATTATTTCATGAATAAAACTTTGACTATTTAAATAGCTTCCAAAATAATTTTGAATAATATTTGTTTCTCTTCATATAAATTCGCCAACACCTAGCCTTAGGTTGCAAACATTCTTTTCATGCATTTTTATGGTCTTTGCATTTTATTTGTATTTATTTGTTCTTAATATTTAATTTAGACGATGATTACGCTGCCGTTTAGGAGAGTGAATTAATTCCTGAACAATTTGATGAAACTCGAGAGCAAGGCAAGTGTGTCCTACCTTTGACCATATTGAATCCTATTTTTGGGACAAAATGATTTGATTGCAAAATTGCATGCGCTATTTGTATGATAATTATTTAAAGTAATGGTAATTGGTAGTTATGACCAAATTATTGCATTACCTCCTCTTGAAAATTGTTATCCTGGTTATTTGTAACCCTAGTTATGGTTGCAGTGTTATTTAGATATACTCACATGGGATTATGACTATATTTTATGCTTAGCCATGCTTAGAGGTTACACAAATAATATTGTGAATGATTATACTAGAACTTTGGGATGATTTATGAAAATGTTGTCAGAGGTGTTGCCTCAACTTATTTGCAAATGAAAATAGTATGAAACTTGATTTTAGACTACGGCAGCAAGTGATACGCATATGGACTATGGTCGAAGTTGTGTATCGATAGGGGGAATGCTTGCCTAGGCCGATTAAGGATTGAACTCTATGTCACCAACTAATGTTTACAGTAGAACCACATGTGCTAGTATGGGATGTCCTTGGCTTATTAAGTTGCTAGAGTTTAGCCTTGCATATTGGTAGGTTAGTGTAGTATAAACTATTCTGTGGAGATAGTTCAGAGAAGTTACCTATGTGAACTGTGAGGGGCAACTTGGTCACCTCACAGCGTAGGCGTCTAAGTTTGTCCAATAAAACGGTGAAGTACCTTGTGAGAAAAAAGGTAGTTTGTTCCATGACGTTAGGTTTAAGGTGTGGGTCCTCTACCTAATGGCTCAAGGGAACTTCCTAGGGTGGATTCTGTCGGTGCAGGTACATCGTAAGCAGGGATCCAGAGTGACCCCCTTTATGAGTTCAGCCGGGGGCTGAATGCATTCGATTGGTCCTAGGTTGATCCTCAAGTAAATGCAGCAAGGGGTTTATATAGGTTCAAGCCGCACAGTTGCGTAATACCCTACTCCTATTGTATTCTTGGTTTCTTGATGGTTTGTGTCACACCCCAATCCGGCACTGCAGTACAATGGCACTCGACAGGGCGTGCTGTAGGAGAATAGCGTGAATTGCTGTCACACCCCGATCTGGCACTACTGTACAACGGCACCAAATAGGGCGTGCCGCAGGAAAACAGCGCGAACTACCTTCCCGCAGAACCACGATACCGATACCAGTCCTAAGACACAACGCTAGTATCCACGGAAATCAGATATGCGTCATTGCAGAATCTTAAATAATTAAATAGACATATACCTTAACTTTATGTTGCAGCTTCGGAGCAAGCTAGAGACAGCAGCGAATAGCACAGAGGCAGCGGCAGCAGCGGACTAAGTCCCAAGACACAGGCAACCCTAATCTTCACTTCACTGCAACTCCAGCTCCAGCTCCCGACGAAGAACTATATATATAGAGCAAGGGTGAGTACTTACGTACTCAGCAAGCCAGGGGAACTTAGGTGGTTGTTACAGGCTTTGAAGAGAGGCTAGTTATTTTATAATCTGTTTTATTTAAAGTCTTTTAAAATCTGCTAAGTGTGTACTTCTCAACAATCAGGGCGAGATGAGTATCGTTCGATCAGAGTGAAAGATACATCAATCTTTATTTCTCCAGTTTTCGCAATCTCAAGAATTCACATCAAATGGCTTCCCAAGCCAAAAACATTTCTTCGGACTTCCCAAGTCCTGCTGTCCACGATAGCTAATCCATTTCATCGGACCTCCAACGTCCTTGATGGCACCTCCTTCCCACAGCTCCCAAACTACACACATTTTGTAACCAGAGTAAAATAAAACTACGCTAAGGAATCACCTCACATCCTCACATCCTCCCATGATCGTGGGCATGGCTGTTCAAACAATTTAAACCTCTGCAGAGGGGGTACACTTTACCCACACAACGTGACTCACTCTAGTCACCACATCGCTTAGTACGGTACAATTGATGGCATAGAGGTTTTCACGACAAAGCATTTCCCTAGCCCTCCTAGGTTACCCCATGCCAACTAGAGAGGTCCTCGAGACCAATCATAGGGTAGGTCCATGACCATGCTTTACCAAAAACCTAAGAGGCAACCCTAACGCCCTCCCGCACGATCCACAGTCTAATGGCATGCAAGGCGTCCCTGAGAGTCTAGTTACTCAGCCAAGGGCTTCCCAATTCATCCATGTGGTTGTACTGTCATATGCTCGGATGAAATTTTGAAGGAATCGGTCCTTAATGTGACCACACAGGCATTCCACACACCGGACCGGCCTTGTGTCGCAGATCTCCATTTTTGAAACTCATTTTGCTTTCACAAGGCACCGACCCAGTTGTCGAGTTTTCCAAACGTTTCATAAAACTACATTTTACTTATGAAGTTTCTCAAATTTTAAGTTAAAGGAGAGACCGTCAGTACTTGTACAATAGTACACGAATACCGAGGCATGACAGCGGTGGTTACAAGGGAACAGGGTATTTCAATTATCAAGGAAGTATTTAAATGCAGCAAAGTTAGGTAGGTCCCCCGGTCTAACTCGCAAACAGGACCGAACAAAACAGTGCATGCTTATCGATGCAAGATTTCACAAATAAAATAATTAAAGTTCACATATAGGCTCGATTGATCAAAGGTGACTTGCCTTGCTCTAGGTCTTCACGAGTCTTTGGGAAATCGTCGTGAAATCCGCTCCGAAACGATATTTCCGACGACCGTTACTATGCGCGAACACACAAAAATCTACAAAAAGTCCAAGAAACAAATCCTATTCAGTGCTAATAATAGCGCCATTGAATAGATCTCATTTTTAGAAAATTACTGGAGTTGGAAAGGAGTCACGGATTAGGAGATACGAATTTTTTGAAGCTTAATTGCATTTATGGATAAAGGAAAAAGGGCTTATTTAATCTCTGGAATATATTTCACTAGGGGGGGGGTCAGTGATAGTGGGCCCATGGCAAGTTACGGCCCACAGGTCAATCGGTGGAGAGAGTGAGGGTTGTGGGCCGGGGAAGCAAGGCCCAGTGGCCCACATGGCAGAGACTCAAAGGGAAGGAGGGTAGCACTGGTTAGTGGGGCCTAGCTGGTAGCTGTACCGAGGGAGAGGCCACGGTGTATCAGGGGAGGCAGGCCCACATGTCAAAGGCACATGGCGCATGGACCCGGTTTAGCACGGTACCCGGAAGGGAGTAGGAGTAGGGTAGGTGCATGGTTCGGTCCATGATGGATTGAAATGATTAGGCCCACACGTCAGTGCAGCGGTACGGTGGACCGAGAGTATGCACAGGGGATAGCTGCTTACTCGGTGCACGTGTGGGACCGGGCGGCGCTGAGCTAGCATCCACGCAGCTCTCTTCTCTAGTGCACATAGGGGCGAGGGAAAGGCAAGGAATCGGACGGCCTATGGCGACAAGAGTGTTCCGGCAGGCAGCGGCGCTTCCTGGCGAGCGGCAACCACCAGCGGGGAGAGATCAAGAGGGATTTATCCAACGGCTTGGATCCTCCGGTGGGGGTACGGCAGTGGCTGGCAACGGGAACCCGAGGACTGGCAAAGAGAAGGAAGAGGGAGAGAGAGAGACCAGGGGCAGCGCGGTTATGCGCGGCGGTGAACAAAGGGGGAACAGCGAGGGTCAGCAATATCCAGGCGGCACATGGCTATGTATATGTTCATGGGGCGTAGACAGATGGTTGGCCGAGCTCATTGATGATTGAAGAAGGCCACGGCAGCGGGTGGTTGGCGGAGGGGGAAATTTAAAGCCAAGGAGGGGTGGCGCCCTCGGTGCTGGGCTTCGGCTCAGCGAGGAGGCGCTCGGAAATGAGATGGGGAAGTTGACACGTATGTGGAGCCTAGCGGAGGAGTGGTCCGGCCGGACTTTGGGAAGACGACACGGACGGTGGCGCTCTTGGAAACCGAGACAAGAGGAGGGGGAAAAGGGCCTTAGAGAGGGCTTTTATAGGCCGCGTTTGTAGTCGGCTTGAGGGAGGAGCTCCAATAATTAGAGTTCAATGATTGAGGGCAGAGAGACGGGAGAATTGGCATGGCGGCGAAAATTTTTTCGCGGTTGAAATTTGATCGACGGTGGCGATGGAATGGGCGGCGGTAGTCGGTGTATCCGAGGGCTAGGTTTGGAATTCTCGTGTAGGAGCAGCGGCGTGGGGAGTGGTCAAGATGGGGCGCGCCGGGGTGACAACGGTTGACGAGTTAGGGAAGAGGCAGCCCGGCTCGGCTTTTGACCGAACGGGTCGCGCGCGTGGATGAGGAAGAAGAACGAGACGGAGAACGAAGATGATGCACAGTGGGGGGTGGATTGATGGTCGCGCGGCGTGTGGGGACACGCGGCGCGAATCCAGGGCAGGTGCCAGTCCGTGTGGGGAGGAAGGAGAATCGGACAATGGGTGCGTGCACCACGTGGCGCCGATCCGACGGCCGAGGTCGGCTGGCATGCGGGGCTGCGGTTGCTGGGCTGGATGGGGGGGTGGCAGCCCAAAGATACAGTAATATTTCTCTTTTCTTTGCAGAGGGTTATTTGGAGGAATTTTGGAGTATTTTGAGTGGGGATTTGAATTTAAATCGCATACTTGAACTCAGGAATTTTAGGGAATTCGGAGAAGGGGGGGGGTCCCAGGTGGAATATATGTATAGTTTGGAATTAAATTATCATCTTGGCCTCCAAGGATCATTGGAGAAAGAAAGAGAAACAATGATGGAAAAGGGTCGAATTCAAATCCAATTTCCCATTTGAATTTGCGAGGGCCTGAAAAGGTTTTTGGTGGGGGTTTCAAGGGAGGTAACTGATGATGAGCTGGCACACACATTTATACACATGGGTGTAGGGGTAGATATACTTATATATGTATATATAGGTATGATTGTAGAAAATTGAGTGTGGAGGGGGTTGATACATGTATATATATACATGCATACATATACGTATATATATATAAGCACACATATCTATATACATATACAAATATTGGTGGGAAGAGACTTTCGAGTAGAGGTTGACTCCAAGTTGACTCGAGGTTCATGTTAGAGTTCAGGGGGGGGGGGGTAACAAGGGGATTTACGGAGGGGAAACAAAGGAGGTATTTTTAGGGTTTCCGTTCGGATATCAAAACGGAGACTTGGAAGGGGAAGTCAGGGAACTCGCTGTTAGGGTTTTTTTTGGAGTGAACTTGGATTTGAGGATTATTTTGGAATGGAGGTTTTTGAGAGGTCTGGATTTCGAGATTAAGGGTAGAGAGACAAACTGAGATCTAGGCACGACATACAACACAACGCACAAGAATCAAAATTTTCACGAGTAGTTTTTAGCAAAATAGCATTTAACGTCTTGCTGAAAGCGGGGCGTTACAATTGCTCCCTGCTGATCCACGATACCAATACCTGTCCCAGGACGTAGCGCTGGTATCCACGGAAACAGTTATGCATCATTGCAATCCTTAAATAAATAAATAGACTTATACCTTAACTTACGTTGTAGCTTCGGAGCAAGCCGGAGACAGCAACGAACAACACAGAGGCAACGGCAGCAGCAGAACAAATGGACTAAGTCCCAACACCCTAGGTAGCAATTGGGAACGAGGACGAAACCCTAATCTTCACTTTAATGCAACTCCGCTCCAGCTTCCTGATGGAGGAACTATATATATAGAGTAAGGGTGAGTACTTACGTACTCAGCAAGCCAGGGGAACTTTGGTGGTTACTGCAGGCTTCAAAGAGTGGCTAGATATTTTGCAATCAGTTTTATTTGTTCTTTTAAATCTACTAAGGGTGTGCTTCTCAACAATCAGAGCAAGGTGAAGTCCCGCCTGATCGGAGGGAAAGGTGTCAAATTGATTCTCCGGTTTTCACAATTCCAAGAGTTGGCTTCAAGCCGGCCCACAGAGCCAAAACAAATCTCTAGACCTCACGAGTCCCGCTGTCCATGACAGACAAGCCATTTCATCGGACCTCCAGTATCCTCAAAAGCACTTTCTTCCCATAGTTCCCAAACCACACACACATTTTCACAAGCAGGGAAAAACAAAACTACGCTAAGGAATCACCGCACATCCGCCCATGACTGTGGGCATGGTTGTTCAAACAGTTGTTAACCTTTGCAGAGGGGGTACACTTTACCCACACGACACGACTCACTCTAGTCATCAGCTCACACTAATCAGGTACGATTGGTGACATAGAGGTTTTCATGACAAGGTATTTCCTAAGCCATCCTAGGTTACCTCATGCTAACTGGAGAGGTCCACGACCAACAACAGGGTAAGTCTCAGACCATACTGTGCCAGGAACCCAAGAGGACTTCCTCGACGCCGTCCCAGCATTCCATAGTCCATTGACACGCAAGGCGTCCCTGGACGGCTAGTTACTTAGCCAGAGGCTATCCCAATTCACCCATGTGATTGTACTATTGTATGTTTAGATAAAATTCTGACGGAATCAGTCCTTACAGGTGACCACACAGGCATCCCACACCGGACCGGCTTTCTGTCACGAGTCTCCATTTTTAAAACTCATTTTTCTTTCACAAGGGACCGACCCAGGTGTTGGGTTTTACAAAGGTTTCATAAAACCTAGTTTTACCCAAGATATTTCTCAAATTTTAAGTTTGAGGGCGACCGTCTGTACTCACACAAGAGTGCACGAATACTGAGGCGCAACAGAGGTGGTTACAAGAGAACAAGGTATTGCAAGTGTCAAGGGAGGATCATATGGAGCAAGTTTGGGTAGGCCCACCGCCGAGTACTTCAGTGCATGCCTATCGATGCAATTTTGCAAACAAAATAGCTTAAGTTCAATTATAGGCTCAATTGATCAAAGGTGAGTGGATCTTCTCGAAATCTGCCCCGAAACGAAAATCCGGCGACAGTTACAAAGCACAAACAATCAAAATCTATATAAAGATCAAGGAAAAGACCCTATTTAGGACTATTAATAGTTCCATAAGATAGATCTCAATTTTAGAAAATTATTGGAGGTGTAACGGAGTCAATCGGAGCTACGGATCAAAAGATATGATTTTTGGAAGTTTATTGGATTTTCTGGACTAGAGGAGATGTATTTACTATATTTCTGGAAGAGAATATTCCTAGAATATTCCTCTAGATGAGTCACTGTCAAGCGGGGGCCTGCATGTCAGTGGGGAGAGAGAGGAGGGTAGCTAGTGGACTTCGGCCGCATGGGTCGTCCCTGTGGCCACTGCCCCAAGCAGGGAGGTAAGGAGGACTGGTGAAGGTGGCAGCCCAATGGCCTTTGGGCCTTACCGAGGCGGCCCGACAGTGATTATTGGCTGGACTGTGCCAGAGAAGGCAGCCCGGTATACTCCAGCCGTGGTCTAAGGTGCTTTAGGTGGTGGGGCCCATAGGTCAGCGATACAAGGGGGTTCACAGGCATGTACCGTGGTGGACCGAGGAGAAATGGGCCCACGGGTCATTGACTTGGATCACGGAAGCCGAGTGCACGCACGAGGCGACAGAGTGGAGGGGTGGTACCGACGTGGCTTCTAGAGGGGATGGCTGTGCATGCGTGGTACTGACGCACCATGCACGTGGCGTCTACGTGGCTACCCACGCTGGCAAGGAGGAAAGGGCAGAGGCGGGGCTGGCTGAGATCGATGGCTCATGGCCGTGAGCTGAGGGAAATGGCCTACATTGGTAGGAAGTGGGAGGAAAGAGGAATCAATTCAACAACTCGGATTCGAAGGAGATCGAACGATGGCAGCCGGTGACGGGAGACCGAGGATGGTGGAGAGAGATTGGACACCGGCGCATGGCGGCGTGTGAGGGGTGTGACGCGACTCATCTTGGGCTTCATGCCAACGTTGCAACGCAGAGTGGCCGAGCATGGCGACCTATGGTCACCGGAGACTGCTTCACTTCGGCACCAAGCGGCAATGAGGGAGAAGGAGAAAAGGGAGAGGCCTAAAGCTCAAAAACCGAGGCGAAGTGAGGGATTTAGCATGAACTCACCGACGAGGAGTAGCGTATTGGTACGGTCCGGCAGCGTTGAGGAGGGGATAACTAGTGGGCAGCCAAAAAGACAACTGAGGCGACGAGATGGCACCAAAGAGAAGGGGTGAACAGGGCAAAGCTGGGGGGAGGGTCTTGGCCCTCTTATAGGCACTCGAGGCTGTTAGGTCGGTGCGGGGCCAAATTTGAGACTTCCAGTGGCAGCAAGCGGGCTCTGCAAGGCTAGCGAAGAGGATGGTGGTGACATCAGCGGGGCGGAGCTATTTTCACCGAGCCGGACATGGTTGAAGGGGTGGAGAGAGAGGCGGGAATAGGGGCGGCAAAGCGCGGAGAACCCATTATCCACTCCTTGGAGGCTAGCAGCGTGCGTTGGCGGGACTGGGGCGGCGCCGCCATGATGTCATGTAGGTGGGACTTCGACCATACGAGTCGTGTGTGAGATGAGGAAAAAGGAACGGGACGGGAGAGGAAGACAAGCGTGCGCGTGTGGGATTGACGTCGGGCTGACAAGCGGGCCTGGGAGAGTGGGCACAAGCGGCGGGCGAGCATGTGGTTCGGGCAGGCGCGTGCAGCTAGCGAGCTTAGGAGATCGATGATGGTGCGGCGTGCGGGGGCACGTTGCGAAGATCCGTCGGCGCGCGGCGGTCTCACGCGCGCCTCACGTGGCGTCGCGCTGGCCGTGGGCCACACGGCGGCCAACATAGGGAAGGAGAGGCGGAGCTAGGCCAAGACATGGCAGGCGGCCCAGGAAGCACAGTTGCCCTTCACATTTTCCAGGGAATTGTTTGGATATATTTTAGAAGGATTTGCATTGAAATTTGAATTCAAATTTAGGTATTTCGACTTAGGAGATTTTAGGGAATTCAACACATGAGGGAATCAAAGGGATAAGTTGGTATTTTGGATTTCAGGGATTTTTGCAAGGGAGACAAAGGGAGGAAAGGGTTTTAATATTGAAATTCGAACTTCCGGTTCGAGAATAGATTTCTTCGAATTTGCAGGGTCGAAGGATGGGGTTCAAACTCGAATTTGGGATTTGAATTTCTTCCACGATCTAGAGAAATTTGGAGGGAGGAATTTTTGATGGGATGGAGATTTTTGGGGATTGATTTTAGGGTTTCGATCTGAATTTTGGGGTTGGATGTTGAAGCAGAGATTTTTGAAAAGAGATGAGGAGATTTTCCATTAGGGCTTTAGGAGCAAAACTCGAATACAACGATTCAAATTTTGAGATTTATTTGAAACGGAAATTTTGAGTGGTTGGTTTTTGAGGTTTCAAGGAGAGGGAACAATATGAGATCCATGGCACAACTTATGACACATGATCAAAGAATGGAATTTTCACGGATAGGTTTTTATTAAAATAGTCTTTAATGCCACGTGGAAAACGGGGCATTACAGTCTGTGAGAAGCGCTTACAGAACTTAGGCTCTCCTCAGGTTTGATCAGATTCGATCATGTCTTAGCCCCCCATCCATCTTGGCCTTGGCTCTCCCTTTATAGCTTTTTTAGGGGAATACCATAGTTGCCGAACTATGGAAATAACGTATACCACTATAGAACTAGGTATGGTAGGTTTTGCCACCCTCTAACCGGTGGGCCAGCTCGCCGCGCTCCTATGGCCCCCCTCAAGACTGATCCGGATTGAGAGGGGCGTCGCCTGCCACGCGTCCTGGTGTGGCCATCGAGCGCTCGCTAGGGAAGATTGGGCTTGCCACGCTGGTCGTGGGCCCCTCCTGTCAGCCTCTCGCAAAAGTAGGTAAAACATAGTGAGACTGGGCAGGTGGCGTGGTAGTCAACCACGCCACCTACCATTCCACGCCTCCTATCAAGAAAGTGTGATGATGGCGCTCGGCGTGAGGTTCAGAGCTGTCCTGTCCCCCACACCTCATGACCGGTAGATATACGTTCCGTCGTCCTTAATGGGAGAAGCGCGGGAAGACCGAAATGAGCCAGCATGCTTCGTCGCATCATCATTAATGCCCCTGCCTCCGCGCGCTCCCTGAGCTGCTCGGGGAGCCGAGCTTGGGAGCGGCACAAGGCTGTGCCCCAAGCGCAGCTGCTACAGCCACGAGCTTGGGGCACGCCACGCGAGCTTGGGACCTTATTTATTGGACCTGGGGGATCCCAGGTGTAACTTTGTAGTGGCCATGAATTGTGTGTATGTCCCTTGGCAATGTGATGACATAGCACCAGGTCGCCTCGAGCCACTAGTGGTGGGAGCCCTGGTTTCCACTTCACCGACAGATTCCCACTTGTCATGCTAGTGCAAGACTATACTTTAAGTGATGTAACGTCCACATTATGATCTCTAGACCGCGCCCAATGTGCAGAGTATGGTGATACCGACAGGTGTTAGACAAACTAGAGAAAATCATATCATGTGGGTTAAGTTGTACAATCTCTGCAGAGGCCACCTAAACTAATCGATTAGTCGTGTTCACGGTTATGAGTGGCATAGTGAAGTGTCATGAGTATAAATTTATGATTTTCAAATTTTTTTACAAATTGAGTTGGATGGGAATGACAATTTATCACTGGAAGAGTGGTTTGAATTTGGAATATGGATTTGCTACCATAGATGGCCGCAAGATTAATATTATAATGTTATACATTACTCTATATTATATACATGTTTTAAATGTTTTGAACTATACCTTTGCAAATAGTTACGAACTAAAATTGGCTTTATGCTAAAAACAAGTCCACAAATAGCCATCCTTGATATCAACTTGCATGTACTTAGTATTGGCACTTGTCAGTACATTCGTGTACCAACCCTTGCTATATTGTTATTTTTAAAATTTGATGTAGATTATGAGAGCTTCGATACGGATAACGTTGACCTTCAGGAAGGTTCATGCTAGGGGTTACCCCTAGTCAGTTGCATGTGCGGTTGGTAGACGGGCACACTGTGAACCACTATATAATATTTCCGCTGCTACTCTATTTATATTTGGCCAGTCGGTCCTATCAGTATTATAAAACCTAAATCATGTATATCCTGACACCCTTATATATCAATAAGTGTTGTATGGAATTGTTACCGAGTTGTGGATGCATGTACTAGTCACTGATCATGGGACTAGTACAGCGTACGCTCGCTCTAGGTATTCTAGGAATTTCATCCCCAGGTACCGACAATCCTTCTATCTTTCCTCTCCTTTCTCCTGTTGGCCCGCTCGGCCTCTCCTTTTCACTCCCTCATGTGGTCTGCTAACGCGGCCCGCTTCCATCCCTTCCCCTCCTCTCCTTCCCGCGAGGCTGTTACCCAACTCACCATGCCTCGGCCTAGTCGCCCACACCAGCACAGCAACCCGAGCTGGCCCAGCTTGGCCGCGCCTCTCCTCTCACTGATATGTGGGCCCAGGCCCAGCTATCAGGACCGTCTCCTTCCTCCGGCTGGAGACTAGGCAGGCTGACATCGTCCCATTCCACCGTTGAATCTGCATTGCTCCCTCCTCTCTTTTCGTTCAAACCACATGGATAGCTTAAATCTAATTGATTATACTTAGAGCGGAAACTCCCTCTGAATTATTAGAAATGAGGGAGTTCAAGGGTAAACTCCCCATCCCAATTCCTCATAAATCTCCTACGCCCACCATCCAAATAACGGACTAATAGCCCCAACCAGCCAACCCACTAAACTGCCATTACCTCTCAACAATTTCCCCTAACTAAACGCACGCTAAGGTGATCTATGTTTCAATCTAAATACAGAGGTTTAGAAGGTACGAATGCTTTAAGATTCATACTTGTTATGTGGCAAAATCTGAGGAGTGATGCCACGCTGCTTTGTGGCATGGAGTGCCATATAATTTTTTTCGAACTGACTAACCGTTGCGAGTCGTTGTCCATGCCTGATGTGTGAATCGTGTGATAGCTAACTGAACAACAAATCAAACGCGTATTTGCCGTAAACAATTACGTACGCGCGCACATCGTGCAACGCCGGCGGGGAGGAAGAGAGAGCGCGCGCGCGGGAACGGCATGGCTAACGGTTTCTACTACCTGTTCCGGCAAGACCCAGCGCCGGCGGCGTGGTGGTTCCTCTCGCTGGCATTCCTCGGCGCCGCGTACGTCGCCGTCGTCACGCTGCGCCTCCTCGCATTCCTCACGCTCTGTCTGCGCCGACCCAAGGACCTCCGCCGCCGCTACGGCGCGTGGGCCGTCGTCACCGGGCCGACGTCCGGCATCGGCCGGGCCATGTCGCTGGAGCTCGCGCGACGTGGCCTCAACCTCGTGCTCGTCGACCTCGACGCCGCCAACCTCCGGGAGATCTCCGGCACGATCAGGTCTCTCCACGGGGTGGAGACCAAGACCGTCGTCTTCGACCTCTCCCTCGTCTCGACCCCCCACGGCGACGAGCCACTGCGGCGGCTGCGGGAGGCCGTGGAAGGGGTGGACGTCGGGGTGGTGGTGAACAACGCCGGTGTGGCGAGGCCGTACGCGCTCCACCTGCACGAGGCGGACGTGGAGGCGTGGGTGAGGATGATGCGGGTGAACCTGTGGGCGGTGACGGAGGTGACGGCGGCGGTGCTGCCGGGGATGGTGGCGCGGGGCAGGGGCGCCGTCGTCAGCATCGGCTCGGCGTCGTCGGAGGCCATCCCCTCCTTCCCACTCTACACCATGTACTCCGCCACCAAACGGTACGTACATTCAGTGACATGTCACAACAACGTATATATCGATATACATATATATACACATATGCAGTGAGACCGTGAGAATGACCGGATGGATTATTTCATGCTGCAGGTACGTGGCTCAGTTCTCCCGGAGCCTTCACGTCGAGTATGCAAGTGAAGGGATCCATGTCCAATGCCAGGTAAATTTATCATCAGAAACTCGTCCCTTTCAGCAGGTACGTATTACTCATCGACATAAGTTGAACTTTACGTCGCGCATGTGCATGTGCAGGCGCCGTTCTTCGTGGCGACGAGGATGGTGGCGAAGTTCGTGGAGGCGAGGTGGCTGTCGCCGCTCACGGTGACCGCGGACGCCTACGCGCGCGCGGCGGTGGGGTGGATCGGGCACGGCGGCCCGGTCTGCACGCCGAGCGCGTGGCACCAGCTCGCGTGGTGCGTTGCCGCCGCCGCGCCAGAATCCGTCCTCGACTGGATCCTCCTGCGCGCAAACACCTGGAGCAGAGGACGCTCTGTTCCAGCGGATCAGAGCGTCGAGGGCTTCCCGGGACAAGTTGAGATGACTCTGTAGTAGCTACCTTCCTGGTGTTTTGCCCTAGTGAGCAGCATAGTAGTATATGGGTTACTGAAGTAGTAGTACTCCCCGGTCTGAAAATATAAGAAAATATAAGGTATCCTTATTTTCCATAAAATTAATATTTAAAAACTTTAACTAATAATTAAATTAAAATATATACATTTAATATTATGGACGTAGTATTACTAGATTCGTATTTGATAATATTTTCATATGATATTAATTTTGTGATTGTTTATAATATATTATAAAAAAACTAATGGTCAAAGTATAATGTTGGAGATGGCATAGAAATCTAATACGTGTTATATTTTCAAACAGAGGGAGTACTAAACAGAGTGGCGTGTTAGATGTTGTACTGTTGGTCCCTCCGGAGATGCGGAGTTATATGTGTGTACCATTATCTTAGTCATTCATCATGCTGACAAACCCAAAACGTCTTACAATATAAAATGGGAGAGTACTAAACAGAGTGGTGTTTTAGATGTTATATTATTGATTCTCTGGAAACGCCAAGTTATATGTGTGTATCGTTATCCTAGCCATTCATCGTGCTTTGAGATTCGCACCCACGAGAACACTCAGTACTAGTTGAGTGCTCCGTAATTCACGTAGTTTGTGTAATTTTGCTGGGCTAGGACATACTTTTTGGGGATGGTGTGGTTCTTCAGTTCAAATTTGAGATTAGAGTAAAGTGCATGGTCAGTTCTTAAACTTATTCAGCTATGTCATAGATTCTCATACTCTTAAACTGCAGAAGTAGCAAACTAAACTTATTCGATTGTCACTTAGGTCTCTATACACTCAAAATGCAGAATTTTAACACCCTAAACTTATTCGATTGTGTCACTTAGGTCCTCCTACTCTCAAAATATAGAATTAGCACCCTAAATTCGTTCGGCAGTGTTACTTAGGTCCACTCCCTATACTCTCACAATGCAAAATTAGCATCCTGAACTTATTCGGTTGTGTCAATTAGGTCCACATACTCTCAAAAATGTAGAATTAGAATCCTATGGTTTCTCAATTACATTGTGTTTTAAAGACCATATCATATCCAAAACAGCGTGTTTTCGTGACCAATATATCTTCAACTAGTATAACCACCAGACGGAGTAGTTTTACTGCTGTTAGAGCATTACCTAATATGAGCCCAAAAATCTATTCCCAAATAAATTAATCTCTCCAACAGATAACTAAAAATTAACTCCCAATAATAAAAAGTAAGTCCTCCCCACACCAAGAGAATCGTTGGTCCGTTCCCTTCTCGCGCCAATCCCCTCCCGCATGCGAAACGCCCTCGGATCGATGGAATTGGAGCGAGGAGGCAGGCCCAATTTGTGGACAGAGAGAAATATGGAGTTGGGGATTCCAATTTTTGGGCACATCTATAGGGGAATTGTTGAAGCTGATTTTTTAAGATTGGGTTTTGTTTTGGGATTCTGTTTTCCATGCTCTTAAGAATTAAGAATACTACGACTAAAAAAATCTTGTTGGTAATTCATAGAAAAAAGTTCATATTTTTTAAGATAAAGGAAAATTTTCATTCATACTAAAATAAGATGCACACAGCCGAAAAAAAAGACAAATTTTGCAAGAAAGTATAAAGTTTATCTAAATACTTCGAATTCAGGGATTTAAATTCCAATGTAAATTGGATATCCAACCCACCCACCCCCCCCCCCCCCCAAAACTAAGGCCTTGTTCGTTTAGCCAAGTATTGGGCCAAAATCTCCGTGTGCCAACCCCCTAGGGACAAATTTCCTCTACGGCCCATACAAGCGTTCGACTGGGCCGGGGTGGGAAAATTCCTCCCCCCAACTGTCACGCCTAGAAATTCACCAAAATTTCCAAAGCTAATTTGTGCAATAAATTCTCGTCCAGGAATCAGCCGAGGTACACAAATCGATAATTTGATAAATATAACCAAAATGAAATAACGATAAATACTTACAACAGAGGCACTTATTGACGCAGCCATGGTGGTCTTATTGACACAACCACTACACACCATGGTGGACCCCGGTTGAATGTACTACACTTTGGTTCCCACCATTACCCATACTGGCTTGTGGTTAGCATGAGTATTGCTTCGAAACAAGTAGTCTGCGAACCGGTCCTTAACTGTCATGAGCACCACTAGCAACAATCACAATCCTGGTACTCACAACCCACCATCAATCAAGTTTTAGTTGTCACATTTAATTAATCAACCACGACTCACTGTCGTGAAAATATAGCCATTTATCATTAAAGGGTCATTGACGTTTGAATTGTTTCCCCACATAACATGTCACTATAGTTTCTAAGCATGGCTAAGCAAATCCTAAATAATCTAGCCAGATAAATAATTAAACATCCAGCTAGTCAATATTATTACTCGGGGTATCAAGGTAAAGGAATCAATATCGACATGGCCATAATAAATCAAGGATCATAGGATAATAAATAAATACCCATATAATGACATTCAAAACCATTTCATGCAATAACTTTAAAATAAAATAGATTTCACAAATGGGATCAACATGCTTAAGGAGATTGTCGTGTGACTTGCCTTGCAATCGCAAAAGTCCTCAAATAATCTTCCGAACTCTTTCGCAGACTCCGCAGTCTTCCGAATCAACGATTATACGCGACTACACGTAAAACGATAAAAAAACCCTAAGAAACTCTAAATAAACAGTACATAAAAATACATAAACAAATAAATTATGATTTTAGATGAATTTAGGGAGAAGAACGGGTCGAATCGAAGTTCGGACGGAAAAGATACGGCTTTTAGAAAATTGAATTCAGAATAAATCCTAAAAGAAATAGAAAAGGAATATTCTTGGAATATTCCCTCAAAAATTAATTAATAATGGAATTACTTTGGATGAGTATTGGTTGTGGGGCTCCTTGTCAGCTGCTAGGTTCACACGGACTGGGTACATGGACCAGAGGATGGGGTGGAATGGAAGACCGATGTCTTAGCGACACGCGGTGATGAGATGGCATTGAAGTGGATGCCTACATGGAAATTAGGGTTGAGGTGACCGTTGACTGAATTAAAAAGGTCCAACGGCTAGGACTAGGTCTCCGGAAAATCGGACGAATGAGATGATTGGGATTTTATATGTATTGAATGGCTAAGATTGGGATTCAACGGATGGAATTGGTCTCAGGTAATCCAACGGTCTAAATCGGAACTGAATCCGAAGGCTTGAACGGGTTGGAATAAAATGAACTGCTAGGACTGTCAAGCTACAGTGCTCAGCTCCTAGGATGGCGACAATGAACGCTGGCGACACCGAGTCAGCAAACGCTGGGAAGGGAGAGGATGAAAACGGCGACACAGATCGGCGAGGATTTTATCAAAATGTGTCGGAAGGCCGAGATTGGTTAGGCGTGTGATCATTGGGGTACACACGTCATTGACGGAGAAGAGAAGGCTGCACGAGGGCCCTGCATGTCAATCACAGGAGGAAGACTAATCACTGCCATGGTGCATTGTCGGCATGCGGCGAGACAGGGGAGGTCGGGAGATGATGATGACGATCGACGGCAGTAGATGATGGCGACAGGACGGTGACGCAGCGACCAGCGACGGGTGGCGAGCAGGCGCACTGGGCAGAGACGGAAAAGGGCCATGGCACCAACGAAGATGCTCACCTCGGGACGGCGAAGGACGCCGATGACCGCAGCCGAGCGGTGGCATGGGCTCCTAGCGTCGGCGCGGTGAGGCAGTGCACGGAGCGGCGACTCAGGCTTCAGGGCGACGGCGCACAGGAGCAGCAGAGGGGCAGTGCGACGGGGTGGCGGCGGTGCTTTGCCTCGGGGCAGTACGGCAGCAGAGGAGGAGGCGGCGCTAGCGCGGTGGTGGCGTGCACAGGCGACGGCGACGCTCTCGGGATGCAGGGGCAGCGGCGACGGCACACGAGAGCAGGGGCGACGGTGCACAGCTGCAGGACGGCGGCTAGGGCACCGAGGAAGCAGCGGCTCTAGCTTTATAGGAGAGGGAGTCCGGGGCAGCGACGGGTGGCGGCTGCACGCGGATTCGGCGGCGGCAGGTGCGGGCGTTGCGGCGCACGCTAGGTTGGCGGTCCGGGCCAAGAGGGCCGAAGGCGGAGGCCGAGAAGGAGGCACTGGGAGTGCTCGGGCCAAGGTGGCTTGGGCCCAAGGTGGCTGGCGCAGGCCGAATAGAGAGAGAGAAGGATGAGGGAGGAAGGAGAAGGCTGGGGAGAAGAACAGTGCCGAAAAAGAAAAGAAGGGAGGAAAAGAAAAGAAAGGGGAAGAAAAAGAAATAAAAGGGTAGGATTGGAAAGGAAAAAATAGGAGTCTTCTTTTTCGGAATATTCCAATTTCGCAAAAATTAGAATTTGGGGATATCTGTGGAATATGAGTCGCGTTCTGGAATTTAGAATTTTCGAAAATATTCAGGACATTGGAATTATCTGGGTACGAGGATATATATATATATATATATATATATATATATATATATATATATATATATATATATATATATATTGGGGATCGAAGGGTATTTTGACGAATTTAGAAAACAAAAAGTATATTTAGTGGGGTCCAGGAAATAGAATATTTTGTGGGATTCAGAGAATGAAGAATATTTTCTCGAGGAATATTTGGAGAATAAAATATCGAAATATTCGAGAAATATTTGGGGAATAAAATATCGGATTATTCTTCGGGTTGGAAACTGGAGAAGATTTTCCAGGAACTAGGAAATAGAATATTCTGAATAAAATATTTCGGGATTAGGGAATTGACGAGGGTGTTTTATTGGGATCGGAATTTGGAGAAATCTTAGCCGATTGGAGATTTGGATTTATTTTGACACAAGAGGGGTTTAAGGGAATATCTAGGATTTATCTCAAATGGAAATATAGATATTTAGAATACAAAGGATCTCGGATTAGGAGTCCAAAAGAGTTCTAGGGTTTCAAAAATGAATAAATCCGGTAACTCCGAATTTAGGTTTTCGAGGTGACTTTAGGGTTCTGGGAACGACATAAAACCCTAGAAGAAAAGAGAGTGAGAGTTCACGATGAACAGAGAGACTTCAAAGGATTGAATCAGGAACGACCCGAACAGGGGAAAGGAAAAGGAATTTATTTATATTTATTTAATTACTTTAGTGATCTTGATATCATTAAAATTAATTCTGTAACTCCGAAAAATTCGAGAAAATTTCAGAGGGTTTATTAAATCACGGGGAATTTACCAGAAGTAAATGCCACCATAAAACACGAAGAATTTATTATTATAAATACTCAAACGCTTAAAATACTCCGACAAAACCCCTGGAATATAAAAGCATCCAAGTATTTATTTAAAGATTTAAACTCGGGATTTTTAATATTGGAAATTTCAAAATTTTAATCAAACTCTTTTCTCAAACAAAAATTTTCTAGTGTATTCTTGTGTTTCCATTTACCTACGATAATTTTTAATTAAGACAATTTTCAGGGCGTTACACTAACCCACCCCAATCCCCCGGGGAGAAAATAATCTCCCCCGAGACGATTTTTTTCTTTCCCTGCAGGCCACAGTGCAGCCGCGTGCCCTCCTCCTCGTCTCCTCGCACAATCGGCACCACCTCTTCCTCCTCCGTCACACAAGATCCTGCGGCGGTGCCTCGTTCCTCAGTCACGCCCATAGGAAAGTCGCTCGCAACGGCTTCCTCCTTGTGCCGCCTTCCTCGTCTCGTGACCGGCAATGGTGCCTACTTCCTCCTCGGTGTCGCAGGAGGCGACGTGCCACCTCCTACTGAGTCGAGCACGCAAGGAACACCATCCCCACCGTTCAGTAGTCCTCCTCTTCTCGCCCTAGTCCTCCCCTTCTCCTAGAGTTTGACCTTTTTCTAGATCTAGTCAAGAGGTAGAGGTAGAAGCTAGCCAGCTGAGAAGGTGCTGATAGCCAATTAGGACAGACGGGTGGGAGGAGGAGAGGTGATGTTGGTTCTTTTGCCTGTATCGATTAATTGATTGCATATCCTGTTTTTGATGCTGATTGCCAATTCTGACGTTTTAGGCATAGGCAGGATAACTATTCCAATTCTTGATCAGAAGCGTTGATACCAGGTAGATCTTGCATTTGCCATTCAGGTTAATCTAGGAAAAATGTTGTTAAAAAGTGTGCAAATTAAACAAGAAACCATGCTAAGCTATGCACAAAGGAATCTTTTTTGCTGGCGACACACACACACACACACACACACACACACACACACACACACACATATATATATATATATATATATATATATATATATATATATATATATATATATATATATATAACATAAGATGATCAGAATGAGTCCTGAGGAGTGATTTAGATTTGATGTATATGATATCAATACAAAAGAAAATAACATAAGGTGATCAGAATGAGTCCTGAGGAGTGATTTAGATTTGATGTATATGACAGGATAACCATTCATATAAGAGTGGCAGAGTTGCATCGTTCTGTTTCTAGCTGATCCATTACATGTGTTTATACACGTGCCTGTCATGCTTTTGTTACAAATGGTTATTCTCACTTTGCCATTTTTTTCTAGCTCTGCAGTTTTTATGGTGTCGTCCATGGGTCCTTTTGCTTGTATGTGAGAAGATGTTTTGTTGTACTTGGGAAAGCATTTTGCTGTGTTTTGAAGGTGTTGGTTGCTAGAGAGAGATATTAAGGTGACCGTGCTCAAATAATAATGGTTTAACTTCAGTTATATACTTATGTCCGTAGAATTCGATCCTTCTAATCGTCATGAAGATCTAGATGTTTCTGATTATAATGTTAATATGTGTTAAGCACAAATGTTAGTTGCATGATTTCTGAGTTGAGATGTTTCTGATTATAATATTAATGTATATTAAGCACAAATGTTAGTTACATGATTTATGAGTTCTCATGTTTATTGTACTATTGCAATAATTAATTTACTAACTACTGCATGATTTTGCAGTTAGCTCTTTGTATTTTATATTTTCTTTAATTTTTGGTTTTTTCTTATTTTTTTGGAATTTTTGAATTTTTTTTGCAGTATTTCTTTTTGAAATAATGTCAAAATTTTCAGTGAAATATTTTGAATATTCTATAATGTTATCCCCATTATCCAAACAAAAGGCAGTACTAATTATATGGTGGAGGTAAAATGGGAGTGCATTGGGTGGTGGGAGGGGATTAAACCCAACCCCCCTTGGGTGAACTCA
The DNA here is from genome assembly GCA_003991445.1 of Oryza meyeriana var. granulata. Lineage (NCBI taxonomy): Eukaryota > Viridiplantae > Streptophyta > Magnoliopsida > Poales > Poaceae > Oryza > Oryza meyeriana. Next base: position 331,524 of record RYFJ01001314.1, on the reverse strand, counting down.
CCCATGGAAATATCCATCCACGCCGAGCAAGCCCTCAGCAATTTGTTCATCGTGACGGCGGAACGGCACGGCGCTTGGTGTTGGTGTGGTGTGTTAATTCGTCGCCACGAACGCCCTAGTGTGGAGGCACGGACGACTACTCCTTAACCGCTCGCGCGCGCGGGCGTACGCACGCACGCCTCGTGGGTCGTGCCCCTTCTCGTTCCCAGTTGGTTCCCATCCCATGCATGGCGCCGATACGTAACCGGCCGGCGCCAGTTGCTTCTCCATCGATCTCCCCCCGCTATTTATCTCCCGCGACGTCCTACATTCCCCTCGCCCCAGCGCTCGCCGTCGCTTGCGCTGCTGCTTCACACACACATCACCGCTCGCCTTCGATCGCGGCGACCGATCGATCATGGAGGCAGCGGCCGTTGTCCCGCGTGTGTCGCCGACGTCGTGGTTCACGGTGGATGGCGCCGTGGCGGTGGAGACGCTGATGCCGCCGCTCCTGGTCGTGGCGGATGGTGCGGAGGACGATGAGGCGCTGCGCGTGGAGGAGCTCGAGCACCTGCTCGGCGACATGCTGCGGACGCTGTCGCGGCTTGACTCCAAGCGCGGCAGGCTCCAAGGGCAGATCGCCGCAGCGTCACGCGGCAGGCGTGGCGGCGCCGCTCGTCCTCCTCGCGAGAGGGCGCCGGCGGAGGATGCGCTGCTGGGAGGAGACGGAGCACCGGTTGCCTACACCCGGAAGGGCGCGGGTGCAGTCCGGAGGTGGCTGAGGGCCGCGGCCGGCGACGTCAAGAAGGCGCGAGAGCGGCTGGAGGCGGTGGTTGGGAAGCTGGAGGCGGCGCTCGTCGACGCCAAGGAGAGGCTTGCTCTGCAGCAGATGCGGGCAACCGCGGCGTAGTAGCAACCGCGGTACTTATCGAGCGATTCGTACTTACTAGGCGAATGATACTGCATTTGCATATCTATGCTTCCTACTTTTGTGTGCCTCTTTTACTTTGCTGTTTGATAGACGTCATGGATATCGATCACTGTTGTTGCATTGGTATGTATATATGCCAATTGCCAACCACCTCTATGTAATTCGAATTTAAAAAAATTACAAAAACCCACCCAAATGTTATCAAATTTGAGATCCCCTAAAAGATGATTTGTTGTAAATACACTATTCTAATTCACCATGGTTTGAGACAGAAAGAGGTATTCACAACAAATCATCTTATAGGAGGAATCTTAAACTTAGAGTGATATTTATATGGGTTTTTGCATTTTTCCATATAATTTACATGTACGCTTTATTGTTTTTCAAACTTGTTCTGCTCCCATTTTGAGAATCGAGGTTTGATAAAAGTAAACTTAATTTTTAATTTTTGGGGAAAGCAATGTGATGGTGGACGTCGTGGGTGTATGGCTCTCTCAAGTTTTATGGATCGTTGATTTTCCATTTTTTGAGCGTGTATTAACAGGAGATGTACTCATATTTTAGTATGGTATGGCTGGATATGCTCCGTGTATGTCGTCGAAACAAATCAATTTAGTTTCCTTGAACAGTATTTGCAGTATTACATATGAAATTGATATATGGTATACGTCAATCTAGGAAGGTGTTTTGGTTCGAGGAAAAACTATAGGTGAAGTGCAAGAGAAAATTCATTGGAAAATTTTTCATAAAGGCTTCTTTGGATCGAGGGAATTTCATAGGAAATTTATAGTATTTTAATCTTTAGAATTATTTCCTATGAGGTCTTTTGGAACAAAGAAATGAAAATTTCAAAATTCTATGATCGGTTTTCTATGCCCTCATTTCATATAAAAACAAACATGAGGTCTTATCTCATGTTTTTATTTTCTTTAAGAAGTATAATGTATTTTCTCTCTCTTTCTACGCTCTTTCTAATTCCTTTGAAATTTCTCTAAACTATCCAAAGGCGTTGTCTCCGATATTCTTATGTTTTAGAATCATGTAAAATTCTATTGGATATGACATTTTATTTCTATGTTTTTAAAATTATCTTCCAAAGAAGACCTTACTGCTGGGAACAATGGAATTGAGGGATGCAAAATAGAGAAAATGTTTTCTATACCTGTACTTTTACAACAAAAACATAGGAAAATAAACATCCACTATTAGCTAATGTTTTCTCTTCCTGTGCTAAAGAGTGCGTTAAATGAGAGAAAATTCCTGCACTATATCTTTTATGTATTAGTCCATTTTACGCTTACATTCCTGTACCTTACTACCTCGGTCTCAAAATATAAGAAGTTTTAGAGTATTAAGAAAAGTAGGTAAAGAGATGGGATAAGATTGTGATTGGTTGAGAAGAGGAAGTAGGTGAAGAAATTAAAAAAGGAAATGTTATAATTGATTGAGAAGATAATGTAGATGAGAAAGTTATTGTATTTTGAGACAAATTTTGAAGGCTAAAAGTTGCTGTATTTTGAAATATAGAGAATACATTACTATTTTCTTTCAAGCATTCTAAACAGGCCCTTGGAATGTTATCTGGGCCTAAAAGAAGGCCTACAGATACTAGCCTCATGCAACCCAACAAAGCCCACCAAACGAGTCTCCCATTCTGACCCTTCCCATTGCCGACGCCGTAAACCCCAACCAAGAAACCCCACACCTCGCCGCCGGCGACCCACCGGAGAGCGGGCAAGCCTCACCGCCGCCCCCCATGGCGTCCCGCCGGTCGCTCCACCTCCTCACTGCCTCCCGCGGCATCTCCTCGACCCCGCACCTCGCCTCCCTCGGCTGGTTCGACAAGATCAAGAGCACCTTCACCGGCAAGAAGCCCGACGAGGCCACCGACCCCACCGCCTCCGCCAACTTCACCCTAATCCGTGAGTGGAGCTCTCCGGCCGTATTCCTGGTTCTTTTCTCTTGGTGGCGTGGTGGTGGCGGCCTGATTCGGGTTCTTGTTTTGGTTGGTTGGTTGGTTTTGGGGGGTTTTGCAGAGTTCGCGGATACGATGGAGAAGGCGAGGAAGCTGGGGACGTTCAAGAACTTCGTGATGGGGCGGTGCAGCGAGACCACTGTCGTCAACGCCTTCGAGAAGCACTCTGCCGTCCTCCGGTACCTCGGCGCCATAGACCCCACTGGCGAGGTATGCAATGATCACAAGACTGGCGATTGCATTGCTTTGTGTTGTGTGTTGATTGTGTGGCCACGCTTTGTTCCACAGAAACTCCAAAACAGCGACAAGATTAATGCCACCAAGCACTGCAACTGCACGATTGCGGATGTGGAGCACATCCTGGCCAAGTATACATGGGCTAAAGAGGCCCAGAAGAAGATATTAAAGCTGAAAGAAGAAGGGAAGCCATTGCCGAAGTCGTTCAATGAGGTAATTCCTGTCTCTTGGAAAACCAAGGTGTTAATCTAGTTGTTCACTATTCATTTTGGAAATGCGCATGATGACCGTCGAAACGAACCTAATTGGGGATAGATAGTAATTGGGAAGGAATATGATAGATTGAGAAAATGTGAAGTATGTATTTGTCTATTTGATAAATGGAGTATTAAACATAAAAGTACAAGCTATTGCAAAGAGTAAACTTAAATCAGAACATCACCAAGAGTGTAAACATGAGAATTGGTAAGTAGCATTGCAAAGATATACTATGTGCAAAATACCATGGCATGTAAGAATGATGGTATTTTCCAACTCCGTGATTTTTACAATGGTACTAAGCAAATCACCCCATAGTATTTCTTTATGTCAAAATATGAATGAGGTCAGTGCATGATATGCTATAGATTCCTTTCCTTGTTTCTAGGTTTTAGCATATATCTGTGTAGAATCCAGATTTGTGATCAAAATGGCAAAAGCTACTTTCAATTGTTGTAAATGACTTTCTGAACAATATTTAAGAAAGAGTAAAAAATGTTGTATGGTTCTTCATTAAGGACATGGTAGAATTTAGTGGTCCATATTACTTGTTGGACCTTAGATATCGTTATTACAGGATGCTTGATTTTGAATGTTAGATTTCAGCTTGTCAAAATTACTGTCATCTTGAATGAGACAATATGCCATGTGGTAGCTTCTTGCAGTCATGCTGATCATTTTAATCATATCGTGCTTGTAGGTGCAAAATCTAATGGGTTCTACACCACTTGAAGTTGGCAGATCTAATCTGGCAAAGAGTGGACAGATAAGTAGAAATGCTCTTTGCCCATGTGGTTCTAAGAAACGATATAAAAAGTAAGATGATTCTGGGCTTGATTCTGTTGTTAAATTGTTTGCATGGCTGTGCTGCTGTTCTTTGATTGGCTATATTTCCTCGGATAAGCAGATTACTCTGAGTGCAATAGTATCTTTTACAATTATAATGAGTATAATTGTTTCATTTAGTATGCACTTGTCTGTTGCTATAGGAGTATTTAGCAAAAAGACAGGTAAAGATTAAAGACTTTAGACTTCCCAATATGTGCATGTCCTGTTAAGTATTAGCCTATTGCCAATTTTGAGTAGAATGATGCCATGGACGCATATTCTGGTTTTTCTTCCATTTAGCCGAGAGCCTTTTGCCATGCTACAAAATTGGAAGCTACACCTCTGTTTCACAATGTTTGTCCATTTCATCTACATGGCTTGTTTCACTATTTATCTATTAAGGAAATCAAAATTAAGAATGTAATCACTCCTAATTTAAGTGGTAAGATAGATTGAGTAGTTGTAGATTTATAGTGTGTTTCTCTCCCATATTGTTTTGACTTTTTCTCTCTTTCGCTGCCTTGAATTTGAAGGTGCTGTGGAGCATCTTGAGGTGAAGGCCATGTTTTCCTCATGGTAACTGGAGGAAGTATATTGATTAGCTGTGATCAAGAAGTGTGTTCCTCCTTTTCTTTTTTCCACTTGAGCAGCAAGCCTGTTTCAGCGGCACCAATGCACATCCTCCTGCCACAAACGTAACTTTGAAACTTGCAAAGCACTATAAGTGAGGTTTGCATGAAAGCGTTGCCAAAATTTCATGATATCTAGGTTGGCTTTGTTGTTAAATTTGCTTGTTTATGTAGAAAGTCATGGAAGCATCTCTCACATTCTGCAAACAAGCTTGAACACTGTTTCAGCTGTCATTGATCAAAAATTTATGTTTTTGGTACACTGGGAAGTCGAGAGATGCACTATGCATGATGTATCCTGAATAAAATTGCCAGATGATTTTGAAACGACTACAGTTGGACTTCATTCACCATTAGCACAGCTGACACTACCATCCAGTCTGTTTTCAGCTGGTCATCAGCAGTAACCTGTCAATTTCCGTTCTTTGTTTACTCCGGAGAATATGAGTGGCATCTGAATGTACCGATGCAGTTAACGTCCCTAAATTGACATTTCAAATACCTAGAAACGCATCCAACGTTTTCTTGCAGCTCTCTACTATCGAAAATAAAGATGAAACAATGCTCTGCTGAAATTTTTCTAACATACATAACTTTTTCGCCCGCCTCTCGAAGTATTAGAAGATTTAATTAGTGTTATCCTGAGGGAAGAGGATAACTATAGTTATCTACAGAGGGGAATAACTGGATTGGCCGTTGACCAACAAACAAACCGCAACATGTTCCACACTTCTATTCCCTATCTTCATTTGGCAGGCCGATCCCATGTCGTCTCTGATGTGAGGCTGTTCCCGTAGTACACTTGCTTTGTAGGTTCATCCAGGTATGCCTGTCAATAGAAAAGTCAGCGCTTCCATTTTAACGATCATAAATGAAACATAAACAAGGCCAGCATGGCACAATATACTGGAGCAAAGAATACGTATTAGAGTCTAAAGACTTTCTTTTTAGTGAGTATTCACGTAATTGAATTGTCATAAAAAAAAGGACATGTCTTGCAAGTTGCACTGCTGATTTTATTCTAGATGTATCGAGTAATAAAAACGACAGTAAAAATTGTACTAACCTGCCATCCAGAAGGAAGACCCTTGGAGAGCTCTGCAAGATCAGGTTGTCCTTTATGCAGATCGGTGGAACTCACTGTAGCAGTAACGGGCTTGCTCTTTCTCTCTTTTTTTGCTTCTCTCCTGCGTTTCACACGATCGCGCCTGCAGAAAAAGATTAATGCTCAAGACAAGAACATGCAATATATGCAACAAAAACAAAACCACGTGCTTCCTCAAAACATTGGTAGCTGGGTTCCCAGCTAGTTTAACAGTTTCCCCATTGGGTACCTGTAATACTATAGCATTTTTGTCCTAGGAAAATTGAAACTTTGCCATATAATAAACTATACTACAGTTTACCAAAAACACAAAGCACATGTGATCTTAATTGGTGAACTGGTGGCACAGTTCCCAAATAAATTTGTAGTAAACCAGTGTTGGGTGAACCGCAAAGCAGCTCTGTAATCCCAACCGGTTGCCAACTTGCCATCAGTAGCAAAGTTCCAAGGTGTACCCACACAACAGGCAGGTTAATTTCTATTGCCTGTAAAAGGAACACACACACAGCCTATTTTTCCAAAATACAGTCTAGGCAATAGGACACACAAAAGGGGATTCTTATAACAATAGCATACACCCACCGTGGATTATATTCCTTTGAAAGAATTTCCAAAACAAATATATCATCCTGATATTAAGGAAATTTAATACTCCTCCAAAAACTGCTGTAAGTTTAATAGCCCACTAACATTTACATTTTATATTCTACAGGCTTAAGTCCTAATGATGTTAAAGCATGCATTGCAAGTGGAAAACTGTCTGATTGTTGCATTAAGAAATGATTTATTTGAAGAAAATGAGAATACTTGATGTTTCTAAGTTAAGGATAATTTGGGGCAATGATCTTGAACTCTGGTTTGCTTATACAGGTAACAATCATTACCCTCCAGTGGTGTTCCTGAACAAGCAAACATACAAAGATATGGGACTCGGTTGCTTCAAATACCTAGCTGATGTGAACCTCATGTTGGCCATGATACTGAAATTTGGGTGAAGGATGCAAGTGAATCTTCAATCTAAACAGGTTTTATGGATCGCATCTCCAAATGCAAACCAAGTTCAGGCCCCCTGCTCAACATGCTTCCTCCAGTTAAAAAACGGGTGGCTGTGTGGGATGCTGTGATAATAATGTTACAAGCCTATTAGAAGTAAATCAATTGTGTTCTTGGCAACACTCTGATTGTGAACTAGCTGTCCTGTTTGTTATGTCTCTTTTTGGAGTGAATGGGAATAAACACAAAAAACCAATGTCAATATTTTGTCTGCCAGTTTATTTTGGCTATATGTTTATGTAACCGATTTGGCCCGATGGAAAATATTAATGCAGTAGAGTTGTAACCATACCAAAAGGCGAATTTACTTTATCATGATTTGAATTACTTCATATCCTTTCACACGATATGATTTGCAGCTGGTACATAGTTTATGCCCATTGCAACGCATGGGCACCCAACTAGTTTTAAAGAAATTTAATACTCCTGTTCAAAAGAATATGTTTTGGACAACGATGCGGTCTGGAAAATGCAGTTTGACATTCAAAATTCTATTGTATAACTTTTGAAAAACGCAATCAAATTCTAATATTACTTCGAGGCAAATCTACACGATTATTTTTATACGTCCAATCTAAATAGTTGAAAACATAACAATGTCCAAAAAAGTTTTTAAAGTTTAACTTGAAACATGTCCAACACTCAAATGTTTTCATGACCAGAGAGTAAAACATATATGGCCAAGTTCCAACAACCAGCTGAAAATCTAATTGGTCATGTCGGAGATGGTTTTCGAACTGTTTCAACGAAAACACTCCAAATTGAAATCCCACAAACTCCCAAAGGAAACCAACAGTCCAAAGCGGTTCAGTTTTTGGGCAATCCTCAAATCAGCTATTGCTGGTAGCAAGCAGAGAACAGTACTGTGAAGTGGCAGTGGTTTGGCCGCAGGAATCAGACATGACCTCTGCCTATTTAAGTTACCTATTTCCTAGTCTAATCACACTGGATTGCTATATCTCCATTTCCTTAATTATAGTATGTTTCCTAGCTGATTAGTTGGCACCTGGGCTCTGCCTAGTGTGTGTGTTCTCCCACAACAACCAGGCACCAGGTATACAGATAAAAAAAAATGTTCATGCATCAGTTTTTTACAGTCCTACACTGATCCATCCAAACCCTTTTAAAAAAAATAGAATGTGAAGCTATGAACACAACAGCAGGCACCTAAAACATATTAAGCTAGTTTATACTACAGAAGGAAAATTATCATCTTATAAAAAAAATTGACGGATATCAGATATGGTAATACGGGAAACACAAGATAAAATAAAATAGCCATGACAGCAGCCAAAAACTAGGTGTTAACTGGTAAATTAGTGAAGTTATTAAAATCAAACTATCATATCATAAGGAAACAATACCAGTCACCACCAAGGGGAACAAAATTGGCATTTTCCTGAGCTTCTCCGCTGGCTATCTGTTGCTGGCGCCACTCCTGAAACAAATTGATCATAAATGAATTGGCAACTTTAAAGATGTTTCATGTATATGTTGTTAGGAGAAAGAGAAGTATACATCAATATCCTTTTGACGCTTTCTTTCTAGTGCGTCTAAAGCACTTTCAGGCTCTTCATCCTCCTCATCACGAAGCTCCTCCTTAGCAGCTTTCCACTGTTATAAGAAAAAATACAAGCAGTCGTTTTAGCAAAGTGAAATTGGTGGAGGAATAATTATCTGCACATCAATACTCACCTCATTTTATGCCTTACCATGTAAAAGGATTGATCTGCCTTTAAACTAAGAAATGATGAAAATGAGACATAAAAATCAGGAAACACATAGTTAAGATGTTTTTCAGGATATTTTTCAGCATAACCTCTATTGCACAGAAGGAAATAAACAAGTTTAAGCTGCTCCAGTTCTTTATCGAAATAGGCAGTTGAGGACTTGAAATACTATCTCCATTAGGTATATCGTATTATATACACAAATAACAATTACGCATGTTGTGAACAGATCCAATGCTTGCAAACAGTTATAGGAGGTTCATCATAGAGAGCTACCTTATCCACCAGGCTTGAAACCTTTTTATTAGATCTCAGTGATGTTGCAACAGCAACAGATCGCTTCTTGATACGAACAACTGCAAAACACAGCAAAAGGTTAAACGATGTTTTCCATGTAGGATTGATAAAACAAGACAGCATCATAAAGTGCTTTTATGAGGAATTACAGAATTACCTTTACTCTGATTGGTGGTACTTGTAGAAGCCTGTGTTCCCTGTATGGATGTTGTTCCTGATGCTGATGTTGCCACAGGTTGGCTCAAAGATGCAATCTTTGCCTCCTTGGATATGATGTTATCAGACTCCCTGGGATGCAAACTACTATTTGCAGGAGCAAAGTTGGAAGAGCTTGTTCTGTTATCTAATGCACTGCTATAAGTGGCAGAGACAGATGCAGCATAGTACCCAGAAGGCTCAGGTGCTTCTACAGTGGCAGCCATAGTGACTGAAGGATAGCTATAGTAAGAAACAGGTACTGGAGCAATAGATGTGGCATCAACAGGAACAGATATGCCACTTGCGGATACTGGTGTGTAGTAACCATTCTGCTGTGCTTGAACGCCATGAGACTCACTTGTTTGCATATAATAGCTGGAATTTGTACCTCCTGTACCTGCAGCAGCATCAGCAGCATAGTACTCCATTCCAGGAACTGTATAGCCCAAGTTTGCTTGACATATGTAGGACTGAGGAACTGTTTCAGTAGAAACATATGACACAGCAGGCTCTTCAGGAGGAGGTGGAGGAACTGGTTCATTCTCAGGTGGTGGAGGTGGAATCCATTCATCTTCTGTTGGTGGTGGAGGAATGTCGCTATCCTCTGGGGGTACAGCTGAACCGTCCAATGATAACGAAGTCGGTGACTGCACTTGCTCTGATGGAGGATGTTCCTTACTAGGCATGGAACTAGAATGCTTATGTTCTTCAACATCTTCATCGTCAACCTCCATTTCTACATCCATATCTTCATCATTGTCCAATTCAATTTCTGACAGGACCACTGCAGTATCGTTTTCTTCTGATTTCTGACCAGATGGTGTTGAAAATGGCTCCTCAGTCTTAACATTTCCATCCACAGTCGCACCAGTGCTCACCTCAGGTTTCAAACCCTCACCATTGGAGGGTGGAATCACTTCAGCTTCATTAGGTGTTTTGTGTTCCATGTCTGATGTCTCTGGATGTCTAGGTTCAGTAGTAGAGTAACTAGCTTCCAATTTGGAAACTGAACATTCTAGTTGCTTAAGGTGTACCTCAGCATGCAACCACAATGGAAGCAAAGAAGATCCATAAGATGAAAGTGCGTTGCAGTCTGATATTCGTATCTCAATTTCTCTTTTTATCAGTTCAACATTGTAAATGGAACCATGCAACCTACAAGAAAACAAGCATGACAAAAAGTTTAGTTACACAGTTCAAGGTGTGGAATAATGCTTTAAAAAGGAAGTAAATGCAGAAAATAATAGCAAGCACCTTTCTAGTGGCTTCAATCTTTGCAGCAAATCCTCACCATATCTTGCAAGCTGCAAAGGATCAATGTCCATCGACCCATGACTAGTGACAGCACCAGCATAAGCATAAACATCATGAGTAGGTTGCCCCGTTCCCAAAGTAGCATAAGCTACTGAGCCATTTAGCGCAGACATATCACATGGATAAGCTTCCACGGTGCTGTGAGTAAGGGCATGTGCTTGCACTTCCATGTAGTCTCCATGAGTAGCAGATGCAGAAGTGACACTGTCAGCTGCAATTTCTGAAGTTAGTCCATTAGGAATCTCCCAAGAAGTTTCTCCAGTAACTGTGTTCCAATAGTAACACTGATTGCTCTGTTCGTGCATTATAGTCTTCCAATTCCCACCAATGTCACCAACAATTTGCATCCCAGATGAATCAGGAATAGCTTCAGTTGCTGTTGCAGCCACATCTTCCAGAGTTGGCTTCAGGGCAACAAGATTTTCTTCAGCAATATTTCCAGTACATTTCTTATCATCAGCTTCAGTTAACTTTTGTTGGACATTAGCAGAACCAGCCAGATCACTTTGTGCATCACCTTCATCCCCAGCTGAGTCGCCACGCTCGAGAGAAATCTGAAACAAGTGAAGTATTGTTACCATGAGGCCAAGTGCACTCAAACTCTTCTATCATAAAGTCACCTCTCGAAGCAAAAGAAATATAGTTGACCACAAATGTGAGAAGATACATCACATGAGTGCTTCCTAGTGTAAAGGAAAATAAATTACTAAGAATAGGCCAAAGGCCTATTTGGCATGGCTCCAATTCCTGGATTCATGCAGAAAAAGGAGTTTGTAAACACAAAGTAATTTAATCATCTAATTTTAGTCTCAAATGTGAACAAAGTGTCTCACCCTAACAGCCGTAATCTAGGCCAACTCCAACTCCAAGATTTTATGGAGCTAGAGATATCCAACTCCAAAGAAAACTTAAGAGTTGGAGCTGCACCAAACAGGGCCAGTTGGCCAAGCAAAACCTTCCCCGCAAAAGCTAGCTTATTGGAGTTTTAGCTTGTAAGCCATGTTATAGGCTTCAGCTTACTTTTAGGCTTTATATAACACAAAACTTGCATAAGCTTCAAGTCCAGGAGCCCATAAGATGAAGCCAAAGATAATAGGCCCAAATGAATGGATAAAGAGAAGACAAAATGAAAGCTAGAGTTACCTTAGCACCTGCATCTGCAGGATTACCCTCGGTTTCATCATTGGGTTGATCTGCTGCTTCATCATCCTCTTCGTCATCACTATATTGCCCAAGCAACGCTAGAGGGTTCTCCTTCTTATCTGAAAATAAGAATGGATCAGTAAAGTCGCAATAGCTTGCATGTGGCAATCCGCATTGCACTTTATTCTGAAGTATATATGAAGATACACAGTACTCAGGTATAATAAAAGTCAAACAAGTGGTACAAATTTGTTAAAATTATGTAACATGCAGTATATCAGCCTGGCAATAATATTAGAACCAGGTTAGGAGATGAACTATAGAGAAAGAGACATACGAACCGAGGAGGCAACAATCACATTCTGATCCACGCTTACGAGGCTGTCAAAAGAGAAATTGCCCGTAGGCATTCACTCAATTTTGACAGTAGCAGCCCGGTCTGAAGAATTTAATCAATGTTCCTTGCAGGCCGGAAACCCTACATGTGCCTCAACCAGATATGTGGAGCATATATATGCTTGTAAAAAAATTCCAAATTTCCACCATATTTAGGTTCCATAGGCATGTCTTCTTTACAAATCCCTTGGAAGGAAACTGATGAAACCCACCTGAAGAAGATGGTGAAGTGGGAACCCCAGTTTGTTGGTCATAGTTTTCCCCTCGCTCTCCCTCTTTCAAAGGTGTCTCCCCTGTAAAATACCATGGCAGCAGTCAGCTTTTTATCAAAAATATGTATCATAACAAATCAGAATGTTTATAGGACTATGCCAATTTAGGACATGTATTAATTTAATACATCTTAGTATCCTATGTATTTGGTAGCTACTGTTACAAGCATGTATTGCTATCGTTGCCACCCCTTTCGTCATTTAAAACTAAAAAAAGTATCCAAGAATTTCACCTCTACTGTATAATCGTGGATTTAATTTATTTATCAACCTTCCTTCCCTGAACCCAACCTAAAGTTTTCTTTGTCCTCGGGGTTTGTCGCCCTCCCATGTCACATCTTGATTTGATTGGCGCAATATAAATCACATCTATCTTCACCATCAAACATTTTCAATGCCCAAGCCATCCCCCACAACCCAACCCTATATTCTTTTTCAAGGCAACTACATCAGAAGCCCCATTTGAGTTATATTTATGTGTTCATGTACAGTTTTTATTAAGTACTTTGACTTGGAATGAAAACACTCGCTTTTATACATGTTTTTTTTATTTAGGTTTGATACAGTTTTGCTCTGCCCCCATCCAACATATTTATTACTACAACTACTTGGACCTTGGCACTTCTCTTCCTAGTGCTTAAACATGTTTTGTTGCAGGTTTGCAGTAATGGAGGCCGACTTAGAAGTTGTGCTGGCTATATTTATTTCCAAATGTTGAAACTTTAGTGTTAGACTTAGACCACCTTATTTGTTAACACTTTGGGGAACTGCTTAGATAATGCAGCTAAGAGTAACATTAATACTGCACACTCAAAGCCAACAGAACTGACGATTTGTCACCTAGGCACTTGACATTTTGTTTCGTCCTCATCCTTCTTTTGAATCTATCCTTTGTTACCTCCAGATTATACGCCTACACTACAAACAACCAAACAAAATATCAGGCTTTCCAAACCCATCCAGACGGATCAGACAACTCTCGGGAAGAGCTCGTGATTCGAGCTTCATCAGTAGTTGGGGATGGGCGGATTCATGCACGAAACAACAGGTAAGCACAAGGGCACACTACAAATAATCTCGTACTGCCCAAATCAATCGAGTTCAATTGAACAGCATAGTCCGCTTACAAGCTACCCACTAGACAATCAACATTCGCAGTCAGCAGCTATTCCCAAATCTAATCAGGCCGGGGATTAATTATGGACCACAGAGCGATCCGAAGCGACCAGATCGCCCAGATCGACGCAAGCCAAACCCTAGGGAGCCAGCGACGAGGACTCATCACTCACCGGGGGAGGGATCGAGGAAGAGGTCGAGCTTCACCCTGCGGCCACCCGCGCCCGCCTTGGCCGCCAGGCGGCGCTCCTTCCTCCTCCCCATCGCGCCAAGGGGGTTCGAGCGGGACACGCAGGGGCGAGCGAGTTCTCTCTTTTTTTTCTAGGGTTAGGGCTTCCGAGACCGAGGCTGGTGGTGGAGGCGAAGGGTCTCAGGTGAGAGTTCGAAAAGGAGGGGGAAGCGAATCGGGTTACGGCGGCGAGGGTTCGACTTCGATGTGGATTCCGTTCCGCGGCGGCAAAAGCGTGTCGCGAATCATAGAGCGAAGGGGGACGGTGGTTTTATACGGGCTGCAGAGTCCACAAGCACAACCAGATGTCGTTGGGCCTAAAACAATAATAATATTAAAAAAAAATAAATTTTGTACTAATAATTTAAAACTTTCCTCTTTAATTTTGAAACTTTCAATTTAATTTTCAAAACCTTCAACTTAAATTTAAAAAACTATCAACTGAGAATTTAAAAAAAATCTACTCAAATTTTAAAATTTTTAACCTAAAATTTGAAACTTTTAATTAGATTTTATATACTTTCAACTAAAATTTTAACTCTGTTTATTTATATATCATTTATAATTAAGAACCAGTCAGCGCTAATGATAATGGTTAGTGCTTAATTAGGGTTTAGGAGGGTACAGCTGCCATGCGCTCGTGAGGCTATTCTCAGTGGTGTGTTTCACTTTACTATTTTCAATACCACCATATAGGATGAAACTATGAATGAAACAATCTCTCTCAATAGAGAGTTTCATTTCACCGTTTCCAAAGATACCCATAGCGTTTAATTACTGCATGAAACTCTCATGAAACATCCATTGAGAATACACCTTGAGTTTCATCCCAACGATGATGAAACAAAAGTTGTCTCAGTGGGGGTTTCACACAGTTTCCAAGATCTTGAAAATGGGTTGGACTAGTTTCATCCCCATGAAACTTTGTTAATCTCTTTCATCATAAATACCTGCCATGTCACTAGAATTGCTGATATGGCACGTTATTTATTGCCATAAAACTCCTTATGAAACTCCCCACTGAGAATAGCCTGAGCTAGTCTGCCCCAGTCCCCAGACATATGCCATTAAGGCATCGTTTGAAATTTTTTGGGCTGTGTATTTTTTTTAAAAAAATTATATATAGAAATTTTTAAAAAAATTAAATATATATATTTTTAAGTCTCTAAGTTTGAGTGCGGCTTATAAGCTTACCTTATCCTCTTTTTCAGAAGCTGTCTAAACCCAAACGGCTGATCTAAACTGGTAGGGCCACTAAGAATTTGTTTGATTGCCTCGATGTAACTAGCCAGGCTGGTATGACTCATCTGGATGAGTTTGGCATGGATAGAGTGATGCAAATGCATTTATTTAGTTGTTCGTATCAGTTTAGTTTGGATAATGTGAGATGTTATTTGGTTGCCTTTATAAGAAAGTGTTGCATGTATGAGATTTTTTTTGGTTGATCGTATAAAAATTGAGTTTGGTTATGTCCTTTTCATGAGGGTGAGGTTACCTCCTTGTATTTCATGAATAAAAATTTAATAGAATATATTTAGATTATCTCAATTAAATTGTAACAGAATTAGCACATGCACCGGATAATCACCAAGAAGAAAAAACACTCGGCTACAGTATTAGCCTGTGCTTGCAAATAATTGATCGGTCAGACAAAAAAGAAATGAAAAGAGAAAAAAAAAAACTCTCTCGGCGTTGCTCTCGCCTCTTTCGCCGCCAAGCTCCTCACTGCCCATCGCCGCTCGCCCGTCACAGCCGGACGCCCGGACCCTGCAGCTCGCCCCTCACCACTGGAAGCACATGGTAGCTCTAAGCACCATTCGATAGTGTTGTTTAGGCTGGAAAACGTGATCATTAGCTCATGATTAATTAAATATTAATTATTATAAACCTAAAAATAAATTTATTTGATTTTTAAAAAAACTATTATATAAAAAGTTTTTACAAAACATACCGTCTAACGGCTTAGAAAATATGCTGACGAAATATAAGAGATTAGCACAGCCAACTAGCCGAATAGCACGGTAAGGCTCTAATGAGCCCATCAAGATGAGAACGTTTTCAGCATTTTCTGTCGACAAAAGGTCATGGGAAAACTTGTGATTTTTTGGACAGCTAGGTATGCTTTGAGATTTGTGCAATTTGTGCTACCAGGGGAGGGAAAAAATTTTAGGCACGTGCAAGGACAGGGAATAGTAGCCAACCACGTCGTGCGTTTTTTTATCAATATACACAAAAAATATATATAAAGTTAGGTTGTAACTATAGTATAATTATATTTATAACGTACTTATACTATAATTACATTTGAAAGTTTTTGCACAAAAGCATGTCAAATGTTGTGTAGCTATTCCGTGTTTTTTCCTGATAATATAGAAATTAATTCAACAAATAAATATGAGTAGCATTTGTCTATTTGAAATGATGAAATTGGCAGTCAAAAAGAGGGACAGTATTAGGACAGAATGATGGCCCAGTGCTGAATCAGGTGAAGCACACCATGTAATCGTTCACAACATGGTAGTACAATGTTTGCTCTCTTCAATTCTCATCTCGGAATCGTGTGAAGCATTGTTCAAGAGAATGCAACATGGTAACTCTTTTCCTTGAGGGCTTGTTCTTGAACATGCATGTGCAGATGTGCACACACCATGACTAAAATCTGGTGGCTTGAATTTGCACCCATGACTCCACCAATACATTAATGATGCCTCTTCTTTAAAAGAGAATCGGAGTATCATCTATGTAGTTACTTGAAGAATTGCTAGAAAATGCTAACTTAATTGCTATGGCTTCCCAACAGGATTTACCGGAAAATTTGTTTTGAGCCTTGGTAAGTTCCTTCTTTTTATACAGGAAAAAAACAAAGGGTTTGTTTGGTTGGTGACATGAGTAGCGTGTCTGCGAAAACTTCAAGCCTAAGAGTTTTATGAGATTTTCAAGAAATATGCCTTGATAAGGCATGCCGGAGACTTGCTTGTTTGGTTGGTGCATGTGCCTGAGAAGAGATAAACTGGGATTATGCTTTAATAATTAAGCTTTTTATGATCAAATCAGCCCTGAAGATTTAATTATCTACTTAACTAACATAAGCACCCTTCAGTGATACTCTCAATTGCCGAGCAGGAGACCAGCAACAGCCATGCTTGTTATACAAGCCACTGCTAAGTAGAGTAGTCCAACGAGGTTGTATAGCTGAAAAATAAAGTGAAAACATAGGTTTGAGGGAGAGACAAAGTACTCTCATTTTTCTAATGAACACACTGTATAATGGCTCCTCTCCTCTCCTGTATATATATAGCTTTTCTCATGGACTTGGTAGGTCTGGTTAGGGCTCAAATTGGGATCCCAAGATGGGCATTCATGAGCTCATTGGTTTTCCAACACTCCCCTTAGGCCTTCACCACGTATTGCTCATGCCTCGTTAAAACTCTAAAAAACTAGTAGGAAAAATATTGGAGAAAGAGAATATGGTATACGTTTCTCGGTGTTTGCACGGATTGCCTCATTAAAAACCTTAAAAAGAAACAGACATAAAACTTATTCAAGGGAAAAAGAGTACAATCCACTCAATTATTCCTATTGGAAACTCATCATTCTGGACTAAGTTTTGGAAATGAGTCAGTGAAATTCTCCCCAAAATTTTGGACTCGTCATTATGGAGTAAGTTTTAGAAATGAGTTAGCGAAATCCTCCCCTAAATTTTAGACTTTTATAAGTCTCATCATCCTGATTCCTCATATGGATCTTTCAAAAGAGGATGCCGATAATGACTTAGTGAATAAATCTGCTAGATTTTCATACGATTTAGTATGCAATACTTTGATTTTGTTGTTCTTATGCAATTCATGAGCATAAAAGACCTTGGGGTTGATATGCTTTATGAGATTGCTTTTCACATAACTCATTTGCACTTGTGCAACACACGCTGCATTATCTTCATAGACTAGTTGGGTGCCCCTGTGTTGTAGTGGGAAAAAGATCTACATGATTCCAAAAAAACTTAAATCATTACCAAGAACATATACACTCCGATACGATTACAACTCCGTTGCATAAATACACATTAAAATCTTATGAAACTACAAACATTACACCCAAAAGCTAGATGGAATGACATTGATGAAATTTTCAGTTACAATGAAAAATAATGAATCCTAAGCTTTGAACTGAACTTGCTCATTTGTCAAACTATCCAACTAAAAACAATACACTTCAATTACCAACTGTGTCAAAAAGCCCAACAAATGATTCATGTTAATGGATGCATCACCGCATCATCCAAGCGATCACAAGCACCCCCTAGCATTATCTAATCTAAAAGATAGAATTGATAAAATAATGATGTTGTAGCTCTGTTATCAAACCTATGAGATACGGGATTTAAAACATTGCAAATGTTTCATTCAAGAGCATGGAAAACATGCGTAAGAGGTGGCAAATGTTTGGTTTATAATTTCTTTCAAGCGAACCATAGTCATACTAGCTTGGGATCTGGACATTAGTGAAGAATAGGTCATCCTTTGAATTATAATGCAAAAAAACCAACAAAATCCATTTTTAGGTTATTTAAGTATCTACCAACTGCCCCAGGTATCCTTCTTAACAGCCAATAGCAATAGTCGTAAAACTGTCAATGATGGTGTCATAACAGTAACTGATTTTGTGCATATCGTTGAGACATAACAAAGTTCCTAACAGCCAATAATTGATTTTGTGCATCTCAAGCCAATCTTTGCATAAAGTTGACGACACATTGATTTTGCGAAAAAGTAAATTGAAACCAAAAGAATCAAGGACTACCTTAACTATCCTCCTTGGTTTTTAAAGCTTCCTTGGAATTTCTTTGTCTACACATATGTGCATGCCTGCCTTCAGAACACAAGTATTAAATTTACAAAATCAATTACCATATGCTTGCCTACACATATGGTACTTTTATGTGGTTATAGAAACAAGACACTAAATTGCAAAAAGAACATGTTATCAAGTGTTTGACAATTTCAAATATAAATATTTTCCGCTTGGTGTGGACTTGAATAGAGTACAACACTTTACCTTGATGTCCAGCCCAAGCACATATTATAGAGGAAAAGAGCAATTACTGGTGCTGATCCATTGAAGGCATTTGAAATGTGAAATCAATTGCCAATCTACCTGACTTAGGAAAAATGTTATATCAAACATTTTGTCAGCAATACAACCAACAATCTATTTCATCGGAAAAATATGAGAAACGATCCCTTGAGCAATTGGCTTGAACATCAGCCTTCACCCAACTCAGATCAATAGCAAGATCATCTGAGCTATTAACTTATAGAATGTCAAGAATCATACAATAATTTGCAAGCGGCAGGGCATTTCACTCATTTAAGAAAAATAGAACAATGCATTTGTCAACTTGTGGAGGCCATGGGCCTCGGGTACTTCATGAGAAGCATTAAGGTCACTCGAACAGATGATGGCCTAACCTTGTAATTAGGGATACGATAAGACTCGGCATATATTACCATGTACGACAAAGAAAGGATATAGTTCTAGTCGGGCACGTTGTATTCCTATAAGGAAATCCCTTGGTCAGAGTCCGACTGGGATTCCTACCATGTAACCTTATCCTCCAATATATAAGGGGAGGCAAGATGCCCCCTGAGGGCAACTTACACAATCTCACTAGAGAAACCTCAAAGGCAATACACAGCACTGGAAGTAGGGTATTACCTCACCTTGAGGGCCTGAACCAGGATAAATCGTCTCGTGTTCCTTTGCAATCCATCAAGTTTAGGTCTCAAGAGTAGCCTCATATTCTTATTGCCGATACAAAACATCGACAGTTGGCGTGCCAGGTAGGGGCATCAACGAGATCAATTTCAACAGGCTCGATGGATCCTATCACCGGAGTCGACGGCATCAATTTCTTCCTCGGGCAAACAATCAGCTTCGGGAGCCTCGACTTCATCGCTGACGAATTTGGCAACCTTATCCTGTCCGACTTGGATCCGATCCAATCGGCCAGGGACCAAGCCGACTCCGCGCCTCAACTATTCTGACTCCGATTCTCAGTCAGACAGCACCTCGGCGAGCTTTTCTCCACCAAGTGAAGTCTTCATGGTGTCCAAGGGCTCAACTCCCACTCAGGAGGCACGCCGACTACGCGATCAGTAGGAGGAGGAGGCCCGCCAACTACGTGAACAATAGGAAGAAGACACAAGACTCCTGCAGGCCGAGCGCGGTGCTCGCAACAACAATCTGCGCAAGGCTAGGCGGACTGCTCAACAGGAAATCCTCCAAACCCGAGTCGGCGACCACGACGTTTTCATAACTCCTCAACAGAACATTGTGGCCACTGCAACCCTACTGGATACACTGCAGTTTGAGTCTGATCACCAGGCCACCCCGACGATAGCAAGGATTAAAGCCATCATCACCGCTGTTGCATGCCAATAGCGCCAACAGTCGGGAGACACTCTTATACTGACCAACAGGTCGGCTTCTCCAACGGCAATCTCATCTGCCTCAATGCGACGACGAGCGGCCGGATCTAGTTAGCCGCACACGGAGTCACGCCACACGTCACTCAGCAACAATGACAGACGGCGTCAACGTCAAGATGACCGTTGAGATAACTAGGATGTCCGAGACCAACTACGACGTGATCTCCGGCAAGACATTAATGCATGACACCGTGAACGCGAGGAAGACGAGCATTGCCGACTAGAAGACAAAAATGAGCACTTCGGCTTCCACCACGAGCAGTTTCACCACCGTAGTCAGAGTCGGAGCCCTCTTACAGATGAAGGAGTACCGGCCTTCACCCATGAGCTGCAACAAGCCGACTGGCCGTCTAGCTTTAAGCCGACTGGAATTGAAAAATACGACGGGAAGACCAACCCCGAGTCCTGGCTTACAGTCTACACTCTAGCGATTCGAGCAGCTAGAGGAGATCACAAGGCCATGGCTAACTACCTCTTAGTCGCTCTAGTCAACTTAGCGAGGACATGGCTAACAGGCTTCCTAAGAGATCAATCGTCTCCTAGGGAGAATTCCAGGAACGCTTCATCGCCAATTTCCAAGGAACGTATGAGAGGCCATCTTCCAAGTACGACCTGTATCAGTGCCATCAAAGGAAGAACGAGTCTTTTCGTGATTTCATCAAGAGGTTTTCTGAGAAGAGAAATTCAATCCCAAAGATCAAGGACGAGGTCGTTATCGCCGACTTCTGTAAGGGAGTCAGAGACACCCCGTTCATTGCCAAGTTTACTCGAAAGCCTTCATCTTCTGTCAAGGCTTTATTTGACATGGCAAACAAATACGCTGACTCGGCCGACGCAGTTGCCGAGGCGCTGGATGACAAGAAGGAGCCCCGGCAAAAGGACAAAAAAGACGACGACGAGCCAGCACAGAACAAGTCCGGCAACCGCAAGCGCAAGTCGGACAACGTGGTAGCTGCTGTGGAGCGTACTCAGCCACGACCCCCAAGGATAAACGAGTACCAAAAAGTGATGAACAGGCCATGCCCTTTCCATCCAAAGGGCAAGCACGCGGCTAAGGACTACTTCATGCTCAAGAAGTTTGCTTCCGAGCAGACTTCAACATCTGGTAGCAATAAAGATAAGGACAAGTCAGATCCGGGCGCAGCCGGTGACTACTAAGATCCCCAGGCTGAGCTCAACCACATCTTTAAAGGGCCGGCTGCATACGAGTCGAAGAGGAAGCAGAAGCTCACAGCATGCGAAGTTAACTCGGTCTCTGCATATGCCCCCTAGTACTTACGTTGGTCAGAAACGCCAATCACGTTTGACCGCGCAGATCACCCAGATGAGGTCACACATCCAGGATGCTATCCACTCGTCCTGGACCCGATCATCAGAAGTATCAAATTGAAGAAGGTTCTCATCGATGGAGGAAGCACTCTCAATATCCTGTTCACCAAAATGAACGACGAGATGAAGATCCCTCGCTCTGAGCTACGGCCGATTACAGCGCCCTTCCACGAGGTAATCTCCGGCCTGTCTTCTACTCCACTGGGACAGATAACTCTGCCAGTTACCTTCAACACGTGGGTGAATTTCCGTATAGAGAATATCTGCTTCGAGGTCGCTGATTTCGAGACCGCGTATCACGCCATACTCAGACGGCCAGCACTAGCCAAATTCATGGCAGTGCCGCATTACACATACATGATGCTCAAGATGCCAGGACCAGCCAGAGTGCTTTCTCTTCATAGCGATGTCAAGCAAGCCTTCACCTACGACAAAGGGAGCTGTGAGCTGGCCCAATCTCAAGAAGTGGCAGTCAGACGCAACAACATCTGACTAGCCACTACAATAGCAAACGAGGACGATCAAGTTCCAGCAAAAAAGCAGCCAAGTTGGGAATTTCAGTGGACTCTGAAACAAAAAAGATCCCCCTAGACCCTTCCGACCCCTCCAAAACTGCTCTTGTCGGAATCGGACTCAACCCTAAATAGGAAGACGAGCTCATCACCTTCCTCTAGGCGAATAGGGACATATTTGCTTGGAAACCTTCCAACATGCCTAGTGTACCAAGGGAGATGATTGAGCCTATCAAACAACGACTACGGCGCTTCGCACAAGACCGCAAAGATGCTATTCGGAACGAGATAACAAAACTCCTTTCAACCGGATTCATCAAAGTGCGCCTTCGGTGTACCGTCCGGCAAGCTACTCAGCTTCATCGTATCATATCGAGGCATCGAGGCCAATCCAGCAAAAATCAACGCTATCATGAACATGGCACCCCCAACTAACCAGAAGGACGTTCAAAATCTAACAGACTGCATGGTGGCACTCAGCTGATTCATCTCCCGACTTGGCAAACGGGGCATGCCCTTTTTCAAACTATTAAAGAAAACGGACAATTTTCAATGGACACCTGAAGCCCAACAAGCCTTCGAAGACTTCAAAAAATTTCTCACATCACCACCAGTATTGGTTTCACCCATGTCCCAGGAACCACTAATGTTATACATAGCGGCAACCACTCAGGTAGTCAACACGGTGTTGGTAGTCGAGTGAGCAGAGCCAAGTCATATACAGAAAATACAAAGGCAAGTGTACTTCGTCAGCAAGGTACTAGCCGACTCCAAGATGAGATATCCTCAAGTCCAGAAACTGTTATATGGCCTACTCATCACTGTCCGGAAGTTGGTGTACTATTTTTAGTCGCATCAAGTAACCGTTGTCACATCGTATCCACTCGGGGACGTCCTACACAACCGCGAGGCCACTGGTAGAATCGCTAAATAGACGCTCAAGTTGATGGCGTTTGATATCATCTTTCAGCCACGAACAACAATCAAGTCTCAAGCTCTAACTGACTTCGTGGCCGAGTGGACAAAAGTCCAGACAAGTACAAACATGGACAAGCTAGAGTACTCGATGATGTACTTTGACGGTTCTCTACGGATCGGCGGTGCAGAGGCTGGCGTCGTGCTGACGTCACCCACTAGCGAAAAATTGAAGTACGTTCTCCAGATTCACTTTTCGGCTTCCCACAATGTTGCCGAGTACGAGGCACTCATCCACGGGCTTCGCATTGCCATATCACTCGGCATCTGCCAACTGGTCGTACGCGGGGATTCTCAACTCGTGGTCAACTAAGTCATAAAAGATTGGACATGTCTCGACAATAATATGGCGGCGTATTGTCAGGAGGTACGAAAACTGAAAAACAAGTTCGATGGGCTGGACAAAACTCATGTATTAAGACAATGTAACGAAGCTGCAGACGAGTTAGCCAACATGGGATCCAAACGAGAAGTGGTCCCGACTAGGATTTTTGTCGAACAACTATTGGAGCCATCGGTCAAGAAGAAACCAGTGCTTGAACAGTCAGGGGCTGAACTTACCCCGACAACAAATGAAGTGCTAACCATCTCTCAAGACTGGCAGACTCCAACTTTCAAATCCCTCTTGGACGACAAACTCCCAAGAGATCGTAGTGAAGCTAAACGGATCAAACGTCGAAGCAAATGTTTCCTCGTAGTCGAAGAAGACCTTTATCGTCGAAGCGCATCTGGAGTCCTCATGCGTTGCATCACACCCGAGGAGGGCAAGTAGATTCTGCAGTCAATCCATTCGGGCGTTTGTGGCAACCACGCAGCATCCAGGACGTTAGTCGGAAAGGCTTACAGGCAAGGTTTCTTCTAGCCAACTATGGTAACAGATGCTAAAGATATAGTTCGCACA
The DNA here is from genome assembly GCA_003991445.1 of Oryza meyeriana var. granulata. Taxonomy (NCBI): domain Eukaryota; kingdom Viridiplantae; phylum Streptophyta; class Magnoliopsida; order Poales; family Poaceae; genus Oryza; species Oryza meyeriana. The sequence goes on along the minus strand of RYFJ01001314.1, from coordinate 307,629 downwards.
TGAGAGGGATGCCAATTCTTTGCAAGGCAAACACATCTTTTAGCTCAAGAATTTCAAACAATTCCAATCTCTTGGCCCTTTGCAGTTGGGGGCTTGACATGGTCGGGCCATTCAAGAAAGCGCCAGGAGGGTTCACTTACTTGTTCGTCGCAGTAGATAAATTCACAAAGTAGATTGAGGCAAAACCCGTTGCTACCATTACAGCGGCATGAGCAAAGGACTTCATCATGAGTATTTTATACCGATTTGGAGCTCCCAACCGCATTATAACGGACAACGGCACCCAGTTTATTGGTGACGTTTTTCAAGATTTCTATGACGACTTTGGCATCAAGATCTGTTATGCTTCTGCGTCACACCCACAAAGTAATGGGCAGGTCAAGTGTGCCAATGGCATGGTCTTATAAGGTATCAAGGCTAGGGTATTCGACCGACTACAACCATACGCAGGGCAGTGGGTACAAGAACTCCCATTTGTTCTCTCGTCTCTAAGAACCCCGGTTAGTCAAGCAACATGGTAATCTCCTTTTTTCCTAGTCTATGGTGCTGAGGCTATGTTACCAATTGAGTTGGAGTTCAGCTCTCCACGAGTTCGGGCCTACTTAGACAACAAATCAAACGAAGACCAGCTGGTCGAACTCGATTAGTTGGAGGAAGCAAGTGACATCGCAGCTATTCAGTCAGCAAGCTATCTTCAAGGCCTATGTCGTTTATCACAGTCGGAATGTTCATGGCCGCGCCTTTTTGGTGGGAGATCCCGTCCTGAGAAAAATACAAACCACCAAAGACAGGCATAAACTATCCTCTTTATGGGAAGGGCCATTCATTATCGCTGAGGTAACACGTCTGGGCGCCTACGGACTAAAAACTGAAGACGGTGTCCTTGTCGGCAACTCATAGAATATAGAACAGCTATATCTTTTCTATACCTGAGTCTTGTATTTTCTCTATACATAGGAATAAAGATTTTTTCTCTGACTCACTACATCGCTTGTCCCAACCGAGTAATGAATCGGGGGCTGCATGTATTATGTGCCTTGTTAGTAAAATTCGAGCTTATTTTATCTAAGTCATGAAGTTCTACAACGATTATACTAAGTTTGCCCGAGTATAGTTCTCAGAGGTGAACGTTTTTAGTTTCTCTCGATCTACTCAATGCAAACTACGTAGTCGGGTAAAACTAATGACGATTCAGTATAAGCAAGTACTCGGTAGCACTTTACAAAACATTTACATAAGCCTTTACAAAAGTCATATATGTTCATCAGTGAGCACCAATTGCGTAATCACTCTGTTTTTACATACCCAGTCCCTGGCGATTGCCTCCGCGGTCGACCTCACCTGGCTAATTAGCTCCAGCGCCTCTTCAGGAGTTGTCCTCTCAGCGAAACCCTCACCAATGGCCTCAATGTCTACCCTAGGGTAGATTGATTTGGTCATGGCTAGAGCTTGGGCGACGCCGACAGCTACACGCTCATCCGAGTATTGATTCAAGATACTCGGGGCTTCGCTTAGGCGTTCGTGCACTTGGGTGACGGTATTGGAGCTGGTCCCAGGATAGTGAGGCTGCATGATGTCCAGGAGTCCCTTCATGGATTTGACAAGCACTTCCCGTGACTCCTTGATCATTTTAATTTCCTCGGCGAAGGCGCCAAATTGGATCTGGTCATTGGCTTTTGAAGCTGTTCAGATGTATCGACAAATATATTGGTTAACCAAGACAAGCAGTCGGAGCAATAAAGCAGTCGGACTAAGATAACAGTCAAGCAGTAGACTTACTGGCTTAGTCGGCCTCAACCTTGGCTTTGGCCTTCTCCACTTCCTTTAGCTTTTTTTCTTGTTTTTTTCTCTCCTTTGTCTAGGCTTTCAGCTCAGCTTCGAGGGCTGTAAATCAAAATAGTCAAGAACTCAAGGTTGCAGTCAAAACTCAACAAGGCAATCGGGAATCAATAACGTTGGAGAAATCTACTCGGAATTCACTCGGAAGGACAACACAGAAGACTTACTTCTGATCTTTTCAGCTTGGGCCCAGTTTTTGTCCCTGAGCTTATCTATCGACCCCCTCAGCCACGTTTTCTTTTCTTGGCTGGTTCGTTCCAGTTCGTCCTTGGCAACCTGGAGTTGGCGTAGTTGTTGTAGTTGGGGCAAGCTCGGTTAGGACTTTATTCATTTTCTCTGAGCGATCAACTATCTTCTGCTCAGCACAAACCAAGGGAAATCAGAGTCAGACGGTGGAACACCAGACCAACAGGAGTTATCAAGCGCTCAACATGGCGAGACTTGCTACATACCTAGACTCCCTTGGACGCAGCAATTGCAGCATACATGAGATTTCTATGTTCTCTTAGTGCTGCTGTCTCGTCGTGCTCGTAGCTTTCTGCAACTCCCTCGGGGGTGACCCAATAAAAAGTCCTTGGGAACTTGCGCGAAGGGGCTTAGCCTGGGGAGATCTTTTTCATCAGAAGATGACGATATCACTGGCGATGGGGTCCTGGCCCTGAGCTTGGTAGCTGCAGGGGCTTCGGTGATCTGCTCGGGGGCTGGAGCAGCAGCTTCAGTTTCTGCTCCCTAATTGGCCGGCGCTGGTAATTCTGCTGTTAGGGCTACTTCAGCTTCAGCAGCTGGGGCAGCCTCTGGCTTAGCAGATGAAATGGCTAGTTCTGGCTCGGCTGGGATGGACTCGATAGCAGGAGCTACTGGCGTAGTACCCTTGGGATCTATGTCAACTCGCTTCCTGCACAATATGCCAAATATTAATACATAACCACATCATCCAAGATTCTCAAAAGATTGAAGATATTCTTTATTACCTCTTGGAAGTCTTGAATTTTCACTGAGGAGCTCCAGGAGATGTCGGCGAAGGGTTTGAAAGCCTGCTCGGCGGTGGAGAGCTTCCGGCTGTCGGGCCGATCTGCGCAGTAGTCGGCGGTGGTGATTTGGCCCCAGTCAGCTCTGTTCCTGATCCGGCCAATTGGGGGGTCGAGACGCTTGGCGGTGCTGGCCTTGGGCTCGGTGGCGCTGGCCTTGGGCTAGGTGACGCCGGTCTTGGGCTTGGCGGCCTGGGAGCTAAATTGGCAGGGTCCTTGATCTTCAGGCTCCCTAGCGCTGCGCTCGGCGTGCTTGTCTTCTTCTTGCCTGGGTCTTCAATTGGCTTCTTCCCAGCCCTCTTGGAGCTGGATTGGGCAGCAGAAGGGCTGGCTGGCCGCTTCTTTATTTTGGTGGCCGACTGATTTTGGAAGTCATTATCGAACTCCACACAATCCTACAAGAGTTTTGATGACATATATCACACATTGCAGAACAATCCCAGACAGAAATTCACAAACATTCATCACAGAAGGATAACAATTTAGTGTCAGTCTTTCATGATTACCTGTGGCCGAGGCCTGCTCTGGCTGTAGGGCGTTGGGGCGCGTTCCTCATCCTCAGTCTCCACTATCCCATTGACAAAGAAGCCAAGCAGGGTATTAGTAACTTTGTTCTTGTCAGCTATGTCGGGGTATTCGCGGCAGGGGTCATCCTTGCCTTGGTAGTCCTAGCCAAAATGGCTCCTGGCCTTCAATGGCCTGGTACGGTGGTTGAAGAAGCATCTTGCCATCCAAGGACCAGTCAGCCCTGTGCTCTTCAGGAGATCGATCTTCTCTATTAGCTGGTACACTTGCCCTATTTCCTCGTATGTTAGCACGGAGGACCAGCTGGGTAGGACAGTTGGAGAAGAACGAGTGAAAGGGGGTAGAGAGGACTCTAGATTTGAGCAGTAAAACCACTCTCTGTGCCAGCCTTTAAGTGATGTCTTCAGAGGAACATTGAGATATGTCTTCTTCATCTCGTTCCTAAGTTGAAGACCGGCTCCCCGATGACTTGGATTTTGTTCTTGGATGGCTAGGGCTTTATGTGGAACAGGTACCGGAAGAGATTGAAATGGGGCTTGACCCCTAGAAAGGCATCACAGAGAGTAGCGAAGATAGAGATATGGAAGATAGAGTTGGGATTCAAGTTTGGGATTCAAGTTCACCAACTCTATTTGATAAAAGGATAGAAGCTGGCGAAGGAAATCTGAAGCTAAAAGGGCGAGACCGCGATCAAAAAATGAGGTGAAGACGACGGTCTCACCAGATTTGGGCGATGGTATCGACTACCCCTCCGCAGTGCGCCAGTGGATTGCATCCTGACGTTGCAGCATCAACCGCTTCTCCAGCAGCTTCAGCTTCATCGGGCTACAGTCCGACATCGGCCAGACTCCGGCGGTCATCTCAGGATCTCAAATGGGGCTTTCGGTATTGCTGGAGACAAAAAGATTTGGGGGAAAGATTTGTGGAGGCTTGGAATGGATGCGGCAGAGCAGAATCGGGCGAGTCTCGAGTGGGGGTGCAAGCTACAGCGAACCCTAGCGAGGTGGAGCGCGAAATTTGGACGTGGAAGCTGGAAGATGAAACAATTGGTGGATTGGAGGAGGAATCTTTTCTCTCTTCCTGCTTTATAAAGCCTATGCTGATAAGTGGGCCTGGGCCGACTAATTCAGTACTGGGCCACAAGACATGAGTTTCTAAATGGCATGCTTTATTGAGCGACTGCTGGCTGTGTTGAAATTACAGTGTAGATGCTATTTACAGAAACCGATTAAATAATCAAATATATTTCATGAAAGCCTAATTACTGGACACATGTGTTCAAATATCTACATTATTTACCAGGTATTTAGGATATATCCTTATAAGGATCAACAGCTGGTTTCCATTAAAATTACGAATGCAAGTATCTCTCGAGTACACTTGACCACATATTGAGTTGAAATCCATGAAGTGGTACTCGACTTACATGCTTAGCCAACAATTGCCCTGAGCAAAAATTCTTCCAGCTGATATGATGCTGAAGAGTCTAACTTTCGAGTAGTATACTACTCGGGAAAGACTGAAAGGTTAAATATCTTTGACTTTATGTTTAATTGTTTTACAATTAAGCACAAAGTCGGGGGGCTACACCTAATAAGTGTGCCTATTCGGTACACACTATTCATATTTTATCATGAAGCTCTTTATAGCCTCGTAGCCAGCCGATATGAAGCAGGACTTGGAGAAGAATCACTCAAACAACGAGTACTCGGGAGTAAAGTACTCGGGAAGCTGTCCCCAAGGAGGATGAGCACTCGGCATCAACTGTGACTCAACTATGAAGGTCTCAGGGGCTGCTGTGGAGGCCATGGGCCCTGGGTACCTCATGAGAAGTATTAAGGCCACTTGGACAGAGGATGGGCCTAACCTTGTAATTAGGGATACGAAAGGACTCAGCATACATTACGTTGTACGACAAGGAAATGATATAGTCCTCGTCGGGCACGTTATATTCCTAGAAGGAAATTCCTTGGTCGGAGTCTAATCGGGATTCCTACCCTGTAACCCTGTTCTCCGGTATATAAGGGGAGGCAGGGCCCCCCCTAAGGGCAACTTATACAATCTCACCAGAGAAACCTCAAAGGCAATACATAATAGCTAAAAGTAGGGTATTACCTCACCTTGAAGGCCTGAACTAGGATAAATCATCTTGTGTTCCTTTGCAATCCATCGAATTTAGGTCTCACGAGTAGACCTATATTCTTATTGCCGATACAAAACATCGACACAACTATTGAATTATATTGAATTATGTGAACTGCACAAAAGCCAGGATATAGCTTACCTATCTATACAGGAAACTGATGATTCCTTTATAAGTATTGTGTCCAAGAACCAGCTGTCAACTACATAATAAAAATGAAGATCGACGACAAATGCAAATAAGCTAATGTAGGGACAGTGTCTTAACACTCAATTCAACTTGAGGTAAAAGATTGACCAAGCAACATTTTGGGCACAAGGAGGATCAATTGCCCTACTATTTCAAAGCATCTATGAAGGTTTTTTAATTGCAACTTAATCACTAAAAAATAGTCACTCAAAACATAATTCCAACATTTTTGCAACATTGTTAACGCCAAAATTTGGCACGGATTTCTATCATGTTCGGTTAAGGAAAGGACTATATTAGCTGATGGAAATTTATCTGGAAGAGACCGAGTTTGGAAAGGAATCGTGAAGACCACGCCATGGCCGTAAATTACCTTATCTGTTAATTAGGTAGTTTTAATAATTTTTAGGAAACCTGATCTCGTGTCTGATCAGGGCTTGTCAATTTTCCTGTTATAGTTAGGAAACTCCTGTTTCGTATCCGATCAGGACTGTATCAACTTGGGGTATAAATATGTATGCCCGGGTACCTTGTAAATCATCTCAACGATCAATACAATTCGGCGCATCGCCACCCTTTTCGACGGGTTCTTGCTTCTCGAGCCGGGCTGCATCGGTTAGGTCCGAACTCCTGCGAGAGGGAAAGACTCGTCACCCCTTACCCAGGTGTATCTATTCTGTCTACGGCTGCATCAGTTAAGTTTGATCTCTTAGGCCGGGTAGATATATCACATCACGTGTGCATAGTTTTTATCGGCTTACTGGGTGTAGTTTATCATCAGTTTGTGCTGCATCGGTTTGGTCCGACCTACTAAACTACCTGATAAGTTATTCCTGCTAGGTTGATAGATTTTGTGCAAGCGTCTTATCGGAATGCATAGCCGATAAGTTATCATATTTTACATCACAGTTGCATTAGATCTATCGGCTCATTGAGGTTCTTTTATTATTATCAATCTGTGCTGCATCAGTTAAGTTTGAACTACTAGATTGATAATAACAGATTTGTCTTTGATAAGCCGATAGGTATTTATGCGATGTTTTATCGGAGCGTCTAGCCGGTAAGTTATCTTTTAAAGCCGACTGTACTTATTTATCATTCTGCTTATCTACTTTATCATCGGCTCCTAGCCGATGTCCATGTGTTATTATTGGCAGTCGGCTAGCTTATTGTTTGTTTATATTATCATCTACTCTATCATCGGCTCCTTAGCCGATGGCTGGTTTATTATCTGTTTATAGTATCATCCATGCTACCATCGGCTTCCTGGCCGATGTGCAAGTGCTACTGGTAGTCGGGCAAGTACCCGAGAATGGGCATGAGCGAGGACTCGGGCGCGGACACGACCAAGGACCCGGGCGCGAGCATAGAGCGTACCCGGACGCGGGCACGACCAAGGGCCCGGGCGCGGGCAAGAGTGATGACTTGGGCGTGGGCACGAGCAGGGGCCCGGGCACAGATGCCTGTTTACTTTATCACCGGCCGATTATCACTTCGGCAATCGGCTGGTTTACTCTGCACTTATATCATCATCGGCTTCTAGCCGATGTGCAAGTTACTATTGGCTATCGGCTGGCAGGATTATTACTGGCCGATCGATTTACTGATCTAACTTTTTTCTCCTTGTCAATTGCGGGGTCAAATTGACTGGCACGCCTGCGAACCTCAAATATTTTAGGACCTGCACTGGAGCTAAGCAGATCTCCCAGGCCTTCGCGTGTCTCCAAGGCGCCGAACGGCCCCGGTGGTTTTCGGCGTCAACAAACATTAACCTAGAAATCTCCCAAACTATTCAGTCCCTTAATTAAATCTTCTGAGACAATAAACATCTTTGGATTAACAAAATTATGGGATTAAAAATATGATAAGCAAGGAGTATGCAATGGCGTGTATTACCGAAATCCATAGCCGTATTTGTAGGTTATTAAGTATTGAGGAGAAATTCATTGTCCCTCCTGCAAGAGGCACTAAGTAAGAGATGCCAAAGCAAGAAAGAAAGTTATCCATAAAACAATGACTGAAATAAAAAAGTGACTTTCAGTTTTACTAATTCACAAACATTAAGCAATGTACTTAAATTTACTATTTAAGAAACACAAAGATATCTTGACCAGTGTGATGGAAGAGGACGCATACATTTGAACTCATAACAAATGAGTGGAATGCATGGGGACCAGGAGCCATTGCCCTTCTTATTGCTGCTTAGAATAGTGCAAGCTGAAACAGAGGAACGTAATGTGCTGAGTTGCTGATCATAACACCATGTTTTTCACTAAATCTAGTATATCGATAGCTTTACCCTGATATTAGAATTACTCAAACTTACCAGATCTAAGTGAAGGGATTGCAACACATTTCCTGCTTCTAAGTTCATAACCTCAGTTGCTAACAGATGGTGAATAATATCACAACAAAAAATGAAAATAAGTATATGGAAGCCCTCCTCTTAGAACCAATGAAAATAACAAGGTCCTAGTAAGAATACTCCAAAGTTTTTAGAACAGCAAGTCTGCTGTATGAGTATAAATAACAAGACCATATGTGAACATGAAAGTAATAAAGTTAATGTACTGAATTGTTTTATCAAGCATTTGTTGAGTACCGTCGTTCTAATTAGCATGGATATTTATCAATGGATAACATTCCACCTAAAGCATAGTAACTAATACGTGCTCAGTCAGCTCCCTTGTAGGGCAAACTACATACCCAACATTGCTTCATCACGACACAGTAGCTATACAAATGAAAGAACTACCATGGTTATTGAATTGAACCATTTGATTAGAATATTCTCAATTTAACTTATACTGAAACAAAATGTACTAAGATCACCAGCCCACTCTTTATTCCATAGTTATATGCAAAATTAGATGGCATTGATGCAAACATACACATATAAATGTCCCATCAATTCGAAGAGCTGAACCAATCCAAGTACCTAAACAAGCGGGATCACGATGGCATTGGTGCAAACACACTATTTAAAGATCATCATTGTCAGGCGGTGAGAACAATGGGATGAATTTTTTTAAGGGGGATTGAATGTGTGATTCAGCACAAATCCTTCTTAATTTTGATAATGTAGTATTCAATAGGGTTGAAATTGGATTAGAGATGCTAGATTTACTAAGTTGACCATGCAACCATCATGTAGGACTAGCTTGTTCTTCTTTAGAATAAGCTCTTCTCCTTCCAACTTACTATGGTTTCAAAAGAGGAACCTAGAAAACACTAAAGCAAGACTACCACGAAAAAGGCAAGCAAAACAAAGAAATATGTATTGAACATCAATTGAGCACCGGAAGGGATTTTGCATTCTAGATGTCCATTATCCTAGCAGCTAGAAGCCTGAAACCCTTTTGAAAGGCGAGAAAACAACTCAAGAAGGAGCAGAAAACTTTATTTGTGAAAACCACAATACACCATGCAATCTTATATATTGTAACTATTGTTCAGCACTAATGCTCACAAAGTTAGCTTGCAAAAAACTTTATTTGGCTGCATAATATGCTCCTGATTCATCTTCCTTTTGTGTTGGTGAAAAAAACGAAACTTTCGCTTATAGCCATGCCATTAATATAGTTACATGATTTCCGTATGGCCATCAAATCATGTCTGGATATATAATCCAAAAGGCATGAAAAAATATTGGCAATTAAGAATTGTATTTATTTAGTTCTATAGTATTCTCCATTTTATCAGATCAAAAATCCATTAATTGTTTCATGATTTATCACAGTGATATAGAAAACAAAGTGTCGGCGAAATGGGACAGGGGGTCCCACATGCCCTGGGGACGCGTGGGTCATCGGCCACGTCAGTTCCCCGGGTGGTCATTCCTCCATCGGCCCCGGGCTCGTCCCCAGGGCGCTGTCTCCAGCGGCCCCAGGCTCGTCCCCGGGGCGCCTTCTCCAGCGGCTTCGCTCCCGGGCCCAGGCACCGATGCCCCGGTCCCGGGTGCCGATCCCCCGGTCCCGGATGCCGATGCCTGGGGCCCGAGGCCGACCGACTCAACCTCAGGTGCCGATCGCCACGACTGCCGATGCCGACTACCGACTGCCGATGCCGATTCACTGGAGGGACTCGGCGGAGCAGTCCCCAACTACCTACATTAATGACGAAGCGACAGGGCGTGCCACGCGTGGACGTCCCAGGACGGCCCCCCGTGAACACCCGTCAATACCGACGGCCTCTGTCACATCTCTGTACTCTAGCCGCCCGCGGCTAGAGTGGGAGGCGGCATCTAGCCGCCCGCAGCTGGCATGGGAGGCGACAACCGAGACGACCAGACGCTCCGTCACATCCCCACGTCTCGAAGACTAGGCCGCCCGCAGCCGACCTACCCCGGCGTGGGCGCAGCAGCAGAGCCAGGCGGCGACTGGACATCCCACCGGCGCAGCGCCGTGGGCGCGGCAGGCGGCGGCATGCGTACGCGTGACAAGACAGAGCTTCCTCTCTCCCCATGCACTGGCACTGTGGACTCCCCTGATTCTATAAAGGAGGATCCAAGCCACTGGCGAAAGACAGACTCAACGGAGGACCTCTAACCCCCAACTCTCTGCTCCCGAGCTCACTCTCTAGCTACTGCTCTTCTTCTCCGGCTCCGGCCGCGAGCTAGGCTCACCTTGTAACACAGCAAACCACATTCATCTCCACATAGCATACACACAGGAGTAGGGTTTTACGCTCCGGCGGCCCGAACCTGTATAAATCCTCTTGCCTCCTCTGTGCGCCTCGGTTCATCGTCTTCCCCAATACCCTGCGCGATTACCACGCTTCGGACGGTCCGGACCCGCATCGGACGGTCCGGACCCTTCTGCTTCACCACGCTTCGGACGGTCCGGACCCGCATCGGACGGTCCGGACCCTTCTGCTTCACCACGGTTCGGACGGTCCGGCCTCGCTTCGGACAGTCCGAACCCCTCTGTCTCCCAGCTCGGGCCCCTGGTTCCCGAGCGCCGATTCTTCCTTCGTTCGATCCTTCTTCGACCAGACGCCTCGTACACCTGAGAACTACTCCCCTGGCCGAATCTCAAAGGGGGGTCTCCTGACTTCCCGCCGTCGGAGTTTCATCCTTCGACACAAAGCAAAGCCAATCTATATACTTCAAAAGTGAAATTGTATTAAACTTCACCCTGTGAACATTATAATGGAATTAATAGGTACTACAATGCAATATTTTTTTTCATCCATTTAGATGACAAGATGGATTATCACATTTATTTAGCTCTATAGTATTCTCCATTGCTTCAGGTCAAAAAGCCATTAATAATTTCATGATTTATCATGGTGATTTAGAAAACAAAGCAAAGCCATTAATAGATATATATGGAAAGAAATTGGAGAACGGACCTAGAGAGGCGAGGGTGTCATTCCCAGCTTGCAGCTGCCCGTCCGGCAGTGAGTTGCATCGTGCAAAGGACCGCCTCATGCCAGCCAGCCTAGCTCAGAGCAGCAGTGGTGGTGGTAGCAGAAGACGGCGACGCCATTGTTAGTTCAGAGCGATGGCAGCTATAATTCAGAGTGATGGCAGCGGCAGTTTAGAGCGACGGCAGCGAACGTAGGGGGAGGGGGATCTCCGGCGGCAGGCGCAGGGGAAGGGCATCTCTGACGGCAGCCGCAGGGGGGAAGTCGTGCAGGAGGCGGTGGCGGGACAGGGGCAGGGGGAGAGGGTCTCCGGTGGCAGCCGCAGGAGGAGAGGGAGTCGTGCAGGAGGCAGCGGTGGTGGTTGCATACGACGGCGGTAGCGGCGGCGGTTGTAGACGGGGGATCTCCAGCAGTGGGTGCAGGGGCACAGGAGGGGGAAGACGACATCGGGCGCTGGGGAAGGAGGACTTCAGCAGCGGGTGCAGGGGGCAGAGGCGGTTGCAGGGGGCAGCGGCCGCAGGGGCGTAGGAGGGTGAATCTAGCGTCAGGTGCAGGGGCGGGGACGTAGTGGGAGGTGGACATCAACGGCAGGCACAGGGTGCAGGAAGGGAACGCCGGCGGCGCACGCAGCGGGCGGGGAACGCGGGGGGAGGGGTGATGTGTTGGCTCTACGAGAGGAGCGTGGAAAGAATATGTGCCGCTGGATCTGAAGTGGTGGAGTGTGGGAGAGATCTGAGCCCTTGAAGAGAGAATCACCGCCACCACAACGGTCTTTTTAAGTAGTATTGATAATTGTAGGGGTCTGGATGGTGTTCAACCCACATGATTACTATATGTGGTGAATCATCCTTCAAAGCCATGCACGTTCATGAGAGGCTTCGTAGAGTGTGATGATTTTCGAGTTGTTCGTCGAAGTTGCTACAAGACTTTGCTTAGACGATTTCCAGGAAATTGCCATTCCTTCAAAAAGGAAAACATAACTAGACTGTAATTTGGTTGTGTGGGTCTGATAGGTACCCAACATCTGCATATCCTACCAAGGTTAGGTCCTGGTTCTTTCTGTAGAACAGTCCCATATCCTTGCTTCCTTGAAGATAACAAAGGATATCCTTAATACCCTTCCAATGCCTCTTGGTTGGTTATGCACTATACCATACAAGTAAGTTGACGACAAATGCTATGTCTGGTCTTGTGAAATTTGCAAGGTACATGAGTGCTCCTATTGCACTTAAGTATGGATATTCTGATCCAAGGACTTCCTTCCCCTCTTTTCTAGGTCTGTACGGATCTTGGTTTGCCAAGAGTGACCTTCCGAGCACAGAGGTCTTAGAGGGATATGCATTTTCAAAGCCAAAGTGTTCCATATGAGTTTTACTCTCATACCTATATGCATACTTTAAGGGCAAGTTTCATCCACCTCTTCTCATTCAAAATCAACTTATATTCATTCTCTGTAAGCTTTAACTGAGTTGCCATCAACCACCAAAAAGGGGAGATTGAAAGTGCATCTAGTCCCCTAAGTGGATTTTGGTTGATTAATGACAAAACAGTTAAGGAATTAATGATTTCATTAAGCTATTTGTAGCAATTAGTCCTAGGTTGCTTAGGATGATACATGGAGAACCCCACAAACATGATGCAATACGGCGAGAAGACTAGAAGCTTGCTTTAAAATTTTCTTTGCCTTTTAATTTGAGTATAGGCAAGTCGTACTATCAAGGGGGTTCCACACAGTGGTTCATGTCTAACCAAGTGCTCAAAGTCCAAATCTTGTCTAGAAGAGAGACACCGTTGCACAACACTTGCACTAGTTTGGGTGTGTTTTGTCTAGGTGGGTAGGAAGTTCTGACCACCTCGGTTGGAGGTTCCGACCCATAGTTGGCCGAAAGTTCCAGGTCCCAGGGATCGGAACTTTCGGGGTTTGTTTCTGTGAGTAACGACTACATGACGTAAGGATATGAGTTTTTAACCCATCCATCCCTACCAGAGTATGTTTAGCCATTCCACTTTCATTTTTCCATCTTGTGGCTTTTCCCATGGTTCCAATACCTCTTCCACCTAGTTCTTGAGCTCCCATGTTAGTTTAAGGATAGTTCTAGGTGGGTTGTGAGGATTTACACTTGTGAGTGAGCTAGGAAGAACTTGAGCACTTAGGGATCAATGTCAGGCTGTTGTTTAGTGTTTATTACTCTTGGAGGGTGACCTCCTAGATGGTTAGGCATCGCCCATGAGCATCCTCAAGCTGTGGATTGACCCGGGCAAGTTTGTGGGGGTGGACCTCGCCTCCGAATGGAAAAGAGATAACTTTGAGTGGAAAACTAAGCTGATCTTTGTGGTCGCTTGGTGAGGCAAGAGGTTAATTGAGACCCCACTCCCAGGAGCTCCTTAAGGGAGATGTAGGATGTTTGTGATCTGAATTTCGGGTAAAAATTGCTTATCTCCACTCTACTTGCTCTCTTTGTGGTTCAGGCTGTATCTCTTGAAGTTCATGTGATTTGTACCTATGTTGAGCTTCTTCCAAACTATCTATCTCTATTTAGGGTACCAGTACTCGTGATTTGAACTTGCTGTGAGCTGCTCAACAGAGTAACACACAACCGATTGGAAGTTCTAGGTCCAGGGACCGAATGTTCTGACCAACACTCTTAGTTTGGCTAAGAGATCTCGTCGGAGGTTCCTACCACTGGGATCGGAAGTTCCGGTCTGTTGAATTTGACCGCTGCATTGTAAGAATTTTCAGGAATAGGCATTCACCCCCTCTAGGCGACATCTACAGGCTTTCAATAAATAATGTGACATGTACGACATGGTTAGTTTGTTAAGCATCGGCGCATGAAGCTCAGGCCTCCAGTTTCTGACGCCGATGTTACGCTAATGACGCTCCGCAATGATCAAGTCAGGCAACTGGCAAAATCTCCAAGATACCAATCAAACACCACTTAGGTAGATCTCAGGGAGAGCTTAGGTCAGGCTAGTTTTCTTCAGGACATGAACCAAACAAGCCCAAAATAACATTGCCAATGCTAAGGCTGACCAGCTTGTATGTCTCCTCGTTGGCTTATAAGCTGTAGCTAAATTTAAATTTTAGAACTTAACTTTAGATTGATTTATGATTATTTTACTATTTTATATTTTTTAGTCTGGATCATTAAAAATATAAGTACAAAAGTCTTACTCTAAAATTATTTGGCTTCATGGATTGGTACCCTACCAAAAATAGGTAGTACCAAAGCTTAGGGCATGTTTGGTTCTCTGCCCTACCAAATTTTCGGTAGTGCAAATTTTTGGTAAGTTTTGGCTCTACCAATATTTTGGTAGGGTAGAGTTGTATTACATATGTTTGGATTGCTACTCATACGAGGCCAAATTTGATGATACGGAGAAGAAAAGTTCTAGATTAGTGTTATCAGCGTCTGAGCGCCAGTAACAATGAGAACCGTGGGTCCTGAGTTCGACTAGGGGATCTAGGTGCACGTGGCGTGTCCAGGGGTGGCTAGAGAGCTGAGGAGACAAAGGCGAGTATACAGGTTTGGGCCTCCTAAAGGATAATAACCCTACTTCTATGTTTGGTTACTATGAAAGAAGTTCTTATAGGTTCTTGAGGGCTCGCGAGCTAACCTAGAAAGCCTGGAGTTCTTGCTGATATGAAGAGTTTAATCCTACTACAGGGTCTAAGATGGGTTTTTATATCATACGGCTCTCACTTCTCCCTGCTCGAGGAGAGACAAAAATGTTGTACATAATCATAAGCATGAGCTAACTCTTTGAACACATCGCTAGAAATACTGTAGCAGCAGTCGTCTCGTGGGACTCCACGCTAGGCTCACCTCCGGTCTTTATTCTCTTAGGGACGCCTAGTATACGCCGTTGGGGAGAGATTTCCTAAAATATGTCATATCTCTCAGTATTAATGCTGAGAAAAAACCTACAAGAATATTTAATTAATGTGATGGACAGACTTTGCAGCCTGCGCATCACTCCTAAGGGCGATGTGGTATCCGGTTGGACACCTATCCACCTGTCTCCGATATGCGGGAACACCACTTGGCCTTTGAAGGGCTATTCAAGGTGCTCGTCATCGGACATCTGGAGTGCAGGGTTTGACCTTCTCCTGGGTGCAGCCACCTGGCAGTGCCCGGTAAGAAGTGACCTGCCTGCTCCACTTGACCTGGCTAGTCAGGATATACATGGTGGTCTCCGGGCAACCCGATGCTGTGGACCGGGTTTAGAACCATGCCACGACACGGTTCCCATATGTCCAGCCAAAGTGTTTCTTTTTTCAGCTCAAGGAACGTGTACCAGTCTCCAAGAAGCTCAGTGAGAATGGACTTTGAGCCTGGGTCCATAGGCCCCACCTGAGTCTCGGACATCCAAGCCTCAAGCGTATCTCTAGATGGATGATGGACACATGGACCTCCTTGCAAGACCTTGTATTTGGTCTGAGTTGGAGAGGCACTGACCCATGATCTGCACAACATTGATGACTTGTCTTCTATGCTAAGCAAGCAGACCGAATGGGCACCCCCTTGGCTTAGACGCTGGCAAGTGCCAAATTGATCATAGGCAATACCAATAATTTGGTTTCAATCAAAACACATACTATTGTTGTTTAAGCTACCAATAAAATGGTAGGGCACATTTTGTCATCAATCCAAATAGACCCTTAGACAAGTTTTGGCACCACCAAATTTTGGGTAGGACAAAACTTCTTAACTTATACAGATTTGGTATATATTGGTTTCAAACTAAACACACAAAAGTTACTATTAAAGTTGTCAATATTTTGGCAGGGCAAGTTTTTGAAACCAAACCAAATGAGCTAATTGTATCATGTAGGGGTTTTTTTACTTATATAAGACGTAGCTTAAGGCAGAGTTCCTTTTAGAGGTTTAGCTTAGCTTATTCGTGGCACACAAAATAAGACAAGCTATTAGCATATGATTAATTAATTTTTAATTATTACAAAATTGAAAAATAAATTTATTTAAATTTTAAAATCACTTCTATATAAAATTTTTTTACATAAAACATATCGTTTAACGGTTTAAAAAACATGCTAACGAAAATGAAGGACTAGCTCAGCCTAGCCCCCAGTACCGAACTGAGCCTAAAAAGGCCCTACCAAACAGGCTTGTCACGTGTTGAGAACATGAAAATTTGTCCCCCAACTTCATCATGAATAAAATTTTGATATCCACTCTACGATGTCTAGGATTGTTCCAACGTCAGTAAGCTGTAGCTAACATGCCACAGTTTTAGCACCAGCTAGCCCAAGGTGTCACGGTTTCTTTGGCACGTTCCTGGCTTCCTGTTATCTTGAACAACCCTTGTGAACGGTGCAATCACTTTTTATCGCTCTACCGCACAATTTAGCCGCGTGTAACGAAATATAGGCATGTCTCAACGAGAAGGACTATTCAAACTTTTATTGGTCGGATTTTAGTTTACGACTTCCGCTAGGCCCTTTGTTAGACACCGTTGTTTTTTAGGGCTGTTTGGCTTGTGTTTTTTAGGCACGAGAAATAAAATAAACATAGGCACATAATTAATTCATTATTAGCTATTATAAATTTAAAAAATAAATTTATTTGATTTCTTAAAAATATATATAAAGTTTTTTTAAAATAATTCGTTTAATATTTTAAAAAGTGTACTTACGGTAAACGAGGAAATGCTCTACATCTCTCTAATAAGCCGAAAAGAATTATGCCTTAATTTTTTATCGTTTTTTCCATGGAGATGTTCCTACCGAATTTGCTTCGTCTTAATTTTGCAGCGTACGGCAGCACGATGAGTTGAGATAGACTTTTACCTAACAAAAAAAAACCCATCCATCTCAAGATAATATATACCAAATTTGAGACAATTTTCTCCCAAAGCGGGAAGATGCGTGGAATTAAATCAACCGCCGTACCAATAATTAAATTCGTCAAACAGACAAGCATAGATCTCGGCGGGGCCACTGTTGTTAGGAAGCGGGAGCCAATCAGAGAATGGTTCAACCGAGGTTGGTGGGTCCCACCACGCACAGGGCAGCAGAAAGCTCAGTCTTTTGTGGTGTTTCACGTGTGTCCCCTTTGATGATCCCCAGCTGGATCCGGGGGTTCCAGAAGGACACCGTACCAAACAAATCTAGCGAACCCTTCTCTCACCTGAAATGACGGCTTTTCTGGTTTTGATTTAATCAAACGAATTTAAAGATTGTTGAAATTTTGGAGTAACCCAGAGCTGAAAATTTTGGTTAAATGTCAAGTAAAATTTGCTTTTAAGCTCATCCTGTTTGGCAAAACGTTACTCGTCCTTTGAATTTTGTCAATAATGGTAGGCACCGCGTAAAGTGCACAAGATTTTCCAAAGTCATTTTGAAATCATGACCTAGTTGTTTGGAAAGTTAAGGTAATCAGATCTTACTAACTAGCTTAAAAGCATTACTTAAAAGAAAAGAACAAGTACCAGCGACCTTTTTCGTGTCTACATCTACAATGATGACCTTTTACGCTTGGAAAGGGACTTCATCCCGTACAGCTCAAGACACGATCGGATCGACCGATGCTACATACTTCTTATCTACTCAAGCAGGTGGCATCGCAATATTGATGCCTCAGTTTCCATAGCTCGAATGGATAAACATGTGTGGTGGCGAAATTGCACATCAAATTCTCCTTTTTACTCCCTGCAATTTGGTGGTTGTTGCTTGGATTTTTTTTAAGCATTTATCTTTGTAGAAAAACTCCTCCGATTTATTTTTTAAAATAAACTATTTTAACGTGGCAAGCAACTGTTAAACCACTTTCTATGTTGCGACAATATTGTTTTGCCACAGCACCACTCTGGTGGATAGCCAATTCTTACAACGCCACAACTTTTATAAGCATAGCAACGTTATATGTACTGATACCAATGAAAATGATATACCCAAAAGGTTTAAAACTAAAAATAAGATTTCAATTTTGAGAGTTTATTTTTGAAATCTTTATCTATTATAAAAATTAAAGCTGTTTCCGCTAAAATTTTAGTACATCGCTCGATTCTCATATGATTTAAAAATATCTTTACCTATTTTCTCTACTTTATCTCTACTATTATAAAAACAAATAGTGTTTTGCCGAATTTTTGTCCATGGCCAACCGATCGGAAGTCGGACGTCTGTCCGTCCGTGTGCACCCTTTGCAGCCCCTCACACCCCCTGGCCCCGCCTCCTGTCACATGTACACTACGCCTCCTACGACTCGTTGTCGTTGTTCCTGTCGCCGCGACGTGCTGGTGCCGAGCAAAGACGTGGTAGTGACACCGGGGTACAGGAGTTGCGCACTGGTGGTGGCCAGATCTAGCAGTGACCTACGGGCACAGGTGGTCCAGCCATGGCAGCACAGGAATCTTGAGTCCGTGCTCCATGGGTTCATCTCCATGGACAAGAAGCCTGCAAAGAACCTCACCGTGACCCCTGCCGCTGCCGCTACTGGCTCCGCTGTGAAGAATGGTAGCGGTGGGAAGCTGCCTGGGCTATCGCGGAAGCTGTTCCAAAAGGGGTCATCGGAGCCCAAGAAGAAGGCGCTGACGGAGGTCAAGAACAGCGGCAACACGCGGACACTCGCCATGGTGCTGCCCTTCCATGTCTCTTTGCGCTGAGATTATCTGGCTGGATGTGTTTAGGACATCAAATGCTTTCCAACCTTTTTTTCTTTGGAGTATACATATGATCTTTTGATTGGATAACGCGTGAAGGTAACGGATCAGAGCAAAATGTAAGAGAGCAAGATACTTGGGCATTGATCTGTAGTGTACAGTGTAGGCTGCATGACGATAACTTCAGTAGATGAACTCGGCCTGGGATCAGGTGAGTGCCCCCGTTTTTTGGTGATTGATTCAATTCTCTCTTTTTGGGCTTTTAAGAGATGTTGTACAATACTTACGACTTAGGACTTAGGAGAACTGTTTTCCCTGGATTTTTTATTTCATAGTAAAATGCCTATGCATTGCATGGTCAAAAAATTTAACTTTTTGGTTGTTTAGTTGTGACAATGTGACATTGCGAGTGAAGGTAAGCTTCATCCATCCACCCATAAATCCTGTTGTGCGTGAAGTTCCATCCCCCAACTACAAGCATCAACAAAGGTGAGTTTCGTCCATCCTCCCACTCCTTCCATTGCACGGGAAGTTTCATCCTCTAACTAGATGCAGCAAAAAAACGATCTAAAACATACTAGATCACGGTGTAGAACCATCGACCTGCTATACACATGCAAGATATTATGATCCTAAATAAGTAGTTTTTTCCGTTGTAATGTATGGATACTTTGCTAGTTATATTTAAAAGTTCAATGAAAAAAACTCTGATTGCTTGCGCTTCCTGACTACCGTGCAAAACATATATACATTGGTTGAATGGTAAGTTTTCTTTTTGCTATATGTGGAATTAGAAATAATGATATACATAAGTCGAGCGAAAGCTGGTTTATCTTGTTATTGTATTCTGCCGCGATCACATGCATGTGCCAAAAGTGTGGCAAACCTCAGTTTTATCCTTTATATCCTCTTTTTCTTTTTTAAAAAAATGTTTTTGGCACCTCAACAACCTAGTAGTACATTCCAAGTTTTTTTAGCAAACCAAGAACTCCTTCAACACCAGCTCTACTAAAATTTTGGCAATACTGTCATGCCTTTTATCTATCCTATCATTTTTCTATGAGGTCTATCCTATCGAATTTTGGTAGGATTAAAATTAAAACCAACCCTAAAATTACTTAGCGTTATGATAATTTTTACCATGATATTTAAGTATAGCCATAACATGCTGATGAGTTGACATGAAACAAAGTGGAAAACCCATGGGCTCCTATAAATACTATATAGGTACATCGCCGAGCTTAATTTGTAGACATATTCTTGAGTTTTCTGTTTTCATTTGTTTAGCATATGGCATGTTAACGGCGAATGTATAGTGTCTATTCTTGGAGAATCCTACAAGCAAATGTGTTTAATATTTTGCTTTTCTAAAATCAGTGCAAATACTACTACTACTAGAGCAGGGGGCTGGCTAGCTCGCGCCTGCGCTGGCGTGCGCGGCAGCCATACGCCTGTACACCCTAATTAAGCACTCATAATTATCATTAGTGCTTAATAATTTTTAATTATAAAAATTATATAAATAAGCAGAGTTAAAAGTTTTAGATTTCACTTAAAATTTTCAAAAATTTAATTAAAAGTTTTAAATTTTGGATTGAAAATTTTAAAATTTAAGTAGATTTTTTAAAATTCTTAGTTGATAGTTTTTAAATTTGAGTTGAAGTTTTCGAAAATTGAATTGAAAGTTTCAGAATTAGAGATAAAAGTTGTAAATTATTAGTATAAAGTTTAATCAAATTTTTAATATTTTTCAATATTATTATTTTTAATTATTTTTTAACTCTAGTAGTGGAGTGTATACTCACTCCACAGCCTAGTGCGGCGGTGGCCACGCCAACCGGATTGGAATCGCCCCGATCCGGCGAGCAACACCACCAAAATAGGCCGCCCCGAATGATGTCGCTGTCTGTCGGTTCCCCTCGGGCCCACCCGCCAGTGACCCCCCAAGACTGCAACAGTAGACCACCGCGCGGACAAAGTCAAATCGGCCGCGGACGGGCAACTTTTTGCGCAGCAGTGCCAGTGCCGCCACCAGCAACCCACGTACCCAATACCGACCCTATCCCAACCGAGCGTAATCCACAGGCACGTGGGTCCGACCTGTATAACTGGCCCACACGTCGGTGAGGTTTACTATCCGGGACGGCGTACTGGAGGCGAAACGGACCAACCTGAGGGCGGAAGGGGGGGCTGCACACGTGGCGTTCCAGGCCGCGCGGGGCCCACGCCCCCTCGCCCCGCCTTATCCCCAGCCACGACGCGGGGTGCGAATTGACCGTCCTGCCCCTGCCCCCCGAAAAGCGCAAAAGCGAGGGGAGCGCGCTTTTTCTCACGCTTTTCGGTGTGGCCCACCCCAACCCAGCAGGCAGGCGGTGGGCCCCGCTACTCATCCCCCGCCTCTCCTACGCTACAGTACAATGCTCTTCGGCTATATTCTGCGCGCGGGTTCTCTCTTTTCTCTCTCCTTTTATCCTTGTCCCTCTGTTTGCTGCTGTTCTACGCGCGCGCGCATACTCTCTCGACAGTCGGCGCAGGGAAAAGTGGTTTTTTTTTATTGAGTTCCGTGGGCCTTTTGTTTCCAGAGGCTTCTGGATTGATCTCTGCTCTGCTCCCGCTCGGCTCAGTGTCCCCCGCCGCTAGGGTTCTGGGGGGTGGAGGTTGGAGGCAGGGCCTCGTGCCGGCCGCCGCTCGGCGCGGTGTGGATCTGAGGAGCCGCGGCCCGCGGCTCGTTGGTTGGTTCGTCCTGGTGCGTGATCTCTCCCTCTCCCTCGCTCTCTCGATCTCGGTCGAGGTGTTCTCGGTTGGATTTGGTGGTGCGGCGAGCGGTCGGCGGTGAGGTTGGTTTGGGAGTTTGCGTCCGTGGGGTTGCGCAGCTTGTGCTTTGGTTTGATTTGGAGCGAGTTCGAAGCACTATTTGGCTTTTGGGGTTCTGCATCGTTGTGTTTGATGGAGGATTTGGGGTTTTGTTTCTCCTTCTTGTATCCGACGCTGTTCATGTCGTTGGCTTTAATATGCCTTAATTTTGGTTTGAATTTGGTTCGGGTTTTGTAGGTCGGATTTTGGGTTAAGTTTTTGGCCACAGGTCTTAGGTGTTTTTTTCCGTAGCAACATATATCGACTGTTCTACGGTTGGCTAATTTTCTCCGTCTTATTTCGACTAAAAATAGATTTTTCCTTCTTTAATAGAATGGGTAAAGCATCTATTTCTGAATTTCTTTGAGATTTAATTTTTTAATTTGATGAGCGGAAAATTTTCTGTATTGGAAGAGTGGTTTGTTTTTTTTTCCTATTCTTCAATGTATTTTTACCATGTTATTGCTTTGGTTGTGACTAATAATTCTACAATTTCTTGGAGGGACATCTTTTTTACATATCGAAGTACTTTTTTTTTTATCTTGGTTACAACCTCTTTCATGCTTGTACGAGCCGTTCAAAACTTTTGTTTTTTCAGCTTTATCCAGGCTGCTTAGATGCAGAAGTTGTCTTTTGCTATGCCGCCTAAAAAAATATTTTTGCCATGTCATCAAACAATTTCTTCCTTTTCTTTTTGCCCTTCCTTGCAGTTCAGGACATTTTTTAATAGAATATTTATATGAAATAAGCTTCCTTGCCGGACTTGTTCATATAAATAAGTCAATACTTATAATTTCTTACTCTTCTTCTTCACCTTTTGCTCTACTTTTTTAGGGCCCTTTCTGATGCCATGATTTTATCCTACAAACAGACCCTTCTTTTGGATTTACTAAAAAGACTGGATAGTTTTGTCTTTCTTTGCTTATATCGTTATTTCAACCTCTTCTATTTGATACATTTTCCCCTCTGTTTTTTAGTGTTCAACTAATGCGTTCTGTCCTTCATTGCTCGGAGAAATTGTGACAAAATATATTTTCTAATGAAAGCAATGTTGTCGTTGACTCGAAATGGAGCTATTTTGGTTCTTGTTGACTCGAAATGGAGTTAGTTTGGTTCTTGTGATGAGGTTCCTATTTTCTACATTTACTTTTTTTTCTTGGAAACGTAGTACCTTTGGGAATATATGCTTGCAAGCAATGAGTGAGATGCTGGAATTATAATATGTGCTAAGAGCAGGAGATTCCAAAGACTAGTTGCCGATACTTTTGTAGTGGGATTTCGATTTTTTATTCTTCGGTGGCAAATGGGGGCGGAGTCCACAGATTGATGAGTCCGTTAAAACCTAAAATTGTCTTAAAGTAGATGGCGGTAATATGTCCTAATTAGGAAATAAATCTACATTATCCTTTAGATTATATTATTGATAGCTGATGCAAGACGACGTTGAGTGGAACATACTTGTTGCCACCTGTTTTGAACATTTCTCTTGGTTTGAATAAAAATTGAAAAGAATGGCTCTCTGTGAGGATGGCTGCCTAGGTCATAGCAACTGAAACAACAAAAAGTAAAATCTTTTGTCCGCATGTTGGTGGACACCTATAAATGTATGAATATTAGTTTATGAATACTCTACAGTTCTCCAATAGTATCTTTGTGTATCCTGAAGTTTCTAATAATTGTTTGTTGATACTCTACAGGTTTCCGTAAATCTGATTGATCTTGAAAGTTTGTGAAAAAGAGTGTGGCACATAACAGTCCCTAAATCTGGCTTAAAGTTTGCCAATAGCTAATATCATGGGTGCTCTTTGCGATTTCTGCGGGGAGCAGAGGTCCATGGTTTATTGCCGATCAGATGCAGCATCCTTGTGCTTATCGTGCGACCGCAATGTGCATTCAGCTAATGCTCTTTCTCTGCGCCATACAAGGACACTTCTGTGTGATAGATGTGTTTCGCAGCCTGCCATGGTCCGCTGCCTTGTAGAGAACGCCTCGCTTTGCCAAAATTGTGATTGGAATGGGCATAGTGCTGGGTCTTCAGCTGCTGGTCATAAGAGGCAGACCATAAACTGCTACTCAGGGTGCCCATCATCTTCAGAACTTTCAAAAATCTGGTCATTTGTTTCGGATATTCCTAATGTAGCTCCTGAGCCGAACTGTGAGCAAGGAATAAGCATGATGAGCATCTGCGACAGTGGTGTCAGTAATCAAGACAATGCTGCAGGGGACAGCAGTTTGTTAGATATTGCTAGTGCAACCCTCATGAGTGATCTTGACACTGCTGGCAAGCTGAAGTCTTTGGTAGGCTCCTCATCTGAAGCTGGTGTGAACCTTCTTCCACTTGCTACTGATCAGCCGGCTGGATCTGTGGATTCGGCAACAGCTAAGGTGCTATAAGGCTTTCACATATTCCTCCATATGTAGACTTACTAATTCACCTCAATTCACCTCTGCTGCTGCATATAGTACCCCATTTCCCATGGATATAAGATAATCGACTGCTTTCCTCCCTACAGTTGGCCATTATCATTTGCTTACACTACCATATATCATGATCCTTTTTTTGTGTGTACTGTGTTTTGAATGCATATTGCAAGTGAATTCACTTAAATCTCTATGCAAGAAAAAAATAATTTAACTGTTAATGATGCATAAGCATAAGCTTATCAAGATAGTGGATGATTGCTTTACCATATGCCATTCTGTGTGTACTTCATTTTGAATGCATATTACAGGTGAGTTCACTTAAATTTCTATACAAAAAAAGAATTAAACTGTTAATGATGCATACGCATAAGCCTGTCAAGATAGTGGGTGGTGCATGGAGATCCAATGTATAGGTTAGCAGAAGTTGCTGAAATTGTATACATTCATGTGCAATAAGATATGGACATAATGACATGTATGGACTGTAATCTGGATCCACTCAGCAACATATGAATAGATGAAGATGTTTATATTACAAAAATTAGACTGATTAGACTGGTGGAGAACTATGGTAGTTATGCTCTTAGTTCGATGCTTGTCTTCAAAGTATTCTGTAACCTCATGCAGATCTACAAATGCCTATTCTCAAAACATTAAAATTTGGGACCACTAATCTTTTAAAATAATTTGCTACAATTTCTTTCGAAAATGTTAGGAAGACAATCTTTAAATTTTTTTATGGTGTAGCATCCACATTTTAATCTCGCTCATATACTAAGTTATCTTACTAGACCATAGATTCCTATGCTGGGTTATTTGTATGGACAACTTTTAAAGATTCTATACAGAGAGAACTTTGATCTTTCTTCACATGTTACTTTCTTTGTACAGCATCTGCAAATTTGCAGGTCCTTTTACTTCAGTCTTCCACTGCACCATGTTTCTTTTTAGAGAGTCAAACCATATCACACACAAACTCACACCAAGTGTGCACGGAAGCACCCTCTGCACTTGCTTGCAATTAGCCAGAGGCACACAAGGCCTCAGGCAGCACATGCTTTCCCTCTTAATCTGCACATGTGCGTACTCCATGCTTCTTCCAATATCAATCTGTTACTAATCTGCGTTTATGGTCTCCTTATGCAGGTGCCCTATACGGCAGACAAAGATATGTTCAGCAAAGACAGAATATATGAAGAATTCTGTGTGGACGATGTTGATCTGAGTTTCGAAAATTATGAGGAACTATTTGGTACCTCTCATATTCAAACAGAGCAACTCTTTGATGATGCTGGGATCGACAATTACTTTGAGTCGAAGGAAATTCCCGCTGGAAACTCTGATGAGGTTTGTAGTTTACTGCTGACGGTTCTTTTTTAACAAGTATGTTACAGTTGCACAATAACTCCAGTTTTTTCTTTGTTTGACCAATTCAACTTGCACTGTGCATGATTATCGGTTGCAGGCTTACCACTTGGTTCGTTTCCTTACACATATGTTATTTAGTTTGGCTGGTTGTTTCTGTTAAATTTATCCTTTGTTAAAGACAAATTATTAGGAGCTAAACTTCTGTACAAGAGGATTAATAATGAATTAGTCTCGTCTAACCCAAAAGTTTATCTCTCCAGTCCATGGTTGCATCCTTCTCTTCAATCCTTCCCCTTCAGCTGTGCCTTCCATACTCTCCTTGGAACAGTAGTTACCCTTGAGCAACTGAGATTATTCACAGTTCACATGCTCAAGAAGAAAAGATGGCAAGTCCAAAGTTGGTCATAACTAGTGTATGTTGTCTGTGTTCATAAATAAACAAAACTAATAGTAATCAATATACATTCAAATGTGTCCAGTTCATTTGTAATCCATTTTTTTGAAGTTCTGTCATATTTAGTTTTGTCTGGGGCTTATTAGAGTATAGACTTTCAGGATTTATATTCATTATCATCTTTTCAGCGGCCCACGCTGATGCAGCCAGTGACCAGCAATGCAGTATCTGCTGACTCTGGGATGTCGATCCCAGGAGCCAAAGGTGATTCCAGTCTTTGTATACCTGTGAGGCAGGCTAGGTCCAGTATCTCTCTTTCATTTTCTGGTTTGACTGGTGAGAGCAGTGCTGGAGATTACCAAGATTGTGGGGTATCATCAGTGCTCCTTATGGGTGAGCCTCCTTGGCATCCTCCTGGCCCTGAGGGGTCATCTGCTGGAGCTACAAGAGATAATGCTATCACACGGTACAAGGAGAAGAAGAAGAGAAGAAAGTAAGTGCATTTCTTACTAATTTCGCTACTTGTTTGCTTATAACATGTAATGCTTTATAACCATCTAAGAACTCCACAATAAATTTTTGTAGCCGTACAAGAACTAAAAGAGAAATCATAGCTTGTAAACTTGCACAACCACTAGCTTACATACTTGATAGAGTGTTTGGATCATAAGTTTTATGAAAGACATATGGAAGTGGTTTTCAAGAAAGTTAAAATTTTGAGTTTTTAGAAACATTAGTTTTTGTTACCCTAGTTTTATAGCAAGGTATATACCAGAGCAAAGTTTTTAGGTAAAAGTAAAATTACCTTAATACTCTCTATCTTTTTGCTTACACCAAAGATGGTTTTGGTAGGTAATTGCGGCAAATATAAACATATTGAAGATTTTCTGCTAGAAGATGAATTAATGCTACACAAACCCACCAATACCTTTTCTTTTAGAGAACTAAGAACTTACCGTTTCTTACCTTCTCTTATAAAATGTTAGGCCACTGATGCTAAAATGTTACATTTCTAGCATACCTTTTTGCTTGTTCGTTTTTGAAAGCTAAGCTGGCTCCTCTTAACAGATTTGACAAGAAAATCAGGTATGCATCTCGCAAGGCTAGGGCAGATGTAAGAAAAAGAGTCAAGGGACGGTTTGTTAAGGCTGGTGAAGCATACGACTACGATCCACTCTGTGAAACAAGGAGCTACTGAACACAAAATACATTATCTGAGTGTTAGGTTAGCAAGCATCAACCAATGCTTATTGTGGCTGGCAGAAAAGCACTGATACTACAAACAATTGTGGCAGGCCTGCCTCTAAAAAGAACCAAAAAAGGGAGCAATCATGGGGACAAAAAGAACAAAAAGATTTGAATGTTTCGGAAATTTTTCGGATGCTATACCTCCTTTTTCTTCTGTACAGTGGATGGAATCTGCATCTTCTGTTGCTTTGGAGGAGTGATTTGAGTCACTCCACCTTTTGTGAATTAATCTCGATACAGCTGAACAAACTTCACTTGCATTTTTATTTCCTTACTACTAACCAGAGCATCCACCTACCCTTGCTGTGGTGTTTTTGGTGGTTTGCTTCCAGATTGGACTATTAGCAGGACAAGGATGGATGTAGTTGTGAAATCTTCTGCTGTTCTATTTATTATGTAAAATCTGCTATAATCCGGAGTTTATTCTGCAACTATCCATGTGTAAATACCAGATCAGAATAAACTGGTAGATGTAAAGTTGTTTTTTTTTTTTGCTCAAGTTGGTGGCAATGGAACTCATGTAACAGGGCACCAACTTTTTGTTCCTCTGCTCAAATACTCAACCTTCAGACTAGCTCAAATGTTCAATGCTATTATTTGTACTAAGCATATATTCTAAAGATATTGTTTTTGGTTAATTTGATCTTTTACATTGTACGAATGGTATTGATCCTTTTCCATCTCTGAAAGCAGATTTCTTGTTGGGACAAGACAGTTCAGATTCACTGTAATGACCTCTCTTGAAAGGCATGACTGGATCATTTTGTCATAAGATGTGTCAGCTTGGTGCTACACATCACTTAAGTATCAACAGTGTGAAATTTGGAGGATACTAGAGAGAGATCGAGATAGAACAGGTTCTGAACACCGTTGATTCTTTTTTTTTTTTGAAAAAAAAAGCTGGGACATAACTAGCATCCAGTTTAACCCAAGCACATGGTGCTGTAGGATAGAAAAGTGTAGGACCTTTTGTCAATATTGATGTAAGGAAAAGGGAGCTGGATCCTATGCTTTGTAGCCTTGTAGGGATAACGAGTCTAGTGTTATAGTGCTGCAGTTGGCACATACAAATACTGCAGGAACAACATATTTGAAGACGGTACAAATCAATATCACCCGTTCAATAATATAACTTAGAATCGTCAAAGTCAAAGGATATATAGGATCTTTTAACTTTACTTTTGAAGTCAAAGGATCCATATAAAATAAAAACGAGTATGGAGAAAGAGTAAGTGGATTGGGACTTCTATAATGTTAGATTTATGATAGATGACATTAAAAATTATACAGTGAAACTTGTTGGAAAAGTCAAACATTGCATTTGTTCACTATTCTCCTCGCATATTGCATAGGAGCCAGATCCAATTCTATATACATGTCTAGTTTGGCAACACTTTTGGACCATTTTGGTTTGAAGGCCTACCAAAGTTTTAGTAGAGTCAATTCTACCAAATAATTGATATAGCATGAATTGACATCAAATCAAAATAGCCCTTTCTTCCAAATGCTATAACACATGGATTCCATCATTAATAGTGTTTCCACCACACACTAAAATAGGCCTTATTTTCCCCTAGAGAACTTGAAAATAGGACCATGTGTATCCCCAGATTATTTAATAAGGTATCGAAGGAGAGAGTAATATGACCATGGGTGCTAAGCGATGTTAAGGTTGGTGTTAAAGCTAAATTGGGTAGCAACAATAGTAAGATCAACACCTTCTGCTAATCAATTTTTTTCTTAAAACAAATTCTAGATTCCTAGTCAAAGTTTGATAAGTTTGCACCTAGGTTGGGTGCTAAGGGATATAGTAAAAAAAAATATAAATACCATGTGTATTGTTCACCAAGTGCTATAACTAATCAATATTGTCCATTCAATACAAAATTGGATGACTTAAAACCTCTCCAAGTTGCAGTACTGTACAACTTTATCCTACTAAAGTTATATGATCCATATCTAGGGAAAAGAGAGTATGGAGAGAGACTAGGAGATTCTATAGGATTGGGACCCTCTGCTCTTAGCAACGTGCTATGACAGAGGGCAATAATACACATCATTAAGAATGATTTGCACCATTGGATTCATGATGGATGGCTTAGATTTACCACTATAAGAAGTACTACGGTGAAATTTGTCAGATTAGTCAAACCGGAACATCGTAGCTACAGTAAAATATCGTTATTCATTGTATTTATTTACTGTTCCTCTCACAATTCATTGCATTTATTCACTGTTCCGCTCACATGCTATGGATGAGCCAGATCTAATTCTATATACATGTCTTATTTTATTCTACATGTTGGTATTTTTCTTTCAAGTGCTATAGCTTATGTGGATTATACTTTTAGTACTGTTCTTTGCTATACACTAAAATTATTCTAATTTTTTTAGAGAACTTGAAAAATATAGCATGTACAACCATAAATCATTTAATAACATATGGAAGGAGAGAGAAAAATACGACCATAGATGCAGTGGCGAAGCCTTGGGGGAGAGCAGTGGCATGGCAACACCCCCAACAATTATTTTTCTCTTGACCTGCTAATTAGCAAATCATGTAATTATCTAAGCTCTAGGCGTGTTAGGCCCCCTCTAATGCAGGCGCAGCCAACTGCTGAAGCGACCAGAAGCCATGAATCATCCTCGGTGATCAATCCTGAGTTAAGCATCTGAAGATCACAGTATGCATGTTATTTGTCATAAGGCTTCACTTTAATTTCTTATGAAATCTTAGCACGTAGATACTGGACTGTAGGTCATTTTGCTGATTAATTTTGTGAAAGTGTAATTTATGTGTCTATCAGTCTAATGAACAGCAAAAAAAAAATGTTGGATTGCTTTTACACGATAGCTAAGGGAAAATATTCTTTTGTGTTGCCAAGCTGCAAAACACATATGTCGTAATATGAGATATGTTTTGTTATCGAATATATACTATAATATCTTTTTTATATTGCTTGTTGCCCCCTCATGCTGCTGAGCGATTTCAAAGTCGGTGTTAAAGCTATACCGGGTAGCAACAATAGTAAGATTAATACCTAGTGCTAATCCGCTTTTTCTTCTCAAAACAAATTCTAGATTCCTAGTCAAATGTCAAAGTTTGCACCTAGCTTGGGTGCCAAGATAGAGTAGAAATGCTGAAGTATATGTGTTAAGGCCCCGTTTGATTTAGATTATTGCTACGGATTATATACTTGATTATAATAATAAATTAAATATTTTAAGAAATAAACTAAACAAATAGCTTACAAGTGATCTAAGCAATACAGCACAAGAAAGTATTTTGAGAAAACATATTTTTTGAAGTGTAGAACAAATAATCTGTTTCAACAATCTGGTGAAGAATTAAGCTGGAAAGAACATGACCTAAATGAATGTGTTGATATATATTTTTTGGTACAAACTAAAGATTTTTCTTATGTAACATGTAAATTAGGTGTGAAGAGATGCACACGCTTAGGTGATCAGCTCGTCAGTTTTGATGAAATGAAATATTGTCTCCTGAGTTAATTCATCAGATCATTAGTCAGGACTCAGGACTCAGGACTCAAGTTACTCAGGAGAGCTATCCAACTGACAGGAGCACATTTCCTTGCTAAGATAATCCAAATAGTAATAAAATATAAATATGCATACCTCCAGCAACAAATTTAAGTGCCATTTTATCCATAGTTACAACAGGGGTAGATTTTGAATCCCATGAAGGCAGGCGGCAAGAACCAAAATCCAAGTGAACGGATCAACCCATATAACGGCAATAGTGACACATGAAATCAATTAAATCAATCAGTGTAACATAAACAGTATGGCCTTGTCCATTAGTTAAACAGAGACCGAGTTTTTCTGGTATTTTTTCCCTTTCTTTTGTTCGTAACAGATGATCTGGTCTTTGCTGGTGTAAAAATATAAACAAGAATGGCTATGGAAGCTGCATTGTTTTCTGTTGCTAAAGGGAGTGACAACTGCAGGGACATTGGCCAAAGCTTCTAATGATCTAATGAACTAATCTATCTTTAAAGAGTATCGGCAAGAAACCAAACCTCTTTAGAACAACATTGTTTAGATAATGGAAAGATTTCATTAATCAATGAAAACATCCAGCCTCTGCATTTGAATGCTCCTAGACCTGCAATTAATTCTCCAATTTGAATCTTGCAGGGGGAGATCTTCATCAGGGTATGGACGTATGGTACACTGCCTTGCGTGGAAATTAGAACCTTTCTCATTATGTTCTGATTCTTGCGCAGCATCAGGAGCAAAATGTGGTCAAAACCAAGACACCAGATGACGATTACAGGTGACACGTGTGTGCACCAGAAAATGCAGGGTATGAAAAAGGGTCCCTACTTTGCTGGTGAGCATTCCTTCTCGAGTAGGTTGAATATCTTCTTGAGTCGAGAAGATGCATTGGATGATACCTCCTGTGCGATCTTCTTTTTGTTCTTGCAGCTCTTTAACCATGCTATCCCAATAGACACTTGGACATTGCATGTCCTGGGCTTGGATGCCGGTTGCTCCAATTGGTATCGAATATGCAGCTGTAGAAAAGTTTAGAGGGAAGGCACATCAGTTATGTGAGAAACACTTTCAGCAGTAACAAAACGGCCAAAAGATGATTTTCACAGGAAACTAACAAATAAATTTGAGACTTGTCTTCTTTTCTCATTTTAGGGGAAATGCATCTGTGTCCAACGAGATGCTTTGTATATTGTGCAATGGCAATGTATTGGTTTTCCATAATCTGGATGACCCTCTTTATCATAGTCAACATAGTAAATGTATGTGTAAATAATGATGCTTTTGATATATGAAACGGCAATGCCCAGTTCTCCAGAATCAAGATGACATTTATTACTCAATGTAGTACTTCCATTGAAGATACAACAGAGAAACCAACATGGAGCAAACAAATGGTCAATATCCACTGCAGTAGTTATTGGAGTAGGGCTGGGTTGACAGTTGAACTTCTGAGATGAACCAAAAGAGGACTTGTTCTGCTCACTAATTTAATGGGAATCTGGTTTTAGTTACTGACACCTAAGTTAGTTGGAGGTTTGTTTAGAATGGACTAAAACCTATTTTTATGTAACCTAGTTTTCATAATTCACAGTTTCAAACAATGTCATAGATTCTAGGAAACATGCAACTCTCTTGTATAAATATGACTACGTTAAGGGCATACGACTGAAATGTACACAATAAAAGATATAGTATAAGCCAAGAAATTGTCTCTTACATTGAAGTATTCACCAACAGGGATACCTTCAAGTGTCATCACTTCATCAACAAGCCATCCATTCTTATCAGGCAAAGGGGATTTCTGTTGGGTGCTCATTACTTCCCCCTCATGGCGTGCCAATCTCTTGTCAAACTTGTAATGAACTTGCCTCTGGTAAGCATCGGCTCTGACTGGTTCCCATGCTGTAACAGAGTACTCCATGCAGCCAATTTTCTCCATCACTTGATGCTCCAAAGGACCACCCTCAAATATGTCCATGAGTGTCGATACCTAATGAAACATACAAATTGGCCACAATGTAATTCTTTTTTTCATTCTTTCTGGAGCAAATAAATGATTGCAGGTAATTCTCAGGATGGAATAAGGAATCATACGTCAAAAAGTTTTGTAGATGAAAATACTTCTGCCATTTTCGCATCCTCTATCCCTAGGAAAGAACCGCTTTCATCATTCTGGAGGTCTTTCATTTCTGATTCCTCTTCTACCAGCTGTACTTTTTGTTCAGGGGTCAAGGACCTTGCCTTCCACAGCGCCATTATTGTTCTGAAAAGCGTGCAAATGAAAATTTGAAAAACAAGCTACTGAAAAAGAGTATTAAATAGGCGAGTAAATAGATATATTGGGGTTCATTGCAAGGAGTTGTTTCATGTGATGAACAGACGTGCTTGACAAGGTGAGTTCATGTTCGTCACCCAAGAAGTATAACTTACTTATGTGCCACATTGAACGATACAAAAGACTGGAAATGAAACTTGAGTCGCCCTTCATTATCAAGTTGCTTTGCTCCATGGCTTGCATCCATTCCCCTGCCCTTGTGAAGAATAATAAGCAGAGATGGACTTCCCATTGAAGATAGTGTTGCAGGCATCACTTGGATGTCCTCAATATCTTCCCAAACAAAGAAGAATTTTGTTTTGTGGCCAAAAAGATTAGTGTAAAATCCAATAATTCTTGGAGATAAAAACAGTCGGCCCTGCAACACAGACACAAGCGTCAGCTGCCATGCAAGTTCACATAAAAAAAACAGATGTTCATGTCTAACTCGGTTGTGCAGTAATATGGCTATGTGAAATACACCAGCCTGGCAACAGAAAGGCTATTGTGCATTTTGGGGGTCACTCATCAGTAGTACTGAAAGAGTAATGGCAGATGAATTAAATTGAATATATTATTTAACTGGGGGCACAAGTTGAATTATTTTAAATTTAAATGCGGTGAATTATTTTTAATGCATTCCTTTTTACTACTTCAGACAGAATAGTGGGTGAAATGAGTGACTACCATCTGTAGATTTTTATATTTATTTGAACAGCACAAACAGCTGATTGTTTGGTTTTAGGATACTGACTTCACTTTGTCAGCATAGTGTAGTGAAATTTTATGAAGTGAATGAAGCCATGCCCACAATAAGAAATAAAACTAAATAAAAATAAAATCATTAATAAACCAATACAAGGGTGTTGTACACCTTTGTTAGCTCTCTGTGTCATAATTAAAAGACAGTTTACCTGTGTGAGCATTTTGCGCTTTAAATGGCAAGTAAAATCATTGATTAGAAATTCTTCTGGTGGCAAAGAAAAGATCTTCTGGAATGCTGAGTTTGTGTGTGGAGACCTTACAGCAATCTGCACGGTGATTTTGCATAAGAAAAGAGAGATAGGATGACACTTTCCCTCGCTCAAAATAGAGAAGATAAATGCATTACCTTTTTGCCAACCTCTTTCTCCATTTTGTCTAGGTAGTCCTTCATGACTTCAGTCCCCCTTGAATTATTCAAGAAAATTCTCAAATGCAATTTTGACTGACATGCTTGAGCCAGCTTACCCTTGAGAGGAATCCAAATGTCAGCAAGCTCGGATAAATTAGATTTCAAGAAATTTACTTCAGCATGACCAAGAGATACAACTTCATCAAAGGGCCCATCAAAATCGTACACATTTATTTGCATAACTGATGGTGGATCTTCCATGGCATCAAATTCAAATATTTCTGCAAATTTTGAGAAGATGTAATGCAAAATTATGAATAGTAATTTTATATAGCAGCAATTATAATCAAAGATAATAAACAAACTTTTACCATTCCACCGAGGCTCCAGAGTGTGAAATTTAATTGAACTTGTCTTTGTCTTTCCATTGCAGGTAAATACAACATATGGATCAGAGTAACCAGATGGTTTGGTTGCTGCTAAGTTGGTACCATCAATCAGTGCGATAGTCAGCAACCAACCATCCCCTTGTGCTTTGACTCCATGATCACTTCCTATACGCTCCCAAATGCCATGTAAGCAAAGTTTAGTTAATATGTGCATATATTGTGGGAGTATATATGTCCAGACAATAATAGAAGGCTTTTCTGAAGAAAACAGAAGATAACAGTATGTCCAGAATAATAAGTGAAGATTTCGTTGAGGAAAACAAAAGGTAAAAGTATCATTTTTCCATATCAGGGAAGGATTACACAAGCACTTGTATAGAACACTAAGTACATGTAACATGTGCCGCTGAGTGCCATGTACTGTAGGATTATCTACTGAACTTTCATTAATTTCAGTGATTCAGATAAACTTGGGCTATACATACAGTTTCAATTTTCACCAAGAAAAATAACAACAGCAAAAGAAAGGAGAAATGGGTACTACCTCTCTGCCTCTTAGCCTGGATGAATCGTGCGATCATATTTAGGACACGCTGTCCTTGCAGAACAAGAACTCCACAAACTACAACTTCACCAACAGAATCTGGTAAGTCCAGGCCAGGGAACTCAAGACCTTGGATTATACTGGGGCTTGCAAGGATGATGTGTGAAAAAACATAAATAAATGCAAGCATTGAGGATATAACAGTAAAGTTTCCAAATATACGGAATGCTAGTTTCCAATCAGATTCTTGCTCCGGTTGTATTGAAGACAAAACTTTATCAGTAGCTGCTGCACCTTTTGGATCAACTGGCCTGACATTGCGAGCCAGGAGCTCGGAGAATTGATTATAGTTGTCCTTTAAGCCTTGTTTAGCCCCATTTTCAATCATGCTCTTCATCATTGTACTCTGGATAAAATTCACGCGCCAGGAGACTACAAGACGCGAGGATTTTTCATTATCAGGTAGTTCAGGCCCTGGTGTTATACATGTTAAAACCTCCACCCTAAAAGAATTTCCAAATGGAACTTCTGGAGTACTAACATCTGCTAAAGCTGCATATATATCTCCATCTGCCTTCAGATATGACACATCCTCTGTTGCTTTCACAGCCTTAACTAGTGCAGTAGGAGCTTTTGTGTAGCTTACTATCCTCTTCAAGGCCTCAGCATCATTTTCAAGTCTCCATTGTTGAATTTCAAGACCAGTAGTTCGTTGCATCTCCGCTAGTGATTGCAAGAAATCTGAACTTGGTGAGAAAAGAAGTCCATTCAAGTCACTGGGTGCAACAGCATAAACTTGATCAATAAGAATTCCACCTGACAAATTTTCAGGTATTTCATTCCCTTCATGGCAAGATCCAAAGGCTTTTAGTTGTTCATCAAAGGACATAGTTACACCAGTTTCATAATCCTGATTATCAGGGAGTTCTGAGCTAGTTGATGGTGTTTCTTCGAGAATATCCAAATTACCATCATTCTTAGTGAGAGGTGGAGCTGAAGCTTCTGCATCTTTTGGTTTTGCTGAGAAAATTTGATACAGACGGTTGACAAATGATGGACCACCATTTGATGTATCCTCGGTGATTTCTATTTCATCACTCCCTGATACTGATGCGGGTATTTCTATAGGAATATTTGGCAAAGAAGATCCCTTCTGCAATTCAGTTGATCTGTCAGAATGTGAGGTAAGGTCATCTGAAACACAATGTGCAATTGTCGTTGTCTCTTCAGGGTAATTCTGAGATAGAGATATAGTAAGACGAATTTCTCCTACAAAATCCATTGCCTGTTAGCAGCATATAAATACTTGCATGCACAAGAAAAAGGATATTGGCAAACAAAAATGGGCTTGTTATGGAAAGAGAACGGTTGGAGGATTTGGAGCCTTGGAGGAACGAAAACAAGTAGAAAAGCTTGAACAAGAAAAGAGTAGGGCCATCAGTCATCCAGTTAAAAGCATATGCATTGCATACCATAGCACAACCATAACTCTATAAAAATGGATGTGCAAGGTAAGTGTCTTAAATTTTAAGTAGAGTGGGGAGTTGATCAAATGGCTTAAACTACCAAATCCTTGTGATCTACCACTATGCTGCATGAGTGTAACCACCACCATAACTCAGCTATAGGTGCTCTTGTGAGGACGACCACAGTGCACAACAGGTGGCTTACTATCTTGTTTGTCAGGCATGCTATCTAACTTATTTCCAATGGTTTCATATTGTCTAAAATTCTTTATGTGCTAAATGCATTATCAATGATAGGCATAACATCCACTATCATATTGAAAACGGCAGAAGTTTTCAATCCAAGGGAGCAAAAAAATATTCAGGTAAACAATATAGTCTCTTTGTTCTTTTTTACTTGTCATTTACGAGATCAACACAATCTCCGATGCATATGTGTTATCATTGATTTCGTAACCGAATAGTTTTTAGATTATAAATATTATTAGAAACATATGTAACAGTAACATTCATAGTATATCCATTTCAAAGGTAAAAGCAAAACAACATACTACTAACACATTAACATCATGAGGTTACTAACTAAAACAGCACAAAGCTGGGTGAATTGCAAAACAGCATATAATCCTTTCATCTTTTGAAACAAGGCAAGTCAAGATAACATAGGGCGCGTCATTACCGTAATCCTTGATCTTGGACTTCTTGCTCTTGGGCAGCAGTTGGTACCACTGCGTCCCGAGCGACCGGTTCTCCGCATCGAGCACAGCCGACAGAGGCACCTTGACCTGGCCGAGGAAGTCGTCCGAGAAGTACCTGTCCTCGTCGACGACGACGACGACGAGCTCGTCCTTGAGGTCGACGACATGGAACGCGAACTCCTCGTCCCAGTTGGGGCTCAGCGTCTTCTTCGTCACCTTGGTCTTGGCCCGCTGCCTCCCGAGCTGCAGCTTCGCGTACGGGTCGCTGAGCCCGTTGCCGTCGATCGCCGGCAGGTTGCGGGCCTCGATCACATGAACGAGCAGCCTCATTTCTTAGCAAATGCGACGCCTTCCCTTCTTCCCCTTCCAAGGAACACGATTTGGGCGTCGTCCGTACTGTTCAAATCAAGAAAAACCCGCGATTCCTTTCCTATCTTTCCCCTGAAGCTTCTGATTGTTCAGATTGGAAACATGGAAGCGGTTGACTGCTTAGCAGCTCGGATAAACCAAGAAATCAGAAGAACTCTCCCGCTTGCTCGGTCCAAGAAACACACTACACCAACTCCCCCAATCAATCAACCAAGAACCAACCAATCAATCCATCCAGACGAAAGCGCCACAAACTCCGCGAAAATGGCAAGAAAGCTCCGGTCTCCGGAACGGGGCCGCGCAAGGAAAGAAAGAAACCAGCCCCAAATGAATTAAAGAAAAAAAAACTCAGAAAAAACCAAACATCAACAGTACGGCAGGCGTCCGCGGGAGCCAATCCAATCGAAGAGAAGAGGGGCCTGGTTTCCGGTGGCGGCGGCGGCTCCTCGCTGGAGGTTCAGTGGAAGCAACGGGCGGGCAGGTGGGCGGTCGGCTTCGGGCACGGAGGACTTCGATTTTGAGGAGAGGAGAGGAGAGCAGAGAAGAGAGAGACAGAAACTGAAATTGATTTGAGGACTCAACGCGTACGGCCTGACAGTCTCCTCTGCTCCCCCGCGTCGGCTCGGCTCTGCTGACTTTCAAACCGCTCCGTCCGTTAGCTTTTGCTGCTTGCTTTGCTTTGCTTTACTTCGATTTTTCACTCCTGTTCCTGTATGACCCCAACCTCTCCACCACAGAGCAAAAAGATTAGTACTGCCTCCGGTCTTTTTAATGTTTAATATTATTAACTTAGGTACGTTTAATTATTCGTCTTATTAAAAAATTATATAATTATCATTTATTTTGTTGTGATTTATTTTATAATTAAATATATTTTAAACATGACTTATAGTTTTATATATTTATACAAAATTTTTGAATAAAATAAATGGTTAAACTTATCCCTCATCTTTAAAAAGAATCAATTTCTAGCTACGAATCTAGATAAGTATTATTTATCTAGGTTTATAGCCAAAAATTTATGTTTTTATCCGATAGATAGAGTATGCCAAAAAGTCAACAGCGTTAGATATTAAAAACACAATTTATCCAAGTTAGTAGGACTCGGGAGTAACTTTTCTCATTGTTTTCTTGTTACCTTATCAGCTATAGCCAAAATCTAAATTTTGAAAGTTGATTTGGGTTTTCTTTTCATTGTTATCTATTTTCCATATTCAGTTTTTAAGTCCTAATAACTCAGATATAGAACTTAGATATAGAAGTTTACCCATAAATTATGTTTGTTACTTTATTCTTTTTTTACGGCTCACTAGTTATAGCTCAAAGGATCACAATCGCTTAAAAAAAGAGTACTCCCTCCACCTAAAAATATAAGGCATATTTTAGCTGTCCAATTTTGAGCTTTACCAATGATTTATCCAATAATACTTAGGTTTTCCATAAAAATGATATTGTTGTATTCATGTTCAAAGTGTTGTGATTTCGTAACTGTAAGTGAAATAGTGTAAGACAATTTACAGTCAAAATACAACCTATAGGGTGTAAGTTTTAGGCGCCGATGGAAAGGAGAGAGGAAAAGCACGGGACATGAAAAAAATTACTGGATTTTCATTGGAATTATTTAAATTTTATTGGATTTTTATAGGAATTACTCAAATTTTATAGGAATTTGTGAAAAATTCCAGTGTTCCAAAAGAGACTCCCCAGTATGGTAAGGTCTGGTTCAAAGACTGGAAAAATTTTCGCCGTGGGACTCTATTTAAACGCAGGAATTGTAGGTTTATCAATTCAAAAAGATCTTTAAAAAACGGGTGTTCCAATGGGCGTCATATGGGAATTGAATTGTTTCATGTGAAATTATTGTATTTTAATCAGACCAAATTATGAGTTTGTCAAAAAGAAATTGTATACACTTGATAGCCCCTGTCTATAATGCAGGAAAAATCTCTTTCCTGTGGAAAACAGAATTATTTTCTACGAAATCAATGTGTTGCAGACTAGGACCGGCTCTTGAGCACGCCTCAATTATCTGGAGCAGTAGCCAGTAGGATTGGAGTGACATTTTACTTTTTTTTAATTGAAATTACGTTTTTTGGGCCTTTGTTTATAGGGATAAGTCCATTTTGACTAATTATGCCCATGGTTATATATGTTGACTAGGTTGGGTCCAATACAGCCACTG
Organism: Oryza meyeriana var. granulata; assembly: GCA_003991445.1. Taxonomy (NCBI): domain Eukaryota; kingdom Viridiplantae; phylum Streptophyta; class Magnoliopsida; order Poales; family Poaceae; genus Oryza; species Oryza meyeriana. Next base: position 268,027 of record RYFJ01001314.1, on the reverse strand, counting down.
ACAGCAGCTCTTCTTGAATGCCTCAGCAGGATGGCTCCTCCATGTCAGGGTGGATTCTTCTGGGACTAATCACTAATTAGTCTTCAAAAGAAGCCTTCAGAAAAATCATTAATTATATTTCTAAAGTTCGTATGAAATCAGAACAATGGCTCTTCAAAATAATTAAATATTAGATTAAACATGTAACCAATTGCCTATTTATGCAACACGAGAAAGCTGGAGGCTGTCACAGAAAAGCGTGGCACATCGACACGATGATTATCCATGCTAGAGGCAAGCTATTATTGCAGAGGACAAAACTAAATTCCAAATTGGCAGAAAAAGTGTAGTACCTTTTTTTGTTCTCTCCCAAGAAATTAGTACATGGCTGGTTGCAGCTGTGTGGCCATGACTGGACTGGGTAAAGAAGAGGCAGCTTGACAGCAAATAATTTTCAGCTGGGAAATTTTGACTGGAGCATTTGGTGTCAACGTCAATGGACACAGCACACGGATAGTTTGAAGAAGATGATAGCTTCTCTCTAGATGAACTGTGCTTACATATAGAGTATTCCTTGGAAAACCATGGCCTCTAGAAAAATACAGGCTCTACAGATGTGCTAGCCACAAAGGCACGACATTGCCACGTCTGGTAAATAATTAGCTTTTCAGATGCAGATAAGGTTTAGAAACTTGATGGATTATAAACATAAAATTATGAAGTGATCTCCCACGTAAAGGAAGTGTTGGAAAAATTGCAAAACTAAGGAGTACTGTTTCCAGTTTTCACTCTTTCATTATCTAAAAAAGTTCTCAATCCTTTCTAAGGAAGTAAGGAATGCCAACTTTTCCTGTAAGTTGAAAAAATCCTTGCAAAAACCTAAAAGGAGGTTAGTCCACATCAACTGAAGCCATGTTTAGATCAAAAGTAAAGCTGCAAAGCTTTTTTGCACACAAGCTAACACGGCAGATGATATATTACTCTATATTTGCTTCAAGGAGTTATTTAGGGTAATTGCTCATCACAAAACTCGAGTGTCACATTAAGTACTGAAGTACTACCTCCGTTCTCAAATAGATGACGCACTAAAATGCGTGTAGTCAAACCTCGATATCTTAAATCATTGAACATTTATCCATGAAAAACACTTTATCCTTATTTATATAGTTAGAAAACTAATAATGAGATATGTGTACTGAAGACCGTGTCTATATCCAAAATGTCAAGTAAAAAAGAACTGAGGTAGTAAGAAACTAGCACAAACCTGGAGTAGGTGCAGAAACAGAGGTGATTTAGCTATCTGAAGCCTGGACAGTTACCTTTTGCAGCACAAGTGCATGGCACCGGGGTCTGTAGTGCAGATGTCCAGCTCTGACTCTATGAACTCTTCCAAACTGTTTGATATTGCCATGTTGGAACCTTTCAGCAAGCACAGCACGAATTGTGAACAACAGCGAAAGAAAAGAGTGATTCCTCAAGACTACTGTTATTATTTGTACTAAAATTACAGAAGTTGGATGCAGGTAATAAGGTGCATCAGAAGTAGATAACATTATAACATCAACAAATCATCAATGCTACATTGCAGTTTATTCGTAGGTCGACCATAGCACCAATCTGACTAAAATACTGTACAATTTTGGTTCCAATCAACCAGAGGGGATTTTCAACAGATGGCAAAACCAAAACTATGGAAAGATTAAATGCAGATTAAGAAGCGCTATAGCACTACAGAGAGGGAAAATTACAACCGAAAAAAAGTATCACAACTGGTGCAAATGCAAACTCAACTATGGTACAAGAGCAAAGCCATCATGGAAACAGAGTAAAAATCCTACATGTATTCCCTTAGGACAAGTTGCCTTTCATCTCATGCTAGCTGCTGGTCTCCTCTGAGTCAGCAAGTACAAACTCTGTATACAAGTTCTTCAATGCCATCACAACTGTCATTATAAGGGGACCTAATATTGCACCCTGTAGAGTTACATCAAATGGTCAGCCCAATGTGAGTGAAAAAAAATATCAATCCTTAGATGATCGGTAGAATGGCACTCCATGTTCCAAGGACTAGAATGATTCCATAAGAATTTCCTGGGCAGTAAACAAACAGATGTTGTACGATGTACAGAGTACAACACACACAGACTATACAGAAAATCATTCAACATAACACATTAGTAGTACTTTTTTGCAGCCTAGAAGAAACTTAAAGTGTATAACATTATAGGCATGAAGGCTGGATAGAGTACCAAATTTTTTGGAGCAGATAAATGATTGGAGTTACATCCATAAATAGGGTTAAAAAAGTATAGCTTTTTGGAGCAAAAAAAAGTTATAGCATGTATGAAGAGGGGATATAAGGAAAATAGATATGCTTTTGGTGCCCACAGTAGGAGATTCTTATAGCATCAACTTGCAAAAAGCAAAGCATTGGTTCTAGATTATGGCTTCTGATTATTCACACTATATGTAAAATCATACAGCTGAACTAACAAAAGTTCATCTTCAAAGCACTTAAATGTTGTCTGAATGAAAATAGTGAAATGCAGCTAACAGAACAAAAGTGAAAAGATCTGGTATAAAAATTCAGTACCTCCAGAGCATTGGGGAACAATGTCATGCCACCAATTATGCTAAGGCCAGTGAGATATCCATTGTACCCAGGTATATCCTCCTGGATGACCGTGGTTCCATAATCCATGATAATGAGGTGAACCACTGTCACGACAATAGAGAGCACATATCTCCCTTCCATGAGCAGCTGTCCTGCGGCAAATATCGAGGATAACCATGGCGGGAGTATTGGCAAAAGTGCACTGATGATTGCAAGCACAGTTGATGTGTACACAAAATGCACCTTGAAGAACTTGAACAACAGCCATGTCAGGCATCCCTGGAAAATGGCAATCTTGGCAGTGGCTAACAAGACACTACTAATGGCATGGTCAATGACCTCGACACAACGGTCCTTTACTTGTTTCGACAATGGCAAAAGATCAATGACCTGCTCTGTAGCCCCACCACCCTCTACAGTGATAAGGTAGTACAGAACCCACAAGAAGACCATCAACTGTGACACGAAATTGAGCACCTCAGCTGCACCAGAGACAATGTGGAGAGCAATGGAGAGCATCAGATTGGCACTGCCACCGAGCACCGATGTGCCACTAGACAGCAGCCTTTTTGCAATCTCAGTTCCCTGCAAAGCCAGCCCCTTGGCCTTCACCACCAAATCCTCCCTTGTGATTAACAGCTCCCTAAAGAACGAGTCCAGCTCCCTGTAAATCTCCACCCACTCCCTGTTCTTCACATGCATCGCAATCACCTGTAGCTTCATCGAGTATGGGTGTGGTCCAGAAGTGATGAGCTCCTTGCCCTTTGCACCAGATGGGTCAACTGACTGGCTGATCAAGAAATGCTGGAATCCGCTAGTGAAATCGGTAAGGTTGTACTGCACTGCCAATTGGTCTATCTGCTCCCAGACGGTGTCATAGAGCTTCGCAGAATATTGATCAACCAAGCCAGGGATGTCATTGTCGTCAAGCCACTTCTTGAGCCCAATCTTTTCAGAGTAGTTGCCATTCTCGACATGGGACTTAAGAGACATGACAGCGTCCTTGCCCTCGAGCGTGATCTTGTAGGAGAAGAAGACGCTGCCGGATAGGAATCCGACTATCATTCCGAGCATGAGGCCAACGGCGACGAGGGTCTTGAGGTGGCGGAGGATGCCGCCGGTAAGGAGGAGGCCGCGGGAGGAGGGTGTTCGCCCGGCGATTCGGGAGTTGGCGGCGCGGGAGAGGAAGGAGGAAGGCTTGGGGGAGGCGGCGAAGAAGGCGAGGGAGAGGGCGAGGAGGGCGAGCGCGGCGGTGGTGCCGACCCGCTCGAGCAGGAGGAGGAAGAGGAAGGAGGAGGCGAGCCAGCGTAGGAGGCGCGGGAACGAAGGCGACGGCGGGAGCGGGCGTCGCAGGAGCGCGGCGCGCGCGTCGGCGAGTGTGGCCCCGCAGGACCGCACCGCGGCGAGCGGGAGCGCGAGCACGGCGGCGCTGAGCCCGCCGCGGAGCGGGGGCTCCCAGAAGGCGACGAGCGCGCGCTGCGTCTCCCGGAGCGGGATGGAGCAGAGCAGCGCCCACTGCAGCGGCCGGAGGAAGTCGGCGAGCAGCCGGTACAGCCCGTACAGCACGAGCAGCGCCGTGGCGAGCCCCGCGTGCGCCATCGCGATGTACAGCGCCAGACGCGCGTCGGGCTCCAGCGACAGTCCCCCGATGTCCGCCGCAGCCGACGCCTTCCCCTTCGACTGCGACTTCTTCGGCGGCGGCGCCTCCTCCTCCTGCTTGGGCAACCGCAGCGACGCGGAGCGGAACATCTCCGACCAGGGCAGGTTCAGCGCCCCGTCCCTGGGGTCGCCCTTAGGCACGAGCGCCATGTCTCCGGCGCCGGAATGACGCCGCCGCAGCCGCCACCGCCGCGGAGGGCAAGCTCGCCTCGGCCTCGGCCGCGCTCCGCTCCGCGTGTCGTCGGAGGTGGTGGGGGTGGTGGAAATGGAATCGGAGGGAGAAGGGGATTTGGGGGGTGATTAGCACCGGTGGAGTAACCATGATGGATATTAATTAACCGGGATACTCATTAATTAATTACCATGTCGCGTTTTGGGAAGGGAAGGGGACGGGTTAATTAACCGGTGCTAACCGGGTACGCGCTCCGCAGCTGACATGTGGGGCCCTAAGAGGATGTGACACGTGGCAGTTTTTTTAACGCGATGTGTGCCGCTTCCTTCCTCGCCGTCGGCAATGGTGAGCGTACTATCTGGCGCTTCCTCCGTCGAGAAATGCAAGATGTATTAATTCTAACGTGGTCTTTAATTGTTGAATTTTAACCATTAATTTCTTAACTACAAAATTAATATATGAAAATATTTTTAAAACAAATCCATCGTTCTATTTATATGACAGTAAGTATATACTAGTCAAAAGCAGAGTCGCCCTCTTTTCATCCCCTCCTCTTACCACGTGCATAGCGTGTCCGTCCACTGCTTTTTATATCATGTGTGCAATCACTATAGGATCGAGTGCTTTATTCTCAATTCACCCTCTTACTTATCTCCAATCATATTGGCCAGTCTATTGTAACGTACGGATATATTACTAGTTATCACCTTTATAAAATATAAGTATTCTAGGCTATGAATCTTAACAAGATTCATAGCTAGAAATGCTTGTTGGATAGAGATAGTACTATAAAAGCAAAGTTATACTTCTTCCGTCATCTCCTCTCACCACGTGCAGTGTGTCCATCCACTCCTTCTCATATCATGTGTGTAATCATCGTAGGATCTAGTGCTTTATCCTTAATCCACCCTCTTAGTCTATCCCTAATCATATGGATCAAGGTACAAGCATGTTACTAGTTAGTGAAAAAAAATACAAATGTTGACTTCTCAAATACATGCGTGCTTTGTATTCCAACAGATGAAGTATATATATTTCGTCTGTCAAAAAAATTAGGACTTTCTTTGGAACATAGAAAGGAATTGGGGTGGCATGTCAGTGCAATCCTAAGGAATATGAAAATGCAAGAATTGCTCAATTATATTGTTTGGATGCTTCATAGGAAAACAATACAGGAATTTGAAGAGAAAGGAATTTGGAGAGAAAGTGACCCAAAGGAAAATTTCCAAGAGCTTGAAGCTTATGATAGATTTCCTCCAAAATTTATATGGATTTGGCTATTCCATTGGAATTTCAAATGGCTCATTTCTTTGTTGGAGCATATAGGAAAATCTTCTAAAGGATTCGTATCCTACAAAATTCTTTTAAGAAAACCTTAGTTTCAAAGGAGCCCCTAGAGTATTAAGTTGTCCCATCAATCACCTCTAATTTAAATTTCTCCCATCGTACTCCTAACTTTTCTCGCACTCCTAACCATACATTATTTAATAAGAGATATTAGGTTTTTTTTTCTCAAATCTTAATATCTACTCCCTCCATCCTTGAAAGAGTATAATTTTAGCTAAGGTTAAGCAGAAGATTAAAAGACTATTACGTACTTAATTAATGCGAAGAGAAAACAAGAAAAGGGAGAAAATGAGGAGGAGAGAGTACTATAGATGGTTAAAGACCCCAAACTCTTAAAAATACACTTTTTTTGAAATAAATTCTTATGCTAAAATTATTTTCTTTTAAAGACGGAGGGAGTGCCTGGAATCACAATGTTTTTTCATGGAGGTTGTACTTAGCAAAGGAAACTTCTGGCTGACAAAACTAATTAAAATGGCATTAAGACTTTGACGCTGCATTAACGGGTGATCAACGAGAGTCACGTGGAACCCGATCTGAGTGTACAGAAGTACACATAGCCAGGGCTGTTTCAACTCTGCTAATCACTCCTCCTTGTTATGTTTTGAATTTAGTCACGTTAAGGATGGCAAGTCACTGTCACGCAGATGCACGTTTCTTCCCTAGCTGTCCGACAATGGCAAATGCTGTCATGCTCATGCATATGGGTCCGATCTACACTTGCATTATTTTGTCAATACAACTGGACGCATCTATGTAGCCTTGAATTGATTTGGGAAAAAAAAATAAAGCCATGCTTGAGAATTTTAAGGGTCTCTTTGATTTATCGGAAAAACACAGGAAATCTGTAAGATTTGAATCCTATAAAAAAAATTTCTATTTGATCTTTTAAAACAAAGAATTAAGACTCCAATAATTCTATAAAATTCCTATAAAATGACTCAAGACAAAAAGATTTTGAAGAAAAGTTAGCATTGAGGTCCAACCTCATAAAAACTTTCCTTTTAGTTTTTATCTCTCCTTTAATTCCTGAGTTTTTCTTGCGGTCTATTCAAACGGTCATTTCTTTATTTTTCTTGCATTTTGCAATTCTCTATTTTATATTCGCTTTTGTGTCAAAATCTTACATTTTTTTCGTTCATGTGTTTTCTTAATCATGTGTTTCAAAGGGACCCAAAATTCTTGGAGCAGGAATTTGCTGTATATATATGTATGAAACCTATGCATGCAACATGCGATTTATAAACCAAAGACACGTGACTAATGCGGTGAAAAATAATTTAAGATATAGTAGATCTACTTTTAGTGGTCGAAAAGCCAAGGCCAAGCATAAGAAAAATAAATAAACTAAATTAATTTTTATAAGTAAGTTTAAAATTTAAAATTGTCAACCGCAATTCAAACAAGAGCAGGCTCTAAAGCTCGTTCAATAATCAAATATTTCCAGAAAAACTATCAATTTCGTCTTTTTAAAAAGAGAAATCATCTTCATTGTCCACACATGGTCCGGTGCATGGGAAATGGTATGGCACTACGTCATGATTGCCAGGTGCTTGGATGCACATCCTCCCAAACAAAAATAATATGTACTAGGATGCACATAATCTTTTGAGATTTCTTTTACTTAAACAGCCTCTTATGTTTTACTCCTTAATTAGAGATGGTATGCCATTACAATACCACTAATATGATCAGCATATATAATTCATATCCGTTGCACCAACTTTTTGGAGCTTTGTCAAGAAAACTCGCCCCTAACGAACTTTGTCGAAGACAATCTGCATGCTGTTGCTAGTTTTTGGATGCATGCATGCATGGAGTATGCTTAATTTATGCGATAGAGGATTTGATGAATGACACATTAGCATCATTTACAAATTAAAATATATTAGTAATAATATAGATGCACCAACGACAGTCAGCAGAGGTTCAGGTGAACCAACTTTGAGGGCCCTTTTTATTTGTAGGAAAACCATAGAAAATTTATGGGATTTAGATTCTATAGGATTTTTTTTATTTGGTCCTTTGAAACAAAGAACTGGGACCTCAACAATCCTATAAAATTTTTATGCAATGGCTCAATAGCATGAGATCCAACCTCATGAAAAATTTTTCTTTGTCATTATATCTCCACTAATTCCTCCGTTTTTCTTATGTTCTATTCAGGGCTCCTTTAGAATGCAGGATGCTGAAAACACATAAACAAGAAAATCATAGAAATAGGATGTTATGCCACAATAAATCCTACAGAAAATAAATCCATTGAATTTTGCAAAAAGTTTTGTTTGGTAGCATCATAGAAAAACAAAGGAATTTTAAGTCACAAGGAAGAGAAAAACATAAGATCTAGACTCATGTTAGTTTTTCACCAAAATTCCAATGGAATCAGCTATTCCATAGGAATTTCAAAGGATTTAGGAGGAGCCATTTCTTTGTTCCAAATGGCCATGTAGGGAATTTTTTCAATGGATTTCAATCCTCCAAAATTCCTCCACTTTTTTTTTCCAACGGAACCCTCAAACATACATCATTTCTATATTTTTCCTGTATTTTGCAATTTTCTGTTTTATACTTGCATTACTGTCAAAATCCTATGTTTTTTTCAATTCCTACATTTCTCAATCTCGCGTTTCAAAGGAGCCCTGAGTACATTTTACTTTAGGGCTACTGAACCTAGATGTTGGAGCTCCAAAGAGAGAAAACAGAGTTCAGTTTCATGGGATACAACAAGATCAATAATTTAACACAAAAAGTTTAAATAATAAAAAAAATGTGTATATATAATGACTAACTTGCATTGTCAAGTGGCAGTGGTGTTGTCACCGGCGAAGGGGGACATTGGTGTTGATGCCAATTTAGGGGCTCCTTTGGATGGAAGGTTTCTGGAGGAGAATAGAGGATTTCAATTCCTATAGGATTTGTCATTATTCACTCATTTGGAACGAAGGAATGGGGCATAGGAAAAATAGAGGAAATCTTCCTTTGCCATTGATTTCATACGAAGTTCATATCAATTTTAACATCCATTAGGACTTCTTTTTTCTTGTACTTTGAGAAGTCAAGGCAAATCAATGTATACACCCTAAATGAATATAATTTAGACACATCTTAAGCACATAAAATATATATTATGCATAGTTAGCAAGAAACATGTGTTGTACTCATTCATATGTTCCAACACCACTTCCCTCTGTTTTTTAATTCTCTATTTTACATATGCATTTCTATCTTATTTTTCTATTTTTCCTGTTCATATGGTTTTGCATTCCTACATTATAACGATGGTTTTGGTGGGTATTAGCTTCGTCCCAAAATATAACAACTTTTAGCTATGAATCTGGATAAGTAGATTTTGAGACGTATAGATCCATCATCACTTACTGTTTACATGGTTATTTTAGTCCGTGTGAATAGGCCTTCAAAATAATATTGTAGGACAATGCTAGATGTATCGTTGAAAAACAGTACTGCTACAGTTATACCGAGCATAGTGCAAGTGTAGGGGTTGATCTAAAGTTCTAAACCATTAGAATTTGATCCAACGATATTACATGAGCCGTTTCCTATGCCTCCTCAGTAGGCTATTTAAAATACCAGACGAAAATTTATCAAGCTAGTATTGATATACTAGCATGGAATATATTATTTTCCTAATTAGGATGGAATCTATCAAGCTAGTATTGATATACTAGCCTTTTCTTATGAAGATCCTAAACTTATGTGGTGGCTAGAGAGGAAGAAGATGAGCAATTATGTCCCCCAATGATAAATTAGTGGGTCCTACTATTCCGAATATAGCTAAAGGATGCATCAGGAAAACATGACCACATATTTTTAACAGTCATTAGGGATGGCAACGGGTCGGGTGAGGTGCGGGTGGAGCAAAAACCCGCCCTCGACGGCGCCCGCGACTCTTGGCCACGCCCGCCCTCAATGAGACCCGCGGGTGGAATATCACACCCGCGCCCGCACCCGCGGGTGCGTTCATTGCACAATAATTAACATATCAAAATAACCATAACAATGAATACAACCAGAATTTAACATCCAAATTACTATCTCAGAATTGCAGGACACAATCAATAACATAGTCTTATAATTACAAACACTACTGCAATGACACTCCCATGCATTCACACACAATACATGAACATCTCAAGTTCTCAACAGCACTGCAGCAAACAGCCAAATTATATAGTTTTACATCTCAGTCTCAGGTTCCCAGCATATTACAGACTTAAGAATAATAGAGTACATCTCACACAACCACACATAGTGACATTTCACAGTTCAAGATCAATATGTAAATCATCCATCAATAATGTCGGACTCATGATCATCCTAACAAGCCAAAAAGAAGTCAAATTATGCAAAGATCCAATGCAAAGACAGGCCAAATTAAGTAGTAAGAAAACACAAGAATGGCGTACCGATGCTGTATGTGGGTGTGGTACATATAAAAACCTACAAGTAGAATAAAAAAAATGAGAGATGAGATTAGCCTACAAGTCAAGTAGTGAAGCACAAAAATAAACACAACATAGAACCAAAACAGAAGCTTATTGTTACCTCAAAAGATAACTTTTCAGCTTCCAATTTTCATCAATATAGTGGACAGTCACAGCCATGTACCCTTTTTTTTTGATGATTTGCTGTCCACATGTCCGTGGTGACAGCAATACGAGATTGCTCTTGCTGGAATTGCTTCATAATGGATAGTTTTTGCACTTCATACATATCCAATATATCCTTCCTAATTGTATTCCTTGAGACTACTTTAAACAAAGGTTGCAAAGCAGCACAAAACTTTCGAAAGCCAACATGATTAACCATAGATAGTGGGTACTCATGGACACAAATCATTAGTGCAAGTTCTTTCCTAGCAAGATATTGATCAAAGACATATTTCTCTACAACAACTGATCCATCCTGGTTTTTTGACAATTTCAAAGTGGACTGTTTTAGGCCATGTCTTACTTGCCGAGCTTCACAACTAGCTACGTGGCCATGCAAGTGTTTGGTGCCACTTCTACCTTCAGCTGAAAGCTGTTTGTGACACCAATTGCATTCAGCTTTCCATTTACCGCTTACTTTTAATTTTTTAAAGTCTTGCCATACAGCAGACTTGAGCTTCCTCTTATTACCAACTACAACAGGATCATCACCACTATCTACTTCAACCACATTAGTACCTTGTGTTGGTTCACTAGTAGCAGCATCTGATGGAGTAGGATCTCTAGATCCAGCACCAGCACCTGATGAAGGAGTTGGAGCTCTAGAACCTCGAGGAGTTGACATGCTATATCACTACACAAACAAATCAGAAAAAGAGATTAGGAATTTAAGAGCAGTACTACATGCTATATCCTGAAATGGACTAACATATCAAGCATTTGAGACTCAACCAGCACCTGCACTGGACCAGCACCTGCACTGGGCGTCGGGTCAAGAGGAGACGAGGAGAGACTGAGAGATAGGAGGCACCGGGGAGGCACGGGGGCCTAGGCGAGTAGGCGGCGGCGGCGGTGGGGAGGCGCGGGAGTGGGCGGCAGCGGCCGCGGGGAGGCGTGGGGGCCTGGGCGAGTGGGCGGCGGCTGCGGTGGGGAGGCGCGGGAGTGGGCGGCGGCGGCGGGGAGGCGCGGGGGCCTGGGCGGCGTCGGCGGTGGGGAGGCGGCGGCGGTGGGGAGGCGTGGGAGTGGGCGGCGTCGGCGGTGGGGAGGCACGGGGCCTGGGCGGCGGCGGGGAGGCGCGGGGGCCTGGGCGGCGGCGGTGGCGGTGGGGAGGCGCGGGAGTCGGCGACCAGACCGAGAGACGGAGAGAATGAGAGAAGCAGGTAGTGGCTTGGGAGATGGCACAGGCACACCTAGGTTTTTTTGGTTGGGCTGACTGTAGACATGGGCCTTTGTTTACGGGGCCCGATAGGCGCCCGCGGGTGAACTTTGTCACCCGCGCCCGACCCGCGTCTATCGCGGGCCCCGACCCGATGACACCCGCGGGCACGATTTTGCACCCGCGCCCGCGCCCGTCGGGTGCGGCGCCCGCGGGTGTGATTGCCATCCCTAACAGTCATGTGAAGAAGAAACCAATATTATAATGGTGTACGGCTAAGAGAGAGTACTTCTACAAATATAATCAGACATGTGGTGGATTCACAAGTTCTCTTAACCCTGACAAGCCTAACAATGAAAAAGAACTCACAGATCCATGAAACATTTACCATAAACATAAGCAAATTTGACATTTATCGAGTTCTTTATAGAGCGAAAAACCAGTGCATAAGATTATATGGGGTTTGCAAATGATAGTTGTGTATTGTTGATGGGTTAGACTATGGGGCTTGTATTATCTTCAAAAGAAAAAAACGTGATGGGTGTTAGAAAGTTATATTACTTTAGGACTTGCCAATTATTTTCTATCTAGCATCATTTGGCTACATGAATCACACATACTCCCTCTATTGCAAAAGACTTCATTTTGCGTCCATCTTAAACGTACCAATACAAAGCTAAAAAGACTATAATATTCTCCACTTTAACAAACTCTAATACATTTATCAGCTACTTTAGCAAACCTTAATATATTTATCCTCTACTTTTGCAAACTCCTATACATTAATTACTTTAAAGATAAAGTCTTTGTGGAATAAATGTCTTAGATTAAAAATGGAGTCATTTTGGGATGGAGGGAGCAGTAAAAAATCAAGTGGCTTGATACTTTAACTTAGTCGGAAAATTCTCAATTCTTGTCACCAAGAAAAGTATTTCGCAGATAAACAACAAAATTATCGGGAAATTTAACTATTTACCACCCTAAGAAACTACTGCTCTTGAAATGCCACTTTTAGTTTAGTTCCTAGGTTTTTGCCACTGGTGAGAGAATAGTTGCTACTAATATTTTTTGCCAATTTCGCAGATGTGGCGTACCACCTCGGCATGCCAACGTGAAGGGCAAGGCAAAAATGTTCCTTTTGCCCCTATCCCTACCCGTTGTGTTCCCTAAGGCACATAAATGATTGTTCGGCACTTTTGGCAGCAATATATGGCTCCAATTGTGGAGGAAAAAAAATGATGAAGACCGGACAAAATGATGACATATATATTAGTTGGACTAAATAAACAAGATATCATCCAGGGCATGCATAATAACAGGTTTATCAATCCATACATAAATAATAGTCACGTTCAAAAGCTTCATTAGGCCATACACAACACCATTCCTTAAAAAGTTCATATCATGCCATACAATACGCAATACCTAGCAAGTTCATCAGGCCAAATAGTAGGCCACACATTATAGGCAACAAAGTTCATATATAACAGAGAAAATAGATAGCATAATAGACAACAAAAACAAAAAGAAGGCCACACCAGGTGGCATTGGTGCTGGTGACTGACAAGGCAGTGATGAGTTTTGCCCTGCCTCCAATGCCAATCTCCAATTAGAAGAACATCACAATTTAGATGAGTAAAAACAAAAAGGTTAGTTCCCAACATTAGTAGATGCAAACTAGCCGAACTAGGCCTTACCTTCTAGTTAGTGGTCCGAGGCTATTTTGTGATGCTAGGAGTGGCACTTGTATAGCAGTAGCTGCTGGTGGTTGAGAAGGCTATGAGGAATTTTGCCATGCTCTAATGCCAACCTCCTGTTAGAGGATCATCATAATTTTGATGAGCAAAAAAAAAAAGAAGGTTAGTTCCCAACATTAGAGGATGCAAATTAGCAGAACCAGGCCTTACCTTCTAGTTAGTGGTCCGGGGCTGCTTTCTGATGTTGGGGGTGGTGCTTCTATAGCAGCAACCGCAATTGCCCTGGTTCTTGGTGTAGTGGATTGTGTATCAGTTGAGGCCTTTGTCTTCTTCCTTCCAACCTTTTCTTTTGTCTTCCTGGTTCTCTTCATGCAAAACAACAATTTTCAGTGAATGAAGGAAGCAAAATGAACAATTTTTAAAACAAGAAAAAAGAACAATTGAGCTTGCCTATTTTTGGTGCAATTTAATTCACATTTTGCATTTCCTTTATTACGTCCAAACCCACCACAAATTTTACATTGAACTTGCCTTATTGCTTGGTCTTTCCTTCTCCAGCACACATGGAATCTTGTTCTTCCTCTGCTGACCCACTCCTCTCTTTTTGGCCACTAGTGGAAGGAGTTTGAAAAGTTTGTCCAGTTGTGGCCACTAATTCTTGCCTGTGATGTTAGGGACAGAACCCGCATATGTTGCTTGAAATCTCTATACGGAATAGGCATTGTCAACATACTTATCCATGTCTGGTTGCCTAACAATAGTAATAACTACCAATGCATATGGGTAAGGCTTTCCAATGACTTGCCATTCTCTGCAGGTACGTATCATCTTGTCAAGGTACACAACATGCATGATAGGATCTCCTTTAGTGACCTTTACATACATGCCTGATAGAATCTCTTTTAGTGACCTTTAGATGACCTAACCTTTTGGAGGCTGCATTGAGCTGATGAATCACAGCAAGTAGAATCAGTCCATTAAGAGCTCTAGAGATTCTCCTCCTCTTCTCAAACATGATTACCTTTTTTTCACTGGCAACTTCTTCAATTCATTTATCCAATTGTTCCATGACTCACCCAAGTTGTTGTTGATTATTCACACTTGACAACAATATCAAACTTGCTTTTGGTCCACAGCTTATTGTGATGCTCCTTGAGCCATTTGAGCTAGCTGCTAGCACTGCATCTAGGAGCATCTGGTGCTTTTCAGGCATGTATGTCCTAGTTGCAGGCCACATGTTCTTCTCATAAATTGATCCATGAAACCTTTTATTCATATTCTCTATCAAATGCCTAAAGCATTCTCTTTGTTCTACCAATGGAAAGACTTTGTTCATAGCAACTTTTAATCCTTTGCAAGCATCAGTGCATACAACCAACTTTGGAACTAGACCAATTGCATTCCCTAGCTGTACCATAAACTAGGTCCAATTTACCTTAGTATCTAAATCAAATAGCCCAAAGACCAATGGAAATATCTAATTATGCCCATCTAACGCATTGGTTGTATGCATGTTCATTCCATTGTCTATTCAGGCAGTTGAATTTATACTAATGTAGGGTCTACAATCATCTTGAAAACCATCTATGCAAGATTTGAAGACACAAAAGAATATACTAAAATAAACCTAATCACCAATTGTAACAGCATTTATCTCAACTACACTCTTTGGTGATACATGTTCTACCTCTGCTTTAAATCTATATAGCCAATCAAAGGAATTATCTCACTTACCAAAGATCTTGGCTGTAGCGCTCTGCCTACCATACCATACTATCTAGTATGGTATGGTGATCTTATACTTGTCTTACAGCTCACCTTGTACTTCTCTTGCACCCATATGAGTCTCTTCTTGAGTAATGGAATTGCCCTTTCAACAACCTAGGTTTGAGATGCCATTCTCCCTAACACTCAACTTGTTGAAGCACACTTGTGACCACCACCTTATTCATCAACTGTGTTTATTTGGACCCGCAAAACCTAACCATATAAGCAAGGACAAGCAATGTATCAAATAATATCAACAAGCATAGTCTCAGATCATATAGTAAAAATTTTCAGTTAGTACAATACCTGACGACTTCTGCCATGGTTTTAGCTCTGATTTTCCAAGAGCACCCTACTACCATGTAAAAACCCCTAAACCTTGACTTGTTAGATTTTTCGGTAAAGAGCTCAAACTCATTGACAATAGCATGTTGCTTCACTGTCATCCTAAAATTAATCATGGAAGGATAGATAGTTCCAACTGACATATCAAGGTCATCCCTATCCCAATCAATTACTGGCTCTCTAGGTTCTTGATCATGCATAGGAATGGCCACATCTCTAATGTCTTGTTTAATTTCAGATGAAATAACTGGAATTGAAGGTCTGGCTTTAGTTTCTTCTGTTGCGCTCTCATCCGTTGCTTTGAATCCCATTGCCTCAAATATGTGCTCCTTATCCAATAAAACATGAGCATCGCCATTGAAAGCCCATTGATGTCGCCTAGAGGGGGGTGAATAGGCGATCTTGAAAAATTCTCCAAATGCAGCGGTAAAATTCTGGTAGGAACCTCCGACCGGCTTTCTCGGGCTGGCCGAGAGAGCTGGTCGGAGGTTCCGGCCTAGAACGCCGGAGGTTCCGACCCTGGAGTTTTCACTTTAATAATGGATAAACTTGACAGAGATCAAGTGAGATACATGTAATAGAGTAGAAGATAAATTCTGGCAAGACAAGATACAAAATAAGGCAATAATGAGAAAAGACAACGGAGACACAAAGATTTTTCCCGAAGTTCGGATCACAAAGATCCTACGTCTCCGTTGAGGAGCTCTAAAGAGCCGGGTCTCAATTAACCCCTTTCCTTACCAAGCGACCACAAAGATCAACTTAGTATCCACTAGAATTTAACTCTTTTTCTTGCGGAGGCGAGATTAACCTTCACAAACTTTTCCGAGACAATCCACAACAAGAGGAAGCTCACGGGAGACGCCTAACCATCTAGGAGGTTTCCCTCAAAGAGAAATAAGCTCCAAGCAGCCAGTCCGCATCCTCCTCAAGTGCACAAGATCCTCCTACCTTCTTTCAACGAAATTCACTCAATTTCCCACTAGATCTTCACAAGAATCACAAAGAATGCATTAGAACTAGTTGGGAGAGCTCAAAAAAACCTTAGGAGAGGCTAGAGAACAATTGGGATGAAGTAGAGCGGTCCCCAAACGGCTAGAATCCAAGTTTGGGCTTTATAGGTAGTTGCTTACGTCACTAAGCCGTTACTCACAGATTTTGGCTAGGAGGTTCCGACCCCAGGGGTAGGAACCTCCGGCCAACACTTAGTCTCTGGCCGAGTTGGTTGGTCGGAACCTCCGACCTTGGGGGTCGGAACCTCCGACCTTGACATTAAAACTAGCCCATCCCAAGTATATGTGTTGTGCCAAAGTGATGGACTCTCAGCTATTTGGATCTTAAGCACTTGAGTGATCTTGGAACACTGCTTGCAACCCCTCTTAATAGTACGGTTTTTCTTCAACTCAAAAGAATATTCAAAATAAACTCCGAGTCACTTCGCCATTTTGCGTCATGTTATTGTGGGGGTCTCCATGCACTACACTAAGCAATATGGGACTAATTCTCTGCACAATTCTCGATAAACGTATTAGTCCCTTAACTGCTTTATCATTAATCCTCCAAAACCCACTTAGGGGTTAGATGCATTTTCAGCCATCTTGATAAGGTCCAACACATATAGTTAACTTACTCCAGTCCACAAGAGGTAGTTCTTGAACTTTAGGACAACTAGAAGTGTCACCATGGCCTTCTGCAAGCTCGAGAGGGCAGGATGCAATTGGATTCCATACTCATCCTCTTGCTGTCTCATATGAAGCATTCCATACTCTAGATTTGCTACATATGGGACACAGTTTACAACAAGTCTAATCGCATTGCCAATATCAATCCTGACAATAAGCATAACATAAAAGGAATTTGGGGTACACATCTAACTCCACAACTACACACAATAGAGAGAATCCTATTCATCAAGCAGGAAGAAACTTACCATGGGGAAGGGCAACCACCGGACTTCATTCTTGCTCACTGCAGTGGGAGCAGGTCGGCAGTAGAAGCAACGGCTGCAGAGGGGTCATCGGCAGGCAGGAACAACGGGCACAGAGGCTCGGCGGTAGGACCAGCCCCTATAGGGGGCAGTGGTGGGACAATCGGTCACAGGGCTCAGTGGCAGGACCGGCCCTTGCAGGGGATGGCGCCGGGACAGCTGGCCGCATGACTTGGTGGTGAGACCGACTGGTGCAGGGGGCAGTGGCAGGATGGCCGGCTGCAGGCCTCGGTATCAGGACCGACGGGCGTTGAGGGTTGGCGGCATGAGTGGGAGGGGATTGGGTCGACTGGGGTTATGTTTGATGCACGGATAGATTAGGTCTTGGACAGGCAGGGGCAAAAGAGATATTCCACCCTTGCCTTCCACGCTAGCATGCCAAGGTGGTGTACCACATCTTCGAAATTGGCAAAAAATTAGCAACTATTTTCTTACCAGTGAGAAAAACTTAGAAACTAAACTAAAAGTGTCATATCAAGAGTGGCAGTTTCTTAGAGCATCTCCAAGAGAGGCCCAAAGTGGTTCCCAAGAGTTAAAATTTGGGATTTAAGTTAAAATCTGCAGAACCTATTCGCATCCCCAATCACTGCTCCCGCGGAAAATCTCACCGCTTGCGCCAGGAATTCTCTGCACGTGCCTTTTCTTCCTCCTGACATCTTTCGCCCATGCCTTTTTTTACGCTACCTACCGTAGTCGTTGATCCGCACACCGCCGCAACCTGTTGTCTGTCTCTCTTCCCACCGTACGAGATTGATGACACGTTTGGCTAAGGGATCGACAGAGCCTTCCGTTTCCCTACAAGCTGGTGGCAAAGTTTTTCGTCGAGGGCACTATGGCTGGTGATGTGTTCTTTGTTGCCAAGGAGCAGCGGCGTTAATGAGAATCCTCTCGATGAATATTTATATGGGGCACGGTATCATCAAAAGAAAATAACAGCGAGTAAACGCTGGACCTATTTATCCTATATGGCCAACAAACTAATTTTTGAGACTTAATTTTTAAGTCTCTTTTGAAGATGGTAAAGTTTTTTTTGAGCCTAAAAGTTTTTAGGATGGTCCCAATCTAAAATATTTGGGACTAGTTTTTTGGGTTTTGTTAAAGATACTTTTATATAGTGGCAAATAGTTGAATTTCCAAAAATTATCATCTCCTCGATTCGCTTCCCACGCCCACCTTCCCTTCCCTTCCCTCGCCATCTGCTATTCTGCTGCGCCCCATTTCTCTCCTGCCGAAGCGGAGGAGTGAGCTAACTGCCGAGCTCCGCGCCCGCGGCGGGAGACCGGCTAATGCGGCGGCGGCAATGGGCGTGTGGGACTCCATCCTGCGCGGCGGCGGGGGCGGCCGGCGCTTCATCAAGCGCAAGGACAGCGACGCCGGCGAGGCTGGTCAGGACAACACCCCTCTCCTTTTCCACTCTGGTTCTTGTATCGCCGTGCAACGTTCTAGGGTTTTTTTTTTGTCGGCGAGGAGAGATTGGAGGCTGGAGGGTTCTTGGTGCTACCGCGTCAATGTGGTTTCTTGACTCAGTTCACTCTTGGTTTTAGACCTTATGTAAAAGATGTGGCTTTGGGTTCTGTGATGGTGAATGGTTGGCAAGCTGTTTCTTTTCTTTGTTTTGTTGGGCTAAATAGCATAAAAATTGCATCTTTTGACATCATGTTACTTCTACTTGTTTCAAAATGTTTGGGTTTATTCCTTCAGTAGTGGCTACTGGCGACTCATTTTATCTTGCTATATTTGTACAAGCAAATAATCCTGCAAAACAAAATGAGTAGAGGTGCCATCTCCATTTGGTTAATTTTTCCTTTTGGAGGATTCCATCTTTCTGGAATTCTGGTTGTTTGTCCCAGATTTTCTGTGTTAATAAACAATGTGGAACAGAACAATCAACTCTTTATATTTGTTGATTGGATATGCATAGGAAAGAAGAATGTCATGCTTATGCCTCATTTGTCCTTTCTTGCTCATGTGTGAAAAAAAAATCCAGATATCCAATATATGTTGCTGCTCCATGGTCCCCAGGTCAGAGTATGTGGTGCTGTACCCCCTTTCTCATAATGTGATGAGATTGTTTCCAGCGACCGGAAGGCAATGTCAGGCTTGGCGTGTGAATGATGTCCTACGCGATAATGGTGCTTTGGTCTCCCACGGGGATTGACTCCATACTGAGTTTGCCAAATGCTGTTGCACATAATGATTTCTAACTTGCCTTCTTACATGGTATTGCTGGTTATGCAAAATGGACATCCAAGTTAGTTTCAACTCTCTGTTGGCCATTTCAAGGAACATTTAAGCTCTTTAGTGGCATAAAGAACATTGAATAAAAAACGAATGTCTGATTGTGATTTTACTGTACGTTTTCTACTGAAGCTATTAATTTTTTGAACCGAGAAGCAAGTACTTTCTTAGCTTTGGCACAATGCCAATGACCAGATTTAATATTATTAAGTGCTCATTAGGCTGGAATGCAGGTCAAGAAAGTTTTTTCTTCCCCTGCTGACCTAGTTGTAAACTTATTATTCAAATCCAATTCCAGTTCTATACATTTTGTGATTGACCACGCCTGGGTTTTTACTCCTAACAGGTCGGGCACTGGAGGAGCTGAGGGGTTCACTCTACAATGAATTTCATACTTCTGAAGGGGCCAAGCGCCAGCAGCAGAGGTTTTGCGGACCAAGTGTTGCACTGACATTCAACTTTGTGGTTGCTGTTGGGATCATCATGGCAAACAAAATGGTCTGGGTTATCTCTTCACTTATTTTATAATTCTCACTACACTTGTTTGCATTTTTTTTAACATGGCATCTCCTGTCTGGCAGGTCATGGGTGCTGTTGGGTTTAACTTCCCAGTTGCACTATCCTTAATTCATTATATAGCTGCTTGGGTCCTGATGGCAGTCCTCAAGGCTTTATACTTGCTGCCCATAGCTCCTCCTTCAAAATCTACCCCCCTTTCCTCGTTATTTGCATTGGGTGCTGTCATGTCTTTTTCCACTGGTTTTGCTAACATCAGTTTGAAGCATAATAGGTGAGATCGATGATTCGATTTCTCCCTTTAAAATGAAAAGCATCTTGCACAATAGATGTGCCTTATAATGTGCTCACTGTTCTCTGTCTTCAGTGTAGGATTTTATCAAATGGCTAAGATAGCTGTAACCCCAACAATTGTGGCAGCAGAATTTATTCTTTTGAAGAAAAAGGTTTCCCTTCAAAAGGTATATCTGCGAGAACTTAGAAAATATAAGCCTCATATGCTGTTCGGTATTTGGTTGATCTAATTATTATCAGAATGTTTGAAGCTAATTCAAGTCTCAAATAATTCAAATAAGAGTTGTTCTAATCAATTGCAGGTTATCACACTGGCTGTTGTGTCATTTGGTGTGGCTGTAGCAACCGTTACTGATTTAGAATTCAACCTTTTTGGTGCTTGTGTAGCAGTAGCTTGGATTATTCCTAGTGCTGTAAACAAAATCTTGTGGTCAAATTTACAACAGAGTGGAAACTGGACTGCTCTTGCGTAAGTTGTGATTTGTCTCTTTCGGCAAAAACATAGTGCATATATCTCATTTTCCTAACATTCAGGCTATTTGATCAGGTTGATGTGGAAGACAACCCCAATAACTGTATTTTTCTTTCTTGTTTTGATGCCTTTATTGGATCCTCCGGGCTTGTTGTCTTTCAACTGGAATTTCAGGAACAGCAGTGCAATCATGATATCTGCTTTGTTTGGTTTTCTTCTTCAGTGGTCTGGTGCTTTGGCACTTGGGTGAGGCATAGTATTTCTATGACATGATTGTTCTTACGTTTTATTGGCACAATTTTTCAGCATGAGATAAAATTGAGAAATATAACTCTGTCAAAGTTTGTTTAGTAGTAGTTTATGGCTTTATGTTCTGGAACTTTTAAGTTTTAACTTGTTTGCTGGTGCCATTTGCAGCTAACCAACAGAATCGTATATTTGAAATGAAAAATTGTTGATCATGCATGCTTAGATCATTAGACATCTCTTTTCCTCAAAATACATTCATAAAATTGAACTGCAAGGGTTTGTTGTGTGTCACTAATTGTTCTGTTTGTAACTCCATGCTGCAACTGACAGTATGACTGATTATAGCTGATCGGCAGTATGTTGACAATAAAATTTGCCTTTCATCCTTATACTGATAAGACCTATAGAATTTCAGCTGACAATGAGACCAGCAGCTTTGCAAGCTCACCTTTTGTTGCCCTCAAAATATAACATTGTTTTGTCCATTTGAAAAGGACAAACTTTATTGGAAAAAATAGTTTTTCACTGACGCATTCTTTTCTGTTTTGTATCATTATCCTAGTTTGCAAATCCAATGGAAGTGAACTTAACTATTTCACTGGATTTCGTGTGATGCAGTGCAACCTCGGCTCTTGCTCATGTTGTGCTAGGCCAATTCAAGACTATTGTCATAATGCTCTCCAGTTACTTGGTATTTAACTCTGATCCTGGATTCACCAGTCTTTGCGGAGCTATAATTGCCCTTGGAGGCATGTCAGTCTACGCATACCTCGGGCTCAAAGAGTCGGCCGGTGGTGGTAAGAGAGCTCCTTCAACATCCAGGCAAAATTCTCATTTGCTGAAGTCCAAGGTTATTGTAGATGGAGAAAAGCCAGAAACAAGACCCGTTGATTCTGTTTAAGTTAAACAATTGACATTTGTTCGTGTATTTTGCAAATCGGCTAGAAGCATTAGGTGATTGTATTTGTTGAATATTCAGCGTCAACCGGTTTAACCAACCTCTGAGTCGCATTTGTTGGTTCTTACTAGCAATGATTCTGTTTTAGGCAATTTTGGTCCAGCTCTTGTTTGCTGTTGACCATGTCCCATGTATATATCAACAGATATTATTTTCCAGTGTTAAGCAGTCTTGCTCTACCATACTATTTGTTGTTTGCTATGCCATTTGGATTGCGGAATTTTCCTTTTGCAGTTCCGGAAAATGGATGATCTGTTTCGCTGGTTGAATTTCATTTATACTCTGCCACTTATCCGGACTTATTTATACTCTGATCTATTGGTACTCACTGTATTGCTCTTCACGAAGAATGCCATGCTCATGCTCGAAAATTATTCTTCCGGGAAGATTCAGAACGTTTCACACGGAAAATATACTTTACAAGTGACCTAGAAAGATGTAATAACTGTACTAGGATGGCATGATCTTACCTGTTATGAGTGACACCAGCAAAGGAAAAAAAAAAAGAGCTCTCACGCAACAGAAAAGCTCAAACTGCGCCACGCAAAGATTGAACAAATTAATCCACATTGAAACAGATCTCCTGAATTTACCGAACTGAACTAGCTCGCTCATGCAGTATCTGAAAGTCGTGCATAAATCTGAACATCTCATCCTGAAGTTCACTGAGAGTTAAGGTAAGCAAGCACTTCAGCTCCTCTACTGTGAAGACTCAATGTGCTTTTATTTTCATTTTTGCAATCGAAGGCTAGATGTACTTGTGTGTCTAACTCTTTGGTTTCACGATCTAAACAAAATTTAAGCAAATCAGATCTGAATGGGAACTGAAACAATAAATGGTTTAGGACGAGCATATCTGATGAGAAATGGTAAATCAACAGGTCAAGGGAAAAATTCAGTTCTTAATTTTAAATCAGAAGAAGTATTTCGGTTTACTCATATCCTGAGCACTTCCAGCAGCATTCAATATATCGGATATTTCAGCAATGTTTCCTTGTAGAATCTGAAATTAAGCATCCACAACAACAATTTTGCTCCAAAATCAGGGAACAGCTTACAACATTGTGGCTCCAGGCTAAACAAACTCACAATACGCTTCTTTTGTTTTTCCGAGAAAGAGTCACAGTACACTTTCTTCTGTCAACAAGTAAAACAATGAACAAACATAGATAGGTACAGAAGTTGTTGTGTGAGATCTAAGAAATCCTTATATTTTAATGTACAAATGGTATTTGACAATCAATCTAATTTAGCAAAGAATAAGTCTCAGAAAGACAGAACCATATGTTTGTTGTCGATGTGGCAATAAACCCCAGAGAGTATGCTCTGTCTCTCAAGGTTTTGCAAAACACCTGTATCAGATGTGTAAAAAAACATGTCCATGATCTCAAGGTTGCAATGTCCTCATTCTTGCACCTGCTTTAGGGCCATTCAGTATAAAGATAAAATTGGCTACATGAGTGTCCCTACAAACCTTTTAATATCATAAATAGAAGTTGCAACTGATATTATTTGTGGAATGTGAGGAGCACAAATTAGTTTATTCCTTTGGTAACAGATAAACCATTAATACATGCAGTTAAATAATGCTGTTATCCTAGTTTTCCTATGATAATGAATAAATGCATCAATTGCTATTCAGTTTATCATTTGACCTGCATAAAGACTATATTTCTGCTAAGAAAAAGAATAGATGTTTAACCATAAACTCAATTATCAATTTTCCATTTAGGGCTAGATTTTGCTTCTAATTTAGTTATCTAGTATCCAAGTATTCCAATTTGAGTATCTTTCAAATGGACATAGACATGTTCAAGCAGAATCATCAAAAGCAGGATAGCAAATGAACTGACACACCTGGCGTTTTGCATCTCAGATCCTTATCTCAGTCATTCCACTGAATTATACGCATATATGGCTGATATTTTTTCAAGCTGGTTTGCACCGATATTGGACTGACATCTTTATCTCTTGCAGGTATTTTGTAAAACATAATGAGCAGAATTCCCTGGTAGCACTTCTTTGAACACCACCTCTGCATTTCCATAGGGGCACTTCATTAAATTCTAACAGGTCATCATGGGCCTTTCATCAGGGAGAAAAAAACTGGGTGGTTCCTGGTAGGCATTCCACCTCAGGTATCAGCTTGAGCCCAGATATCACTGGCTGCCACCGTAGCACCATGCATCAGGATTGTGCAATGTAGCATAGTAACAGTCTAGCACTGCCTGGAAATGAATTATCACTGACAATGAGGTCATCGAATAATGCAACAAATGAGCAATGTCCATATTAAAGAACTGCTTTCCATGCCCCACAGAAATGCTAGTTAAAGAGCCAGTATGTCAAAATATTACCTATAATAATAGAAAGAAAATCAGTAGGAGGAAAAAACCCAAACTACTCAAATGCCTAAACATCATCTACCACAAGAGCATGTCACAATAATAGTTGACTGAAGGCATCAGTGCAGATGAAATGCCACCACAACATGCTGTTGCTGCCAACCAGTGATCTGGGAATTGCTTTGTCATCACTTATGTTTTCCAAATAGCTATTACCTTCTGGTTTTGACAGAATATCCCATTTCTCCCTTTATATACCTGCCAAGAAATGACTATCTATGCACAATGTTTTGCCCCTCTCCACTAGGTGTATTTTTCTCATAAAAAGATTAGGTGGATTATCATTGTCTCCCCACAAAATAGAAATAATTGTCTACCCCCTAAAAGGTATATTCCCCTATTATCTGCACAATTTTCATTCCAAATAGTAGTCTACAGATTGATAACTGAGAAAGAACTACCTTCCCCTCACAATTCATATTTGTACTAAGGCATATTTGGTTTGTTACCAAACTCAAACCTATCAAAATTTGGTAAGGTAAGGATATGTGAGGGTATGTTTGGTTTGTTACCCAGATATTGGGGTACCAAAATTTGGTAGTACAGGTATTTGAGGCATGTTTGGTTTGTTACCCTACCAAAATCTGGTAACATTAGAAATGGTAGCAAACCTCATAGGCAAAGAATTTACTTTAGAAAATAATGCTACATGATGACTCTATACATGAATTAAACACAGATCAGCTTTAAAGGTTGTTTATATGTCACAATAGTGCCACAATTAGACATACTATTACAAAGCTGGATGTGTGTCCCCTGATTGCTTAGCAGATGGTTGTTCTTTTTCGGGTGTGCCTTCATCTGGCACAGCAGATGGTTGTCCTGAAGCTTCTGTTTTAATCAGATCCCACATCTGAAGGCATGGCATCCATTGCTTTCCCTTCTCTTTCACTAACAATGCAACCTCGTCAAATGACAGCAATACATGAATGATAATGTAAATAAACACGGCGATGACAAGTGCAAAAATGTATGCAGACGTCTTGAACTTCCTGCAGCTGCCAGCTGCATATGCCCCAAGGAGACTAAGCAAGTCCAATACCATTGCAGTCTTCATGGCAAGGAGTGATCTCTTGTACTTGCTTATTGTGTTGTTCAGAAGGAGGATGATCATGACCGTTGAGGCCATGAATGCTGTTGCATTGCAATAGAAGAATATCTTGTACCGTATTGGGTGGGTAACTTTGAGGACTGGGTCGCCTGCATAATGGTCATCCAGGTCACTAGGCCAAAGCCCACCTGGAGGGAGTAGCCCAGCTTGGTATGTGACAGTGACTGCAAGCGTTCCAATCAGCATCAAATCTTTGCGCCATTTGTGTTCTGTTCTCTTCTTATCGGTGCTTCCCGTCGGAGTCATGGATCTTTGCTGGCTCTCAAAACCAGAACGGTGCTTCTTCAGGAAGTCATTCACCTTTTGTTGTGCAAATCCCAGAACCAGGATTTGAATCATGACATATGCAAATACTGCAGCGACAACTAGAATGACGTAGACAGATGTTGACACTTTCCTGCAGCTTCCAACAGCAAAAGCACCCATGAGACTAATCAAATCAACCAGCACGCAAGCACGCAAAGCATAGGACTTCAGACCCTTATGACAAAGCCTCTTGCTAACAAGCAACATAATCACTGCCAGAGATGCCATGAAGGCAGTGGCATTGAAGTAGAAGAACACCCTGTAACGGCGTGGGAACTCATCATGGAGAACAGGGTCGCCTGCTTGGTGACCATCCTTGTTGTCGGTCCAGAAGCCACCTGGTGGGCTTAAACCAGATTGATATGTGATGGAAGCTGCCAGAATTGCAAGCAACATCAGAAACTTGCGCCGCTTCTCCAAATCTTTTTCTTCATTTTGCTTCTTCACCAAATTAGTCTGTCCCGACTCTATTTCTTTGTTTTGCTGCTTCACCAAATTACTTTGTCCATCACTATTCCCTCCTTCAGTTCTTCTGAAATACAGCAGAACATGAAGCACAAAATAAGTGAAAACAAGAAGGGCCAAGATGAACACATACACCGACGTTGAGAACTTTCTGCTACTTCCAGCAGCATAGGCCCCCATAAGACCAAAAAGGTCCAATGCCATGGCTGTTTGCAATATGTGACGCTTCATGGCACCAACAGTAATCAGTTGACTCTGAAGTAAGATGATAATCACCAAAGATGCCACAAACGCTGTTGCATTGCAATAGAAGAATGCCTTGTAGTGCTTGGGATTGATGGCCTCTAAAATTGGGTCACCTGCAATATGTCCATCATTATCTTGCCAAAAGCCACCTGGTGGATTTAGCCCAGCTTGGTATGTGACAGTGGCAGCAAGGATACCAAGCAATAGAAGATATGTGCGCAACTTCTGCACATCATCCTTAGGACCATTGGCCAGTGCTTGACGTGCGCTGGGCTTTGGATTCCCAGCTCCCCGCATGATGAAAGAACTCAGCTTCTGAAGTACTTCGGCTTTCTTTGTTCTCACCCATCCAATGGAAGTTTTTATGCATTCTGGCTTTGGCACAATGGGCTCGATCCACTGAAGACAGAGGTAGAGAAAAACAGCACCAACAAGAGCAAAGACATATATAGATGTATGGACTTCCCTGCAACTCCCAGCAGCATAGGCACCCATAAGCCCAAAGAGGCTCACCAACACACACATGCGCAGAGCATTTGACTTGACAACATGATCCACTGCTGTATTGCTGAGAAGCATGATGATAATGACAAGTGATCCAGCAAATGCAGTGGCATTGCAAATCAAGAATGTCTTGAATCGGCGGGGGTAGTGATCTCGCAGCACTGGGTCACCAGCAAGATGGCTAGGCCTTTTGTCATCAGGCCAGAATCCACCTGGTGGGTTTAGCCCTGCGGTGTATGTCACTGTTGCAGCCAATGTGGCAAGAACCAGCAAGAAACTGCGATTCTGTTCCAGACGTTTCATATTGTCATAATCCCCTGCTTCTCCCATCTGACCAGGAGTCTCTGGCTCATCGGTTCCTCCATGTATACTCCCCAGAGTTTTCTTCCAATGTCTCCGGATCTTGTAGAATATTTCACGCAGCCATTGAGGTGCCAGATGCCGGAAGAATATGACATGGAGCGTGATATATGCAAAGATGCCAACTAGCAAAGCCCAGATGTAGACAGAGGTCCTCACCTCCCTGCAGCTCCCAGCAGCATAGGCACCCATGAGGCCGAGCAGCCCCAGCACCATGGCGAACTGAAGCGAGCGGAGCCAAATTGCATTGCGGCTCAGCTCCTTGACAAGAAGCAGTATCAGGACGATGAGAGAAGCCCCGAACGCCGTTGTGTTGCAGTAGAAGAAGACACGGTACCGTCTTGGGTAGCTGTATCGCAGGACCACATCGCCGGCGCGGTATCCGTACAGGCTCTGCTGCCAGAAGCCGCCGGGCGGAGCAAGCCCCGCCTGGAAGGTGATGGCCGCTGCCAGGATCGCCAGCAGCACCAGGTACTTCCTCAGCTTCCATAGGAGATCGGCCTCAGCAGCGCAGGGATTCTGCTCACTTTG
This sequence comes from Oryza meyeriana var. granulata, assembly GCA_003991445.1. Classification (NCBI taxonomy): domain Eukaryota; kingdom Viridiplantae; phylum Streptophyta; class Magnoliopsida; order Poales; family Poaceae; genus Oryza; species Oryza meyeriana. The sequence continues at coordinate 239,976 of RYFJ01001314.1, read as the reverse complement.
GCCTTGATGCGGCGGCGCTTGTGCCTCATCAGCAGCAGCGTTGCCGTTGCCAGGAGCATGGCCATTACCATGCTGCTCTACAGAACTCATAGAGTTGAGCTCAAAGATTCCAAGAAAATCTTGGCTTTGCTTCTGAAGGTTGTAGCATTGGATGGTTTGCAGATGGAGAGACGAGGTATTGATGGTTTGCAAGATGGAGATGAGCTGCTATCTGAGCAGGGTTTGGGCTTTGGAGACACCTCCACTAGATAGAAGAGGGAGGTACAGATGGTTAAAAAAAGAAGACGGAGGTACAAATGATATCAAGTCAATATTGGGTTCTCAGCCATGGACCAGTTCAGACTTCAGACTGGCAGAAATTGTAGTATGTTGTTAGCCGCCAATAAAACCACAGTACTTTTACTCAGTATAGCCTCATAGAAATTGAAGTCATTTTAGTGGACCAAGCAAACAGGTCTGAATCCAGTGCGTGCATTAGTTCATATATCAGGAAAAAACAATTCTACATTTCAGCTCAATTTTAGCATATTATTTGCAGATTATGGCACCTCAACACGGAAAATTTTCCAAAGAAAAGAAGATACAAGAGCCAATTAGAATGCAGCATCTGCGTTGCTTCGCAGTCACAGGACAGGGCTCCTAGATTGTCTGCTTTCTGCTCCTCTTTCTTCGTCCTTTCCAATTCCCCTTTTCCCTGAACTTCAAGAATATACTAAAAGGTTTCTTTTGATAATTTAGAATTCTTAATTGTGATGTCTGAAAGTTGATCAGTACTCAGTATAGTACTTTAGTTGTAACACTACAACAGTTATGTGAACGAGGAGATTGTCTTTGTTTTACCAGTTGACTTGACTTGGAGACTTGGCCTTGATTACTTTAGGTAGGCTGTCTGTCGTGGGGGCCATTTCTTCAGCACACAGACGATTCTTTCTAACAACCTTTTGGCACCACCAGATGAAACAATTATGACACGGTTTGAAGGCACATTTTCTGTCTGAATAATAATCAATCTGCTTCCACGCATCTACCATTAGTTGGGCAGGTAGCTTATCCTCATGAGTACAGGAAAGCAGTTTTACTAACAAGTATCCTACAGAAATGCAACAGACATGCCATTAATCGATTCTTTAGCTAATTCAGTTCAGTATAGGTCACTGGAGTGCTATCTGAGTCATCTTGATTTTTCTGTGTCACATACATTTGCATGAGTTGCCATTTCCCCTTCTATTTAATCCAAAGAAACCCAAGTTGCATTATTGCACAGTAAAGTTAATACTGAATGCAGTACGAGATTAGCAGAGGGACAGCGACCTGTTTGTTTTATAGTCAATGCCAACAACCCACAGTTGGCACTACGATGCAACCTTGAGTCGAAGACTTTGGCACCCAAGTCTTCCACTGCCCACTAGGCCCTAACATGAAAATGAAAACACCAATTGGTTTAAACCTTTTGACTCCAATTCTTGCTAATCTATGACCACCAAAGAATTCCCCCCAATTTATCAAGTGATAACAAAAAAATTCCATGGCCAAGCATGCAAGCATCACAGAACAAGACGCAATTAAGCATGGAGACTAGCAGCTGGGGGCACACATACCTGGCACCTTTGTCAGCCTGAACTACCAGCAAGCAGCAAGTACGGCACTAATGTGCAGGTCCCGGCGCTTGCGCGCGGCGACCCATGGTGGCCGGCGTGCTACCTCGGGCTGGGCTGAGAAAGCCACAGGATCGCCATTAGCGGGGAGGCGCCGGCCCATCCTCTCGTACGCATTTCGTTGAACATCTACCGAGCAGTCCGGTCGCCCGGGCATTTCGTCGAGCACGGGAGCCCCCGCGGCTCTCCTAGACAAGCGCAGCTCTCGTCGAGCAGCAGCCGCGCCCTCCGCTCAACGCCGCCACTGCGCGCCCGTACAACCGTCTGCCACCCGCCGCCTTCAGCCGCCGCCGCCGCCGCCGCCGTGTGTCTGCGCCGCGAGATTGTAGCGTCACATGATAGCAGCAGTGGACGGCCGCGCCGCTGGCAAACAATGCAAAACTGGCTGATATACTGTATCAACTTCTACGGCATTTGGCATCACAGAGTTCATGCAAAAGTTATTAAATAACTTAAAATTTCGAATCTAAAATTAAAGGAAATTAATGTTAGTGCTGAATCACTCAACTCTATTGGAAATCATTTACTGATATCTCTCTAGTAATTACTCACTAATATTTATACAATGTATTTCTTACAAACACACAGAACAAAGCAAAGTAAAAGACTCAAAGATATAGAAGCTTGGTGACGCACAAACTTGTATCATTTTCTTTTTTCTTTTCGCTTATCAAATACACTAATGCAGCACATATATATACAACAGGCACTTTAGCCCAAAAAAACCTACTCGCACATGATCTACTTATCTTCTTGCTCCACCGAGCATACACTTGATGACCAAGTGAAGTACTCACTTATATGCACTAACTAATTAACAAACCAATCGTGCATGCATGGCTGCATGTTCACCTACATGCAAGCTAACAACTCAAACGTGCATATCTATACATAATGCCACTAACTATGCTAACTAACCACTAATCACTATAAGTGTGCTCTAGTCTATCAATTTATTCTCTTAAGTAATAAACGTACAATACATACATGCAACTAGATTAACCCAACAATCACCTCCTTAAGCTTGTTGCATCACAGTAACGTCGGTTTATCATCAGCATCCACGATGGCAAGATGTGCTTCCTCTTTTTTCTTCTTAGGGCACTCAAATGCAAAGTACCCAAATTCTTCACAGTTGTAGCAACGCACCTTGCTTTTGTCTTTGGGCCATTCGAGTCCACGACCATCCCCATAGCCACAACGCGTCCTCGCGATAAGCCTTGCCCCCTTGCTAGGAGGAGTTGCTCATTGGTACGAGCCCTCCTCAGCTTCAGCTTCTCCTCGTAAGCCTTGAGTGAACCAATGACTTCCTCCTTGGTCATTGTGTTCATACTCCCAAAGAACTCAATGGTCGTCGCAAGGTTGACGAACCTGTCGGAGACGGCTCGTAGCAACTTCTTGATGACATACTTCTCTTCTACCTTCTCTCCAAGTGCCTGCATTTCATCAACAAGCAAGGTGATCTTTGAAGAGAAATCATCCACCGACTCCTCGCCCATGCAAAGGTTCTCAAGCTGCCAACGCAACGTTTGAACCTTCGCCTCCTTCATACGATCAGCACCCACATGCATAGAGCGCAACGCCGTCCACACCTCCGCAGCAGTGTCCTTGGACACAACTTGCATCAATGTCTCGTCATTGACCGTCTGGGAGATGATAGCCAAGGCCGTCTCCTCCTTGGCCTCATCAGCAGTAGCGGCACCGTCCTTGGACTCAACCACCTCCCAAACGCCTTGCGCCTTCATGAGGAACTTCATCTTCGTCGCCCATGCCGTGTAGTTTGTCCTAGTGAGTATCGGGTATTGCAGCGGCAAGGCCGACTCCCTCAACGCCTTCTGCAATACCACCGGAAGATTCACGCCATCTCCATTGGCGCCGCCTTCGCTTCCGCTTGCACCACCACTCCCACGTCACGTCGGTGGGGTGTAGCGACCACTCTCATCGAACGACATCGCTGAAGAATCAACAATATCGGCTCTGATACCAATTGTTAGAGTTGAATCACTCAACTCTATTGGAAATCACTCACTGATATCCCTCTAGGAATTACTCACTAATTTCTTATACAATGTGTTTCTCACAAACACACACAACAAAGCAAAGTGAAAGACTCAAGGGACACATGAGCTTGATGACGCACAAATTTGCGTCGTTTTCTTTTTCTTTTCACTTATCAAATGCACTAATGTAGCACATATATATACAACAGGCACTTTAGCCCGAAAAGACCCACTCACACATGATCTACCTATCTTCTTGCTCCACCGAGCATGCACCTGATGACCAAGTAAAGTACTCACTTGCATGCACTAACTAATTAACAAACTAAACGTGCATGCATGGCTGCATGTTCACCTATATGCAAGCTAACAACTCAAACGTGCATATCTATACATGATGCCACTAACTATGCTAACTAACCACTAATCACTATAAGCATGCTTTAGTCTATCAATTTATTCTCTTAAGTAATAAACGTGCAATACATACATGCAACTAGATTAACCCAACAATTAACAATTGGATTTGGGCAAACGCAACTCCACAATGCAAGAATGAAATTACTTCTTTAAGAAATTCCTTTAATTTTCATGGATGTGCATTTAAATACAGTTGTTACTTGTTAGTACCAAAAAATTGCACTAGGCACGATTCAAGTTTCAATTTTAACCGCTTGATTTTTTTTTGGAAAATTTATAAACACTTGAAAAAAATGTTATATTATCGAAGTGTGTAGCATAATTTATGGTCAAATTGAGATAGAGGTAGTCAATGGTGCCAGTTATTTGAGAACGAAGGGAGTATTTTACATGTAAAATTCAATAAAATATGGAGTATTTTTGGATTTGTATCGACAAGTCACGATTTTTAAGTCATTCTTAACTAAGAACTTTCTCATAATACTCATAGTATCACATTGTACACACCATTAGTTCATATGGTTAACATTTGTATCAATGATTACGAAGATAATTATGATATGTATGTATATGTAGCACATATGTATGCATGGAGGTTAACAATTATAGTATCTCTAATAGAACAGAAATGACTGAAATAATCCCCTCATCTCTTGACACTTTTTTTTTTCTGAAGTCTCTTAACACTGTTACCACAAAACATGAAGGTCATGGTAGTATTTTTCATAGAAACTAGATGATAATTTGCGCCTTGCCGCGGGATTTGTTAGCTTTATCATCATAAAAAAAATCAAAGTTTCAAACAATTAAGTGAAACACTATATAGTACAAAATGGATGACAATGTAACTTCATATATAGCTTCCGTTGTAACAATACAATTCATGATTTATTTTTCAAAGCATCATTGTGTATTGTTGTGATATATGGACGTTATTTTTCATGCGCAAACCAGATTGCTGTACGAGATTAACAGAGGGACAAAGGCTGGAAGCCCGACAACCCAAAGTTGCCACCACATGCAACCTTGCATCCAAGACCTTGCCACCTAAGGGAGTGTTTAAAGTTGAGGGAAAAGAAGAAAAAAGAAGATTACATGAAACGAGGTAAGTCATTAGAGTATGATTAATTGAGTTTTAATTGTTATAAATTTAAAAAATAGATTATTTGATTTTTTAGAGCAACTTTTATATAGAAAATTTTTGTAAAAAACACACCATTTAGCAGTTCGAAAAGTGTGTTCAACGAGGGAGTTTTCTCCCCCTCCCCTCACCTCCGAACACTGCCTAAGTCTTCCATTTTGTCCTCTAGGCCCTAACATGAGAATAAAACAGCAAGTGCTTCAATCCTTTTGAATTTCACCCAATTTACCAAATGATAACAACAATTTCCATGGACAAGCAGGCAAGCATCACGGCACACAAAACACAATTAAGCAAGCAGATTAGTAGATCGGGACACACCTGGTACACTACTTCTACTTAACTGTGTATCTCTAGCAATCAGTATTGCGCTGCTCCCGGCGCTTGCGGGCGGCCGTGCCATTTCGGGCTGGGCCAGCCAGAAACGCCATTTTTTTTTCTTGAAACCATCGGCAGGAGATCTGCCAGAATATATTAAGAAGGATGCCAGAAGGCAAACATACAACTTAGGTCCCGAAAGGAGCCGAAAACCTCCCCAAAGGGGAGAGAAACTAGCAGAAGGCTATATTACACAAACACAAGGCAACTATCATCTAATAGATTGGCCAGCCTCAGCACCAATTCTTGGCTAGCGCTCTGTGATCAATGTCCTGGAGGACAAGGGAGGCTACTCGAGGGGCATCCTGTTGTAGATCTTGGAAGACTCTCCTATTTCTTTCAAGCCAAACATTCCACCAGGACATCAAAAGGGCTCCGATTATCTCCTTCCTCTTTGAATTTGGATGGGTCAACATGATACTCGACCACCATTCAGGGAGGCGTGCCGCTTGATCAGTGACGGAGCCAGGAATTTTTCAAATCCTAGGCGAGCCTTACTGTAACCAATGTATATATTCCATAAACCCACACGGACATGTCTACACGCCTGGACGGAGCTAGCGCTGTTCATTGGGGTCACTCGACCCTGACAAAATTCCAAAATCCTCTAGTAAAACATTGTTTCCATTCAAGGTTCATTGCTATACAATGGAGCTTACGCCGTTGATATTTTCTACTGGTTTCACCCCTGCTACGCGCCCATATTGTCATCAAAGCTGACAACCAAAATAATTTTGTTATAAATGTATTTGGTCCAACAAATATTCATGTTTTCTTAGATAATGTTCCAACGAGTATGTAAATGTCCATAGATAAAAAAGGAAATGCAACGAAGAAAATCCGAATATCATAGGTCAATACTACCAATGCAGTGATGATTTGCCAACAAAGATGCAATGACAAAAACTAAAATATCTTCTCGGTCCTGGAATTCTAAGACCAATAAGTCAATTTAAGGGCTTAGTGCTTACCAATTCGTTGGAAGCAATAAGTCAATTTAATATTTGTTGGAAGTAAGCAATGGACATATAGGTGTCGGAATCGAGATTTTGGTGGCCACCGCACGCGGCACAACGGCACTCGGCAGGCGCTTCGTATGCTTTCTATGGGCTAGATCAAGATGAGATTATGAGACGGCAAGAAACTAGCGCACAGAAAAATGCATGGCTGCAGGCCACTAGCCGTCAGGTGCAGCCTCGCCGCTTGCCCAAGAAAACCAAATCAGTGGCTGTTTTACAAAACAGAATATCGCTAGGCTTCAACTGCTCGACAACGTGAAGCCTGGGCATCCGCCCGCCCTACCCGGGAGGTAAATCCGCCAATGCTCATTGTTTGTGGGTATCCCTTCCTGTAGCAAACAAGGGGCCAAACCAATCTTGTGAAAGAACAATTTAAGAATAGATGGGTCGTGTCTTCAAATGCTTCGGTGCATAAGCCTGCATATCCATGGAAACCAACCTCAGCCATGAGCCTGACACAATTAGATAAAAACCAGCCTCGGACGGTGCATTCTCTATCTCCTCTTCTTACGACATGTTTTTCATGGCGAGACAAGTCTGCCCCTTTGGGGAGCTCATTGTTGGAGAAATTAAAATTACAGTGTTGAATAAAATTGATTCACTGAGTTTATCCCCTTAGAAGTTCAATCACCTATGCAGAAATTTAATTCTAATCACTGACCTGCTTGTGAAGCCATCCCGATTTGATTTCTTCTATGTTTCCTTTTTCTTCTTCTGTTGCTTCTCTGTGCCGATGTGTGCCAACGTCGGCTTGATCAATCTTGGTCGCCGGTGTTGAGATGTAGAAGGACCTCACGAAACTCTTCTAGTGCGTTTGTGGATCGGGCACAGTAGTTAGGGTTTTTTTTAGTCGGAGAGCGAACGGTATCCCGTTCTTCTCCAATTTCTCTTTTTATATGTGCACTAGTGGGGCTCGAGGGTTTCCTTCGGTTTAGGACATTCGGTTGAATCCACCGATCACGGATTCTATCTCTTATCTTATCTCTAAGCCGATAAAACAACCAACATTCTCCCCTTGATTTAGAGGTTTAATTAATTTCTAAGTCTATTAAGTAAAACAGCTCCCCAAGGCAATGTGTCATAACAACTTTAAACGTCATTAAGACTACAAGACCTATAGTTCACTATAATACTTAAATAAACTCACATCTTAACTTAGCGGGTGTTGATTGAAAATTAATCCCCTTTATTTCCAGGATCTTAGTCAAAGGCAATCACTTAATCCCATGCCGGCTACATGTTCTTTAAATAAGTTGGGAGGTAAGCCTTTGGTTAGCGGATCCGCAAGCATAAATTTAGTATTTATATATTCAATCTTAATTGTTTGATCCTCGACTCTATCTTTCACAACATAATATTTAATGTCAATGTGTTTGGCAGCTTCACTTGACTTGTTGTTACTCGTATAGAATACTGCAGCTTCATTATCGCAGTATATAACAAGTGGTCTCTCAATGCTGTCAACCACTTTTAATCTTGGGATGAAATTCTTAAGCCATACGGCCTGCCCCGTCGCATGGTAAGATGCTACAAATTCCGCTTGCATTGTTGACGATGCAGTAAGCGTTTGTTTAGAGCTTTTCCATGAAATAGCTCCTCCTGCAAGGGTGAAAATATATCCTGAAGTGGATTTCTTTGTGTCTACGCACCCCGCAAAATCAGCGTCTGAATAGCCTAGGACTTCAAGCTTATCAGACTTTCTGTATGTAAGCATGTAATATTTAGTTCCTTGTAAATAACGCAGAACTTTCTTTACTGCCTTCCAGTGGTCCATTCCTGGTTTAGACAGAAATCTGCCAAGCATCCCTGTGACGAATGCTAAGTCTGGTCGCGTACAGACTTGTGCATACATCAAGCTTCCGACAGCTGAAGCATAAGGTACTTTGTCCATTTCTTTAGATTCTAACTCACTTCTTGGACTTTGGAATAATCCGAATTTATCACCCTTTATTATTGGAGCAGGTGAAGAGGCGCATTTACTCATATTATATCTTTCTAAGATTCTTGAGATGTAAGCTTTCTGAGATAGTCCTAGCACTCCTTTGGATCTATCTCGGTGAATCTCAATGCCCAAAACATAAGACGTTTCATCGAGATCTTTCATATCAAATTTTGATGACAAGAATTCTTTAGTTTCTCGCAGCAGGTTCTTATCACTGCTTGCTAACAAACTGTCATCAACATAGAGTACTAGGATGATGAATTTACCGCCTTTATATTTAACATAAATACAGTTGTCCACCTCATTCTCCTTAAATCCAAATTGTCTGATAATCTGATCGAATTTAAGGTTCCATTGCCTGGATGCCTGTTTAAGTCCATAGATGGATTTATTAAGTTTGCATGCTAAATGGCCTTTTCCTTCTATAACAAAACCTTCCGGTTGTGTCATGTAAACATTCTCTTTTAGGTTACCATTTAGAAATGCAGTCTTTACATCCATCTGATGGAGTTCTAAGTCAAAGTGAGCCACTAGCGCCATGACAATTCTGAATGAGTCTTTCCTAGAGATAGGAGAAAAGGTTTCATTATAGTCAATTCCTTCTCTCTGTGAAAAACCCTTGGCAACTAGCCTTGCTTTGAATCGTTCGATGTTCCCTCTAGAGTCAAGCTTAGTTTTGTAGACCCACTTACAGCCTACTGTTTTGACTCCTTTAGGAACTTCTACTAAATCCCATACTTTATTATGGCTCATTGATTTTAGTTCATCTTCCATAGCCTGAAGCCACTTAGATGAATCCTTGCTGTTTATTGCTTCTTTAAATGAGGTGGGATCATCTATCTTCCCCATGTCTTCTTCATTCATGTATACTTCATAATAATCAGGGATGGCAGATCTCCTCACCCGCTGTGACCTTCTTAATTCTTGAGTTTCATTGTTTGTCACTTGAGGTTGAGGATCTTCATATGGAGGTTCTTCTTCATTATGTGTCACTTCAATCTGTTGAGGCTCATCATCATTATTACTCTCAATACTTTCCTCAACAGAAGGTGTAGCCCCAGACGGTCCAGAATTACCCGTTGGCGATGCTACATCGCGTGGCACATTAGGAATTATGGGAATGTTCTGAATAATTGGAATATCAGCCTCTCGGATTTCCGGAGTTTGAATATTAGCCCGAATTTCCTCAAGATCAATTTCCCTTTTCTGTGAGCTCCCCCATTTATTGTCCTCAAGGAAAACAGCATGTCTAGTATCCACAAATTTAGTAACCCGATCTGGACAATAAAATCGGTATCCTTTGGATCTCTCGGGATAACCGATAAAATGACAGCTCACAGTCTTAGGATCTAATTTCTTTAATTGTGGATTAAATATTCTGGCTTCCGCACGACAGCCCCACACACGTAAATAATTGAGTGTCGGTTTTCTTCCGGTCCATAATTCATAAGGGGTCTTAGGCACTGATTTACTAGGCACTCTGTTGATTATGTGTGCAGCTGTTTTAAGTGCTTCAATCCACAACTTAGGTGACAGAGTAGAGTGATTCAGCATACTACGCACCATATCCATGAGTGTGCGGTTGCGTCGTTCTGCTACCCCGTTCTGCTGAGGTTCTCCAGGCATGGAATATTGGGCAATAATCCCATGTTGCTGGAGATACAAGGCAAATGGACCAGGAATTTGCCCAAATGGAGCGTGTTTCCCATAGTATTCACCACCACGGTCCGATCTCACAACTTTAATTTTAGCATTATGCTGATTCTCCACTTCAGCTTTAAATATCTTAAATTTCTCAAGAGATTCGGAACGATCGCTTATGGGGTAAATGTAACCATAACGGGAATAATCATCTGTGAATGTTATAAATGAATCAAATCCATCCACAGATGTCACCGGGAACGGTCCACAAATATCAGTGTGAATTATTTCTAGTGGACTTGAGCTCCTAGTGGCTCCTTTCTTTATTGTTTTAGTAAACTTTCCCTTAATGCAATCTATGCAATGATCCGCGTCAGAAAAGTCTAAGGGAAGGAGTATCTCTTCTTTTATGAGACGTTCAATTCTCCCCCTAGAAATATGGCCTAAGCAATAGTGCCATAATTTCGACTACGTCTCATTTATCACATTCATTACTTTATCATTGCAGGCATTATTAACATTCAGGACCATATCATCCAAAGAGAGCAAGAATAGCTTATCTCGCACGAAGGCGAAGCCAATCACTTTATTATCTAATTTAATGTAACATATTCTCTTTGAAAAATGACAGTCATAACCAGTTTCTGTCAACACTCGAACAGAAATGAGGTTTCTCTTAATTGAGGGAGCAAATAAAACATTATTCAGAATTAAATTGTAGCCACTAGGGAGTCTAAGTGCTAGGTCTCCAACGGCCTTCACTTCGATCTCCGCTCCATCAGCTACTCTTAGGATTCGCTCCCCCTTTGCTACCGCCTGGATAGTAGTCAATCCCTGCAATGAGTTACAGACGTGCATAGTGGCACCTGAGTCAACCCACCAGGTATTAATGGAGAATTCAGAGTAAAATAACTCATTAACATTTGATATTTCATCAATCTCATTTATACCTTTCTTAGCTAGCCACTCTCGGAAGCGTGGACAATCCCTCTGCCAATGTCCATCTTTACTACAAAACTTGTAATATGGACTTGCAGTGGTGGAGGCAGCTAAAGCTTGAGACTGAGGATGCGGCTTTGCTTGAGCAGTGTTACTCCCTCCAGACTTATGAGGGTGATATGGCTTCTTTCTGCCACTACCCGAGCTTTGGCCTTGATTTGTTTTCCTCTTGCCTTTAGCAAGGATGAGGTTGAGCTGATCTTTAAGTTTCTGCTTATCAGCCTTTTGTCGCTCTTCCTCTTCCACTGAGTGGGAGATCAATTCTGCTACGGTCCACTTCTCTTTTTGAGTATTATAATTAATCTTGAAGGGACCATAGTCAGGACCAAGAGAGTTCAATATGAAATGCACTAAGAAACCTTCAGACAATTCCATGTCCATGGTCTTTAGTGTATGTGCCATATGAGTCATCTCAAGGATGTGCTTTCTTACACCACCTTTGCCATCATACTGGCTGGTGATCAGCTTACTTATTAAGGTACTGGCATGACTCTTAGATGAAGTCTTAAAGTTCTCTTCAATGTTTGCCAAGTACGTCTTAACATCGTTTGAGTTCGTAATCCCTCCAATAATTCCTGGAGCGATAGTACTCTTGATGTACATGAGAGACATTCTGTTGGACTTTTCCCAACAGGCTACTTTTTCTTCGTAACTCCACTTGGTATTATCATAAACTTCCTGACTCATTTCGTCAGTGTACATGGGCTCCTCAGGGGAGTCCTCTCTTAGTGCTAAGTCATAGTCCAACATGCCAAGATTCAATAGCACATCATTGTTCCACTCAGCGAAATTTGTTCCATCAAGGGTTGTAACAATTTTAAGCTGCCCCAATGCTGAAAATAACCAATGGAAAAAATATTAGTAAAATATTGCATATGATTAATTTGCGTTGGCTCAATTAATCACATGCGATGATAGGCTCCTTTTCTAAATTTAATCACCGTTGGGCAGAAAAAATTTAGAAAATATATGAAGTGACAAAAAAATAATCCTTAATTACATCACCGTTGGGCAGAAATAATTAAGGAAATAATATTATTAATTTATTTGACATGGAATTATAATTAACGTTGGTCAAAAATAATTTCACATCATAAATACTTTCTAGCAAAACTTCCCGTTGGTTCCATTCAGCTAGAAATAATTTTCAGAGTGCTTAGAATAATTTTCCATAATTTTTCAGCATTTTTAATGGCCAAGAAAGCATATAAAGGGATTTCTGTAAATAACAAATAAATAAAACAGTGGGAATTTATTTAATTTCAATTTGGCTCAGCAAGGGGCCCGGGCGCGGGCGCGAGGCGCGGGGCGCCGGGCGCCGGGCGCGGGGCGCGGGCGCGCGGGCGCGATGTCGGCCGTTCCGTTCGATTCAGATCGAACGGCTACGGTCATCCCCGCGTCTAATTTTGTTATCGTCGTCCGATCTCAATCCGACGGCTGAGATCAGTTTTTACCAGATTAAATAAAATCGGCGGCGGCGGCCGAACCCTAACCCGAGCCTCGGCCGATCCCCTTTTTCTCCTCGTCTTCTTCCCGACGCGCTCGACGAGCAAGCGGCGGCGGTGACGGCGACGGCTATGGCGACGACGCGCCGAGCGAAGCAGCGGCGACGACGGCCAATGCCCGTCTTTCCTCTTCCCCCTCCGTCCCCAGTTCTCCTCCCCGTGCGCAACAGCAACACCGAGGCAATCGGGATGGCTTCACAAGCAGGTCAGTGATTAGAATTAAATTTCCACATAGGTGATTGAACTTCTAAGGGGATAAACTCAGTGAATCAATTTTATTCAACACTGTAATTTTAATTTCTCCAACGCTCATCTGGCAGGCCAGTGCGCCATCAAGAGTCTATTTCTTCTTCTGGCTGGCTGCAAGAGGAAGGTGTCTGACGGCTGACAACCTGGCGAAGAGGGGATGGCCACATGAAGACCACTGCTCTCTTTGCATGCGCGAGCAGGAAGACTGTCATCATTTACTTGTAACATGTGATTTCACTAGGAGAGTTTGGAGATTAATGCGTGCTTGGATCAGCGTCGACGTCCCGATTCCTAGACAGATTGATTGTAATCTCACTGATTGGTGGGTTGAAGCCAGACGGTGTTTTCGGACGGGCTACAGGGATATCTTTGATGTAGTTTCCATATTAACCTGCTGGTTGATATGGAACAAGCGTAATGCGAGGATCTTTGAATAAAAGAGGCGATCCCCTGAACAATTGGTGGACGACATCAAGGAAGAGATTATGGTTTGGAAGACAGCAGCAGTTTTCAAAGAGTGTAACATCAACAACATGTAATCGCGGTGCCCTCGGGCTTTTATTTTCGCTTGCTGAGTTGGTGGCTTAGCCTCTTTCCCTCTCGACAGCCTGCTGTCGTTGTAAGCTTTGTATTGTAACGAACGAACTTCCCCTTTTTAATGAAATTGGTCGACAGAATCTTTCGGCCGACCCGGCAAAAAAGCCTGCATATCCATTCGCAGGGCCAGTGCCAGCGCAGAAGGTTTTCCGCCGTTAGCGTTTTCTGTTGTAAGATCAACCAACCAAAAATTGTTGTTGGCATTCCAAACTGCTGAGAAGTTCAAGTGGGTCATAGAGCCCGCAAATTGGTACATATAGGCACTCTTTGCAGTGTATTATTCACTATTTGAGGTCCATCTCCATGTGATGTCGTCTTGTGTATCTACAAGTTGTACATGTTGAACCAAAGCTCCCAGTTGTACCAGCTCATTAATCTCCTCAATTGTGGTAATTTGCCCAAGGGAAAAAAGCCAACTGTTTCCTTACAATTCATGCTGTACCGATCGCTGCTTTCTGTTTGCCAGCGCGAACAGGCAGGGAGCTAAGTCCATCGGGTATTGCTTGTGTAGCCAGTTATCTCCCCAGAAACCTGTCCTACGACCATTTCCCAGGGTGATCTCAGTGGCAGCTTGGAAAAGTTGTAAGTCACCATGTGATCACAAGGCATGCCCATCCCAATCCAGGGCTTTGATTCATCCTTCCACTTAAACCAAAGCCACCGCAGTCGCAATGCTCTAGCAAAATTTCCCAGCTCAAGCAAACCCAGTCCCCTAGTCGCTTAGGCCTACATACTGTCCGCCAATTCACCAAGCTTGCTCCCGAGTTGACATTCTGCAGGTCTTTGCCTTTCCAGAGGAAGGCTCGCCTGTAGCGATCAGTACAATTTAGAACCTAGGCTGGTATAACCGTCTTCACTAGGCTTTCCTGGCCAGCTGAGGTAAAGAAGCGTCCTTTCCATCTTGGTATGCGTGCACCAATCTTGTCAATTAAGTCTACCTTGCTCATTTTTCTCGTATGCAGTGGTAGGCCAAGGTATGTGCATCGGAAACTTTTCTGGTTGCCTGGGAAGGGTGTTAGTAAGCTCTGAAGATCGATCTCATTGCAAGCAATTGGGTAAATCTCTGTTTGCCCAAGTTTGTGTGTAGACCTGATGCTTGTGCAAAGAAGAGGATTTCTCTTAGGGTGTCAATGTCTCTGGCTGTTGGGCTGATGAAGATTGCGATGTCATTGGAACGCCCTAGTTTTCAGGTCATTAACAACTACTTTAAATAAAATCTCATTTTCAAAATTTTGACTCTGTGTGTGAATTAAGAATCTAAGTGCAAAATATCTCAACTAAAATCCTTTCCTTAGCCCCAAAACCTCGTTTCAAAAATTTCAATCTAAAATCCCGAGGCTCAAATTTTGAAATTTGAGTGTCTCTCCCAAACCATCCAAATCCCTTGAATAATTCAAATCCCCAAACTTTTCCTTTCAAATCCTCCCCTTGATTCCTATTAAGATTTTCTGAGTCAAATAGTCTAAATTCAAATTTTGGTCCAAGGATTCAAATCAGAACCCTGAACCCTCTCCTTGAAATCCCTGTAATTGTTGGGACGGGGGAAGGGTGTTGTGTGTGTGGAATTTTTTTATTTTTTATTTTTTTAAAATAGATCATCTCAAAACTTATTTTCAAATTTAAACCTTTTGGCCACGCCAGTCTGTAGCGTTGTCTTATCATGTTAGACGGAATGGCATGGCAAAAAAGGTTTAGATTTAAAAATAAATTCTGGAGAGTCTATTTTTAAAATTAAAAAACAAAAGGTTCAAAAAAATAATAAAATTCGTGTGTGTGTGAAGCATGGCTACATTTTCAGTTGACCAGTAGTGTGAAGCCATTTTTCTTTTCTTGATGGCCAACCAGCTCGCTGCTAGGTCTAGTAGGGAAACTGAAGTACATACTCCGTCACACTGAATAAGTGAGCACATATTTTAAGATTCAACAATTAAAATATTTAACCAATAATTATTCTAATATAAAATAAATTTTATTTGATAAAAATAATATCATTGGATTGATATTCGAAATTACTTCCTATGGTTATGATTTTGCTGCTACAAACATTATAGCATATGAGAAATTAAAAGTTAAATATTAGTTTTGAAGACCATGTCAAATTTAACGGCGCTTTATTCAGTGAGACAAAGAGAGTATATAATTAAGACCAGCAAGTCATGGATTAATTATTCCGATCCTGTAAACTATGTAACTGTCCAACTCAGGCCAGCTACATGGTAATCAATAAAACATATCTCCAATTCTCTATCATATTAAGAAACTTGTGTTCAATTAGGATGATAATAATGAAGCAAAAATTATACTTTAATTAATCTTATGACGCTATATGCCTTGCTGTAGTGCTGACGAAAGCTATATTATATGGGCAAGCTAGCATCAGCTTCTGACAGCAGTGCACCATATGAACCTTTGAGTTGCAATAATCTCATATGAGCACCGAGAAAATGAAGCCTAAGCAAATTGTCATCACTGCTAAAGGATAAAGCCATCATCACATACGAGAACCTTCTGTTAAAACTGGCTATCACAGACGAGCTGAAAATGAAATTATGCATTTCACAAACAGAATTTCGTCAAATGTACCTGTTTACCAAATAAGTACTCCTGGCTTCAAACAGGGTGAATCCAATACAAATGGCTGGCTCCCATGACAATGAAATACATGCATTTACGTCGTTTTAAGAGAATCAACTCATGCAAAACAATCGAGACAGCTGCTGTCTCCAGTGTCTAAGTTACACTGCTAGAAGACAGCTAGTGTTACTAGAACACTATGGCCCTTTTTGGTAGCTTCTTGCAGCTACAGCCATGCTTTACAAAACCGAACCACCATCGAGAACCACTCCTGAGTGGTACTTCTGGTTTTCACGAAAACTATTGACTACCTATGAAATTCAACAAATTTTTTGTCAAAAATGTAAAATTCAGTGTAAATTATTTTGAATTTAGCCGGTTTACCAAGCAGTCTGTGATCTCAAGCTAGCTTCAAAACCTGCTGTTTCACAAAAACCGAGCGGTTTTTGACGGTTTTATAAACCTAGGCTACAGTTACTCCTAGAATCTCTAGCTCTCCAAATAGTCCAAATTTTGATATAGTAGCTGCAGAATCCAGAGATATGAGCTAGTAACTAGAAGCTAGGTAACCACATTGTCGGAGGATGAAACCTCGACGGCGGGAAGTCAGGAGACCCCCCCTTTGAGATTCAGCCACGGGAGTAGTTCTCAGGCGAAGCCGGTGTCAGGTGTAGAAGAAAGATAGGCGAAGAAGACGTAGAAGAGGCGGGGTTCGGACCGTCCGAAGCTAGTCCGGACCGTCCGAAGCGTAGTAATCGCGCAGGGCGCTGGGGAAGACGATGAACAGAGGCGCACAGAGGAGACGGGAGGATTTATACAGGTTCGGGCCGCTGGAGCGTAAAACCCTACTCCTGTGTGTATGCTATGTGGAGATGAATGTGGTTTGCTATGTTACAAGGTGAGCTCAGCACGCGGCCGGAGCCGGAGAAGAAGAGCAGTGGTTAGAGAGTGAGCTCGGGGGTGCAGAGCAGAGAGTTAGAGGACGGGGAAGCCCTCTCCCTTGGGCCTTGGCTTGGTCCTCCTTTTATAGAGCAAGGGGATTGCACAGTGCCAAGATACATGCTGATAGGGAGAGAGAGCTATATGAGAGAGCAGGTATGGCTTGTCTTATTTGCTGTCTTGTCGCCGTCTTGACTAGCGTGTCCGCCTGCTGCCGCCTGCTGGACCAGTCCACCTGCCGAACCCACGCCGGAGTCGGTATACAGCGGGCTACGGTGGAGTCGTGAGGACGCGACAGGATGTGACGGGGCACACTGCCGAAGTCAAGCATCTCTGACTGCTTGACTTCGGCGCACGCCCTTGCCACCAAAGTCAAAAGGCCTCTGACAGCAGTCAGGTGTCCACGGGGGATCGTCCTGAGACACTTACGCGTGGCGGAGCGGACGACAGGGGCAACGTGCCCCGTCGCCTCATCATTAATGCTGATATTTGGAGAGCTGGTCCATCGATCCTGCCGGAGACCGACATGTGGGCCCCGGGCAGGAAGTGAGACGATGGCACCCGGAGGCAAGGTACGGGCCCGAGGCCAACGATGCCTCGGGGCCGAATCCGGTGGGGACGGGGCCCTGGGGACGAGCCCGGGGCCGATAGGATCAGCGCCCCGGGGACGTGCCCGGGGCCAGAGGCGAGGGCGCCCCGGGGACGTGCCCGGGGCCGAAGGCAAGGGCGCCCCGGGACCGAAGGCAAGATGGCCCCGGGGAACTGACTTGGCCGATGACCCACGCGTCCCCAGGGTACGTGGGACCCCCTATCCCATTTCACCGACACACATGTTCTCCAGATTCTCACGCTGGATACTCACTAACTACCTTTTAGAATCTCCCGCTTGCTAAAAAGGGCGTATGAAACTTATAAGGTGTTTGAATCAGCTTATAGGTGGCTTATAAGCCGCACGCAAAACGAGAAATATCATTAGCGCATGATTAATTAATTATTAACTATTAGAAACTTGAAAAATAGATCTATTTGATTTTTTAGAAATACTTTCATATAGAAAATTTTTTCAAAAAATACACCGTTTTACGTTTCAAAAAGCGTGCTAACGGAAACCGAGGGAGAAACTAGAAGCCAAAAAGAACACCACCTAGTGAAACAAAAGCTAAGCTAACTCGCATCACTTGGAGTAATGTGCCCGAGTCATTTCTTTGAAGAGAAACTGTAACGCCTCCTTCTCGGTACCCCCGTACGGTGATACTAGAGAGGAAGCGCCGCAGGAGATTGGCGTGAACTAACTCCCATGGAACCGCGATGCCGATACCAGTCCCAGAAAACCTTGTTGGTACCCGCGGTCAACGGAGATGTACCACAGCAATTAGCTATATATATATATATATATATATATATATATATATATATATATATATATATATATATATATTATACCTTTATAAGTTGCGACTTCAGGCAAGCCCTGAGCAGCAACCAGCAAACAGAACAGCAGCAGCAGAACGACAACGCAGTGAGAACCCAATCCACAAGTAACGGCTTGGGACTAGGAAAGAAACCCTAATCTTCACTTTAGCTTCACTCTTCCTGAAGGAGGGGAGAAAAGGAATGGATTGAGTACTTACGTACTCAGCAAGTCACGGAAAATGTGAAATATGCAGGCTATCAAAGAATGGGCTAGGGTTTATTTCGCAAACCATTTCAATTTGAAAATACTTTCGAAAACCTAAGTGTGGGTTGTATCAATGTGTCTGGAAGGAGGCTCTCGCCTCGATCCTGTCTGCGAATTGCTTTTCAACAACTCGAGCGGACGAATCATATTTTAATTGATCTCAGTTATTCTTATACCGTCTGTCGGACCACGACAGCGGTTCAGTGGATCTTCGTTCCAGCAGCATTCCACTATATCAACATCTATTACTTTATTTTCAATTTCGCCCACTCAGGACATAATCTCATTTTTCACTTTAGTCCCATCCAGGACATCATTTTATCTCATCTCATCTCAGCGGCTCCTCGAGCCATTCATAACTCATCACATAACTTATCTCGATGGCTCCTCAAGCCATTCATAACCTCAACTCATTTCACAAATTGCTCCCACTCAGGAAGCCTAGTCTATGATGCCATTCGACATCTCGGGTCATACAGCCCCGTTTCAGACCACTCAGGTTATCCATCAGCCACTAAGGCTGATTCTGGTAACGATTCCTTTACCACAAATCACTTTTGTAAAACCTTGGCAAACAAATCTACGCTAGACGAATCACCTCACATTGCCCGTAATCGTGGGCGCGGTTGTTCGAACAGTTTATTGATCTTTGTAAAGATTGCACGCTTTACCCACATGACGCGAGTTTACTCCCACGCTGGCCAAGCGGGAAGGTTCACGACAAGGCCTTTCCAAAGCCTTCTCATGATAGCACGCTGCCCTATAAATGGGTGCTCACACTCAACCAAGTACCAGAAACTCATTTCCTGTACTCAGGGACGGGGGTATATCGTCCTCTTGGCATCCAGCCAGTCCCACATTTATTAGCAACCGAAAACCATCCTGGGAACACTAATTACTCAGCCAGGGGTGTCCCATTCCACCCGTGTGGTCGCACTGTGAATGCTCGGATGGAATTCCCCAAGGAATCGGTCCTTATATGCGAATACGAAGTGCCACCACACAGGCGATCACTTTGCACTGCGGATCTTTCGCAAATAGATTTTTGTTTCGCAAAACTCGCCGACATCGCATGTCGGGTTTTCAAAACCATTTGGAAACCCAAATTTTTCTAGATCGACAAACAATTGTGTTGTGAGTGGAACCATCGGAATCCATGCTCAGAGAGCACGGTCACCGAGGTACCACGAGATGGAGCGACAAGGGTTAGGATATCAAAGACCTATAGGGTTTATGCAACTACTGGGCAGGTCCGTCGGTTCGACACGCAAACCGAGGCCAATCAATTTATCGTGCACACTAACCATGCAATTTTGCAAATAAAATATTTTAAATTTAGGAGCAATATGGTCAAGGAGTGACTTGCCTCAGACTTCGTCTTCAACTTCGCGGGAATCTGACGTCCGACGAATTCCGAAGCGCGAAACGAGAGAAAAACACATAAAACCCTAGAAATAATATATTATTAATAATAACTAAATAATAGTGCCATGAGATAGATCTCATTTTTAGAAAAATTTAGAGACTTGAACGGGCTTAATCGGAGTTACGGTTAGAAAGATATGAATTTCAGAAGTTTTAGAGATTTTTTGAAATAAGAAAAGGATTAATTGGATTTTCGGAAAAGAATTATTTTGTGAGCAGTGGATGACAGGTGGGGTCTACTGTCAGTGACAGGGAGAAAGGAATTGGGGCTGGCCCACTTGTCAAGGTTATAGAGAGAGAGGATAAGATAGGACACCACATGTCAATGGATGGAAAGGGAGAGAGCACATGCAGTGAGACATAAAAGAGAGAAGAGTGGCAGGAGGGCCCACTTGCAGGTGACAGGAGGAGGGAGAGATGGAAGGGCCCACATGCCAATGACACAGGGAGAGAGGATGAGGTAGGGGCCCACATGTCATAGGAGAGGAGAAATGATGGAGTATTTCACTGTGTATGGGCCCACATGTCACTGACCTAGAGAGGAGAGAGGAATGGAAGGGGTTCACAAGTCAGTGACAAAAGATGGAGGGAGAGAGTCTGACCAGGGGACCCACTTGGAAGAGAGAGGGAATGGTTGACAATGTGGCCCCACTTGCAGTGATAAGGAGGGAGTATTAAATAAAAGGGGCCTACACGTAAGAGGTTTTAGGATTAAATTTTTGGTTTATTATCCGGGGCCCCACAGGTAGGTCAAACATATGTTTTTAATGAAGATTAAAATCCTCAATGATTCGGGCCCACTGTCAGAGGGGTAGTTGAGGGAAGGAGGGGCGGGGCCACTGGGCAGAGAGACACACAGAGAGAGACAGAGAGAGAGGCCGGGGAAGAGATCGACGGCCGGCGGCGCTCCGAGCGGCGGGCTTGGGGTCTAAGAAGGAAGAGGGAAGGAGGCGGGCGGCTTGGGTGGAAGGAACAGCAAGCGGCGGCGAGGCCGCGCGGTGGATGGTCGTTGCCGACGGCCGGCGGCATTCGCAGCCGTCCCGGTGCACGACGACGGTGGGCGGAAGGGTTCGGGAAAAAGGTGATAAGGAAAGGGGAATGAGGGCTCACCGGAGAAGAGATGGCGGCGGCGGCTACGGTGCCTGGTTTGAGCTTGAGCTCGATTTGGAGTTCGGCGGCACAAAACAGAGGGAAGAGGAGAGATGGCCCACGGCGGCGGGGCTGCGGTCGCCGGGGGCGGGATGGGCTAGCGGCGGCGGTGGTGTTGAGCTCGGTGCGGGCTCGCGGCGACGCGGGGAGGACGCGATGGCGGTGAGGGAAAAGGGAAAGAGTTCGGCTGGGCTTTATAGCGGCGACACGGCGCTAACCGATGAGGCAGTGGCAGAGGATAAGCTTGAGCTCGGCCGGCCATCAATGGCGTAGGTTTCTGTAGCCGACGTCACGTGATGGCGCAACTGTGGCTGGCGTCATCCGCGCCGAGCTCAGGTCCCGTGGCGTTGACGAGGAGAGCGCGCGCTGGAGCTGGCCGGGACAGGGAGGTATGGGGCTTCTGCTGCTCGCGTTGGAGGAGGCGAGAAAGTTCGAGAGAGAGAGAGAAGAGAGGAGACAGAGAGTGAGTTGGGAGGACGAAGACGACGACGGCTGCGACTGACCGGTGGGACCCGGAAGCGCAGCGCGTGCGTCGCTTGCGGGCAGCGGTGTCTGGCCGGTGGGGCCGGCTGTCAGCGCGTGGGGGAAAAGGAGGCTGAGGCCGAGCGGGCCGACCGAGGGGAGAAGGGAGGATAAGGAGGCCCAAAGGAACAGTGATGCTTGATATTTTCTCAGGGATTTATTTAGGAGGATTTTTGAAGATTTCCAAAAAAAGATCTTAATCCAAAATTTGATATTTTGGATCACAAAAATTATGGAGATTTTTGAGGAGGAATTTGTATTGCTATGGCTGGGATACTTGTTTGGATATAAATGTGTGTATATATATATATATATATATATATATATATATATATATATATATATATATATATATATATATATATATATATATATAGATGGAAGAATTGGATAGGGATTTTTGGAGAATTGAAAAGGGTATTAATTTTGGAGTTTGGTGTTTGGCTCATAATATTTTCAGGAATTAATTAAGGGGATTTCAAGAGTAATCTTGATATACATATACATATATATAGATATGTATATATATATATTTTTAAGGGAGAGATTTTTAGGGAGGGTTTCAAGGAAGCTTCAGACTCGAATTAAATTTTTAATTTGAGATTATGACTCGGGAAAATTTGTGGGGACTTTTGAGAGGTGTTTCTGTGGATTGAATTTGAGCACATATACATATATATGGATATTTGGAAAAAGAAAGGAGAAGATTCAAAAGGGGACTGGATTTGGATTTTGATTTAAGACTAGGACCTGATTCTCAGGGATATTTTGGGAATTTTATAATGGAATAGAATTGGAGCACCTCGAGGGAATATTAGAACTTAATTTAATTCTTGGGATTTGAGGATTTTGGAAATATATATTTGGCAGATTTCAGGAAGGGAGTCCTTGATGGAATTTAGAGTTTCTCGAAGGGAACAAAATCAGGGAATTTAAATAGAGGGCTTCAAAGATGATTTTAGAAGGGTTCTATTGGAGGGCTTCGAATTGCAAAATTCGAACCCGAGTACAGAGAATTTTGGGAGGTATGAAATAAGAGTATTTTGACCAAGGTCTTCAGAAGGAGTGGGAATTTTGATTTTGAACTTTAAGAGAAAGAGAGAGACAGTTGAATTGCAAAATTCGAGTCTCGGAATCTAGAGAGGGTTTGGGACCAAGGTTTTAGGGTTTCAAGGGGTTTGATCTGAGATCTACGACACTTAATCCTTAAGCACACACAAAAATCCAAAATTTTTGAAATTAGGGTTTTTACTAAAATAGTTTTTAACGGCCCGAAAACCGGGGCGTTACAGAAACAAATCCTTTTCCACTGCTCTTCTCTACCTCAGCAAAATGACTATGTGGTAATACTTAGAGAGGGCTAATTTATTTTATTTTCCATGCCGGGCAGTTGTGGGATAAACACGCTGGCGCAGACAAATAGTACTATTTCATTACACTCCATATGAACACCATGATTTTTAATACTAACAGCCCCTGTTTGTATCCTATTTGATTTTGCACATATTGTAGAAGGAAAAAAAAAGAGGCAATGTTACTTTCCAAGGAGAAGTGTACAGAGATACGCCTCTATTATCAAGGGGAAAATGAGCGGATTCTGGCATCTAATGAATAGCAAGCGGATTCGGGCATTGTCAAAGATAAAAGAGTCATTCGTTATAAACCAAAATTAAAGACCTGTCCCATCATGAACTCAACTAACCTGACCTGGCTCACTAATAATGCAGCACTCTTTGCAACTTGCACAACTAAGGCATTCCGTTTCCATTTCTCTACCATGACCAGTTGCAGTATTCTATATATTGTAGCATTATTAAACAACATTATTAGTTTCTTTCTTCCTTTTTCACTGTAATTCTTGTTATATGTAAACATATGCAATCAAAATGTACAGGTAAAAACAAGACAGGCAGATTGAAGTAGCTACAGAAGGCAGTTAGTTAGACACGCACCTGAAGTATTTATCTCCATCTACCATGGCTGTCATTAATGAAATGGTGATATGAAGGCATAGCATCAGTGATCTGCCACTCCCAAGATGGTTAACCCATGAAGATATTTCATCGGACAGCAGGTATGCAGATTCACAGAAAGCATTTCACCAAACACGAACTGTCGTCCAGCATTCTGTCAAACAGCAACAGGTCGATGCCCAAGAGGGGTATCAAAATTCAGAAAGCGACATCCAGCTGTTTCCTGCATATCATACCTGCACATTAGTAAAGAGAAATATTGCACACGACATACTTCACACTGGAGTTCAGCGGAGTGACAGCAACGTGCCCACAGTATATGACTTCGGAGTTGGATAATAGATTTCCATGGAGTCATTCCTGGAACATGCATAGGATTAGGAACAAGTCTTTGTGGTCATGTAAAGTATTGATATGTCCAGTTCACACAGCATGACAGCAATAATAACAATAAAACTCTCTTTCTGCTCTCGTAAACTATGGCATAAGCCTCAAATCATTGCATGTTCCTCTTATCTCATAGGACAATTCTAGTCAATTTGAAACGTAGCTAGGGTGTGAGAACCCACAAGGAATAAAGAAGATGAGACGGACCAAAATAGGAAAACGACTTGGGGCAAGTCTTCCAGTCTACATGTTCACTAATAATGCCAAGCCAATACACGGCATCACTATCAGGCGAGAGAAGCACAGCTATATACATCACTGTGCACAGCAAAGCACCTTGTTAGCATTGAGCCATTCACAACTAGGAGCACCTCCTTTCTGGTACTATCTCTCCTGCAAATGGAGAATAGGCAGCCAGCAGAGAGGACAGACTCACCATTGGAGTATGATTTGAGGAAGTACCTCCTGTTGTTGGCCACCCTTGTGGCCACGGTGACATATGCCGCAGGATTCAACCCGCCGGGGGGTGTCTGGCAGGACACTGAGGCCGGACACCTCGCCGGTGATTCCATCATCCGGGACAGCCACTATCCCCGATACCTTATGTTCTTCTACTGCAACGCAACCGCATTCGCGCTCTCCATCGTCGTCATCATCCTCATCTTCATCCTTGCCATCCTGCATGAGAAGGGGAAGTTACAGATCCCCATGCTTCCACTGCGAGCGGCCATGGTACTGAACCTGCTAAGCCTCATGGGGGCCTATGCTGCCGGGACCAGTCGGGGTGTTCTCACAGCCGGGAACGCCTCGGCACTTGTGGCCGTTTTCGTCTATATGGTGGCACAGATGGTGGTGACTTTATGGCTTGACAAGAACCAGACTCAGGGGAGAAGCACAGGTAATTTATTAATCCTCCTCCTAATTCAGAGCACTAGATATGGACCTTGTCAGAATTCAGAGGAGAAATTCACCAGGTGATGAGAAGAAAAAACGGCACCGCAAGGTGCTGATGCTGCTTGCGACATTTGTGGCAAGCATCACATACATGGCTGGGCTGAGCGCGCCGGGTGGATACTGGGATAACAACCAGGAGGGCCACCATCCAGGCGATCCTGTCCTGTGGGAACACCACTCTCGCCGCCTGAGGGCGTTCTTTGTCTGCAACACCATCGCCTTTGTCGCATCCCTGCTCATCATCATGCTGCTTCTGGACAAGAGGCAGCGCATCTTCTTACCCCTCGACAAGATGAAGATCACCATCACTGTACGGACTTACGTGCTCTACGCGTATATCACCATTGCTCTTCTTGGCCTCGTGGGGGCCTACGTTGCTGGCAGCTGCCGAAAGCCTGACACTACGATCTATGTACTTAGTCTGGTTGGTGCTGTTCTTTTATGCATAGGCGCCCTCCAGGCAGTCCTATTTTTCCTGCCACAACTTTCCAACATATCCTGCCTGCCACTAATTGCAAATGTATCATGTTTACCGCGAGGGCCATCAGATAGCAGGTACTGGACATAAACATTTTTTTTCTGCCGCCTAATATGCTGTTGCCATCTAAAATTAATTCCATTTTAACTTTGTTTGAACTAACAGTTCCGGAAAGAATACGAGCAATAAGACTGGTATTCTGGAGAAGGCCCAATCTCTTGTTGTACTGCTTGCCACTCTTGTGGCAACTGTTACTTACCAAGCAGGGCTGGTCCCACCAGGTGGTGTCTGGCAGAAAAACCAAGATGGGCACATGGCTGGCGAACCAGTACTCTTGTCCACGCAAGCAAAACGTTACAAGGTGTTCTTTTACTGCAACTCGACAGCCTTTGCAGCATCCTTGGTTGTCATCGTCTTGGTCCGGTATAAGCCTTTGCTCAGGCGCCGCATTCTGGAGATAACTATGATACTGGATCTGTTTGGCCTCGTGGGTGCATATGCTGCTGGAAGCTGCCGGGACGTAACCACATCCATCTACATCATTGCCTTGGCAGGCGCTGTTCTGGTCTATGTGGTGATTCATGTTGTGTTCTTCACGCTTGAAGACGATGACGAGGAGAAGGAAGGTGGGAACACGAATTCTGTTCAAAATTCGGTTGTGCCATATCCTGCTCGAAGTGGTTCAGTCCTGCACACCCAAAATAATTCAGCTGAGGACAATAATGCTGAGAAAGATTCATGTATTGACAAAAGGCGCAAGAGGTTGCTCCTTTTCGCTGTTCTGGGCGCGACCCTCACTTACCAAGCTGGGTTGACCCCACCAGGTGGGTTCAGACTTGAGGATGATGGGTTTGGGCACCATGCTGGTGACCCAGTGCTCTTTTACAACTTTCCTCGCCGTTACAAAGCATTTTTCTACTGTAATTCGGTAAGCTTCATGTCATCTATTGCCCTCATCATACTCCTTGTGAACCCAAAGCTGTATAGGCCAGCTATACAAAGCTATGCTCTCTCGGTTTGCACCGCAGCGGGCTTGTTTGCTCTTATGGGAGCCTATGCTGCCGGAAGCACTCAACATCTGAAAACATCCATTTATGTCTTTGTGCTGGTGGCTGTGGTGCTTTCCATTATGATCATACTCCTAGTGTGTTTCTATCAGAGTGAGAGCGAAGAGAAACGAGATGACATAGTCAAGAAGCCCAGCGAGGAAGACGAGGATGGAGCAAAACAACATGCCAAGCGCAAGTACTTGATGTTGCTTGGGGTCCTGGCTGCAAGTGTTACTTACCAGGCTGGCCTGAACCCACCTGGAGGTGTGTGGCAGGGTAATAGTGAGCAGCATGGTGCAGGTTATTCGGTTATGCATGACAATAGGAGGCACCGGTACCTCACCTTCTTCTACAGCAACTCCACTTCTTTCGTGGCATCTATTGTTGTTATCATCCTCTTGCTACCAACGGAACTGCTACAGAAGAACAGGTGGCTAAGGGTGATGAACATTACAATTGTGCTGGACTTGCTCGGCCTCCTTCT
This sequence comes from Oryza meyeriana var. granulata, assembly GCA_003991445.1. Lineage (NCBI taxonomy): Eukaryota > Viridiplantae > Streptophyta > Magnoliopsida > Poales > Poaceae > Oryza > Oryza meyeriana. The sequence goes on along the minus strand of RYFJ01001314.1, from coordinate 212,818 downwards.
AGCCTATGTGGCTGGGTCAAGCATGAGATGGGAGCCTTCTGTATATGTCATTGCAGTTGTTATCGCTGTACTAGGCTGTGCTGCAATTCACAAGTTTTTCTCATTTGTCAGAAGGTCTCAAGAACAGGGACAAGAAAATGGTCAGCCTTCTAAGTTACAACAAGGCCATAATCAAGCTTAGATCTTCTTTGAATGCTAACGAAAGGACTAGAGGGCTCAAGTGTAGCAATCACCCTAAAATTATTGTCCTTTTTTCCTTTTCTCCTTCTTGAGCGAAAAAAATGTTGCTATTTTTGCTTTCAGGAGTAGGCACATTTCACATATTTGTACTATGTATTCCCATATTTCCTTCAAACTATGTGAGGAGAGGAGACGCATCTGGCAACATGTACGGTAAAAAAAACTAATGGAGCTGAGCACCGCTCCCATCAGCAGTGCAGTCCTGTCAGGCAAACTGCATCAGAGAAAACCACAACACTGCCGTCATAAAGAAGGCCGCATCCTTGTGCACGTTTCATCGAACACTCGCCGAGCACCTCCGAATGGACATTTCTTCTAGCAATGGCCACGGATTCCTGGGCGTTTCACCGAACACCGACCGGGCGCTTCGCCTGCTCATTCAGCAGCACCTGCTTCGCATGGCAAACCCAACCCACCGACCCATCACCCCCTGCAAGGCTGCAACCGCGTGTCAAAAATCAAAATTCGCCAGGAGACGCCGCACGCACACGCTGGATGCACGAGAGAGACTGTTAATTGATCGAAGCCGCTACTTACACAATCGAAGTGATGAGTCCGGCGAAATAGTGCTCTTTTTGTTTTTACCACCGCCATCAAAATAGCCTGTGTTGCCTTCAAGCCAAACAATTTTTCCCTTGCTCACTTATACATTCAGGCTTTGTTCGGCACGTGAGGAATGATTTCCCCGGGGAATCAATTACCGGCAGGGATGGGGTTAATCCCCCTCCCATCACCCAATCCCCATCTTCCATGGAAATTAATCTCCCTCCCACCATCTGGATGTTTGAATATCGTAGGAGTGAAGGGATTGGTAGTAGGGATTAACGCTAAGCAAGCTAAAAGCTATATAATTAAAAACATTTGGAAAATTCTAAAATATGTAAAATAATTAAAAAAGAAAAAAATCAAATCAAATAAAAATAGAAATCAAAATCGAAATAAGTATAGAAATCCGTGGAGAAAGTTTGGACAAGAAAGAATATCTTGACAAATATATGATATACAAAAATAATTGTACTTTGCCATGAATCTGTAAACTAGACACTCCATTAAAAAAAAATCTGATCTTTCCATGGAAGCTACTCCACATGCTAATATCTAAGATCAGGATTAAAACTAAGCACTCATTTAGACAACCACATGCTAATATCTTCAACTGCAGGTCATGGTAATAATGAAATCAACTCCAGCACAGCTGACAGCAAAAACAAAATGGTGTTTTCATCGTTCAGTTGAACAAAACAGGCTACTGTTAGCTACTGTCAATCTTGTTTCTACATCTTTTCTTAAATTTGTGCCCCTTTTTTCTTTAATCAGTGTCCTTCCCCCTGCTCGAGAAGTCACTAAAAAACAAAACATCAAAAGTTTAAATGTGAGGCATTAGGAGATATCAAATAAAAACAGTTCAAACATATACTTGCTATAATAGACATCTTTAATGGCATGAGGTTGAAGTTTCTATCATAATTACAGATGAAATTCCACAGTTCTAGAAGTGGACAGCAGGTACAAATCCAATTATAGCCAATAAACTCAGCATGTATACAAATGTTTAGACAACTCGATATACATTGCAGCAGCCACACTTTGCAACAGCATGGCATGATCACAACATTTAGATTATAGGAACATCAGTGCTACTTTTAGACTCACATAATTTTCAAAACTTGAACATAAACCAACCAATGCAATTAGTGCTCACATAATAAATAAAATTTCCTTTGACTATCTCAATATGCAATGCAACAATTCAGTCTAAATTCTTTTCGAAGAAATTATCTGGTCCTCTCCCTCCCTAAAAGGCTACCAGTTGCTCACATGCAGAATGCCCCAACATACATGTATGTGCAAAGCAACAAGTGGTAAATATAGAAATGATTTTATCACTAAAGAAAAAATATAGAACTGCTATAATTTAAACTCATGTACTAGACAACATATACAACAGCCCAAAGATGTATAAAGGCATTCAGGTACACAGCATAATTTGGGAAATTCCCCAGTGCCTTCAACTAGCCTTTCGAGTTTCCACAATGCAACTATCTGAACACTAAAGTGAGATGTCCATGTTTCAGGCAAGGAGCAAAGAGGCTGATTTCCCAATAAGCTTTTACTATGAAAAATCCAGACTTTTGAGGGGGCATTGTAAATCTAGGTTATTGTGATTTTTGAAAACTATTTATCATGTTAGGAAACGTTAAATTGAGATAGACTCAATCATGTTAGGGTTAAAGGAGAAGGTGAAAACATCATTTTTGAATGATCTCCACTTCTCCAGTAATCAAATATATAAACTGTAATCCAGTGCAAAGCAAGAAATCTCATTTTTGGTTAATGGACTTCTGTGAAAGAACAAATACTTGTAGAGTTGTAGTCCAAAGGAATCTATCAAGAGCAGGCCTTAAACAACTGGAAAGAGCATCTATTAGAACCTAAAAGCAGTTACTTACTAGACAATTTGAATGACTATTCTTTGAGCTGAATTTTCAGAAGTAATCTCCAAACATTTGGATCAGGTAGGGGCACATATATTCTCTTTACCTGTTTATAGGAATCAATACTATAAGATTCACTATAAAATGGAGAAAAACTAGTTCAAATTACTGGTACCTATACATACTACCATAATGTATAAGTAATGGAAATTCAGGACAGTAAATGGAATATATAAACAAACTGCAGCACTACGTTACCAAAATATAGGTTCAACGCTCAGCCTTTGAAAAAAATAAGGATATATGCATTATTTATAAGCTATAACATCCTCAGATTCTTCTTTCTAAAAGAACCTGGCTACCACAATAAACTGCCTGGTTGTAAAAAGTGAAAAATACCATTTTTGTTCAGTCCAGTTCCTGACCAATTCCATGTACCATAATACCCAGAGGCAAAGATGGAACTTGTACTAGGCACCAAGTAGCACAAACTATTGCATAAAATTTTGAAGACCTAAATGCAATGCAGGAAACATGAAGCCAAAATAACCAAGGAATATTTCTTTTGCAGATTTAAACAGAGGGGTAAAGAAGCAGTAATGGCCAACAATGTGTTCTTCTACATTACATATGAAGGAATTGTGGATATTGACAAAATCACAGATCCAGTAAGTATTAGTATGCATTCAAGCTACTGCATATATGCTTCTAGCTATCTGCTCATATTTTTTTATTGAAAATGCTGATAGTGCAACGGCGAGCCATGCAAGATCAAATTGCTTACTTTGGACAAACACCATCTCAATTGCTAACTATTCCACACATGAAGAGAAAGCCATTGGCAGAAGATTTGTAGATCATTTTCTTTTAGATTATTACTATTTCTATTCCGATGGTGCCAATTGTATATATACAAATATCTATAACTCTTGTACAATTCAATTGCTGCCATGATGGAATCTAATCCATAAGTTAACTGATGACTGAATTAACAAACCATTAAGGAGTTTCATATGACTGAATTAACAATCCATTAAGGAGTTTCATATGTCAACTTACTTCTGTGAATTATCAGAATTCAGCAACATTATTCTTTTCAATAATCTGTCACCTAACCTCAACAATTATCAAGAGGAATAGAGCAGCACCTGATAAATAAAGGAAGGACATTGAAAGTTAGAGAGGATAGAACTTTGCTGATGACAAGAACTCTCTCCCTCTTCTTCTACCTCTCGACCGGATCTGAGAAAATATTAGGTCAAACCCTAGGAGGAGAGAAGAAGGTTAAGGCAAAGAGAAAAGGTGTGGGTAGAACTAGGGGGATGAGAAAAAAAGAGGATGTGCGTCGGCACAGATGCTCACCGAGGTGAAAGCAGCAGGATGACGGCACCACTGCTCTGCTCGCGGGATGGATGGAGATCAGCGCAGGAGGCGGACGAGCTCGCGAGGAGACGGGAATCGAGGCCGAGGGGACGGGGAGCGGAAGCAACAGGACGGCACCGCTGCTCTGCTCGCGGCAATGGAGATCTGTGCGACGACGCAGGCAGCGGGCGATGGAGCTTGCTGCCCTAGCACGTCGAGGAGAGCGAGACGCAACCGCTACCAGGGAGAAAAAAATCTTCTCGATGGAGATTTTTCGGTTTTTTACTGTTACTAATTTAATTTTTTTTTAATTTACAAAACTAATTTTTGATCTGGTTAATTTGCAGAAATAGCCTCTTGCCGCCGTGGGCCACGGCGGTATTTAAAAACCGCCGTGGCCCAGGGCGGCGAATGGCCTCCCCGTCAGGCGCGGCTAATGGCGGCCCCCCGCCGTTAGCCGGGGGGGCCACGTGGCGTTGCCGCCCTCAGGGACGGTGGCGAATAGGGCTGAAAACGGTCGGAAAAATTTCCGAACCGACCGACGCCGTTTTCCGGATTTTACCGACCGTTTTCCGTTTTTTTCGGTACTGGTCGGAAATGATCCGGAAAACGGTATCGGGGTTTCGGAAACGGTATCGGAAATGATTTCAGTAGTTTACCGACCATTTCCGAAGTTTACCGTATTTATTCAGAAATTTACCGATTTTATGGATTCGGTACTGATTCGGAAATGAATTGTTGACTCACTGGATAAGGCCAAGGCCCAGGCCGGAGGCGGCGGTGGAGCCCGGAGACGGCGTCGGGTGGCCGAGGCCGGAGGCGGTGGTGGAGGCCGAGGGCGGCGTCGCCGGTGGAGGCCGAGGCCGAGGGGGCATCGGCCAAGGCCGGAGGCGGCGGTGGAGCCCGGAGACGGCGTCGGCGGCCGCGGCCGGAGGCGGTGGAGGCTGAGGCCGAGGGCGGCGGTGGCTGTGGAGGCCGAGGCTGGAGACGGCGGTGGAGCCCGGAGACGGCGTCGGCGGCCGAGACCGGAGACGGTGGTGGAGGCCGAGGGCGGCGTCGCCGGTGGAGGCCGAGGCCGAGGGCGGCGTCGGCTGTGGAGGCCGAGGCCGGAGGAGGCGGCGTCGGCCGAGGCCGGAGGCGGCGGTGGAGCCCGGAGACGGCGTCGGCGGCCGAGGCCGGAGACGGTGGTCGAGGCCGAGGGCGGCGTCGCCGGTGGAGGCCGAGGCCGAGGCCGGAGGCGGCGGGGGAGGCCGAGGCCGGCGGCGGCGGCGAGGATGGACACTGGCGGCGGCGGCGGCGATGGAGGCCGAGGCTGGCGGCGGTGTCGGTGGCGCAGTGGAGGCCCGAGACTGCGTAGCTGCGAATGGAGTTTTCTATTTGATATTTTTTTATAAATGCCACCGAAGACTGCGAAAAAAATTAGATAAAGTACTTCATATACAAAATACGGATGGAGTCCTAAAAGCACCGACGTTTAGAGACCCAACGACGACCTAAGGCGATGTGAGTCTCCAAAACTTATCGGGTGGATAGGACGGGCTGGACGGGTTGTGAGTTACTAGATATTATATGTGAGGTAAAATTATTTTCGATCCGAATTCATGGATGTCCGACCGATATCGATGAATTTCCGACCGAGCAACTCCGTTTCCGATGTTTCCGAATTTTCCGAAGCCGTTTCCATTTCCGACATTACCGATTCCGATTTTGATTCCGAGTATAAAATATGGAAATGGAAATGATTTTAGGGTTTTTCCGACCATTTCCGACCGTTTTCAGCCCTAGTGGCGAATGCCTCCAGGGGGCCGAATGCAAAAATGCATTCGCCGTCGTCCCCCAGGGCGGCGAATGTTATACCGTCCGGCGATTTGGACGGTCCGATCCCTGTGCGGACCGTCCGCTTAGGTATCGGACCGTCCGAATCGTCCGATCGGACCGTTGCCCCTCGAATCGGACCGTTGATCGAACTGACCATTGCCTAAGATCAGACCATCCGCCCAGGGATCGGGCCATCGGAATGCACATGATCAGACCGTTGATCGGACTGACCGTTGCCCCAGATCGAACCGTCCGTCTAGGAATCGGACCGTCCAAATACCCCCGATCGGACCGTTGCCCCCTCCCGATCGGACCATTGCCCAGCCCAGGCCTCGGCCCCCTGGAGCCATTTGCAAATTGCCAAATTTGAAAATTTTGTTGCTAATTTTTAACCCCAAAAATGTACGTACTGAATGATTTTTAATTCGACATTAGAAGACGATATATTGTATTATTCGTCATCCACTCGGTCGATACTTACGCAGTGCACGTACAATAGCATAGTGATATTAGCTAGATACGAGCCGTTCGCATTGCGACATGATGAATGCGACACCCATAGTACGAAATACAACAAGGGATACTACATTGTTAACAGTACAATGTATCCGCTCGTTCTAGTCACCGGTTCCTAGAAAAGCGGGCGATTCGTTCATGGTACGATCTAGACAGGCTGTAGTCGGCTGGTGATTCTGGTTGCATGTTCCAGTGCCGTGATAGATATGACGGCGTGAAATTGTCAATCCATTGTCTGAATTGACACCTCCTTGGAGGATCCTGTGGGACGAGTTTGATTAGTAAATTCGTCACGTTTGGTGAAGGTAAACTATCTGCAGGAAGTAAGGTGCGGCTTGAACTTACATCGATATCGTGGTCAAGAATGTTCGGACAAACAAAGCTTCTGCGTCGCAGAGTTCCTGGCCTTCTCGACCTGACGACCTGGCAACGATCACCACAAGCGCACGTTGGACGGTCCTCCCATCGCGGTAGTCCGAGAGGTCGATTTCTCCAGTCTGCCCCTTCTAGCTCTAGACGTTGTTCGTGCTCCGCCCTCCTGGCCATGTATTGCGCCATGCTTTCATCTAACGGGAGGTAGTCATATTCCGGGTTGCCATTGTCAATCCACTCGATGAAGCCGCAATATCTTCCCTCGGTCTGTTAAGGTAAATATCTTGGTATAAGGGTCGTGGGCGTAAAAACGAATATGACAAAGACTTGACTGAAACACATACCTGGGGACTCTGGTGCACGCACTCGAAGTATCTCCAGCCGTAAGTCTTCTCCTGATGAGATACGCGTAGCCGGCAACGGTCACCACAAAGGCATATCGAGCGTTCAGCCCAAGGTGGCAGTACCAAAGCGAAACCTAAATATCGCCAGTTGCAATCCTCCACGAAAAGAGGTGTAGGAGACATTGTTCGATGCTGTTACAAGAAGAAAAGGAAACTAGTGAGGCAGGTAGTGGCCGTAGTTCATAAACGGTGCGAAGTTTGCCCGAGGGCCTGGGTGAAGGCCCTCTGCTACTATGATGGTGCTTTTATATAGGTTGTTGTGCGTCTATTTCCCTATGAGACGTACAGGTCAAAATATAAGGGGCATGCATATACAAAAACCGGTTGAAGTGGCCGACCATGTATTCAGAATGCCCGTGACGACGCATGACTAAAGCGACGCGCCGAAAGGTCGCTTGTCGCAATGTGGCGCACGCGCGGCCTATATTATGCAAGTAAAGGTGGTCCGTACTCGCGCATGGTATGCGCCGAAAGTGGTTTCTCCTTTTAAAATGGTACAGACAGGACGGAGTACCGTTGTAAATATTTGTGAAAAGTCAGATCTGAAGGGTGGGATCGAGCCTTGAGGGGGTGAATATGGACATGAAAAATTTAAACAAGTTATGCGAGACCTATAAATAAATAAATACAACAATAGCCCCTAGGTCATACGCCTCCTCGTCCTCCTAGGCTGCGCTCGAACGTGCCCGTGCGAGTACGTCAGGCAGTCCGCCGGTACCCCATGGGTGGCTCGGACCGCCTGAGCAGCAGGGGAAGCACCGGCGTCGTGCGGCTGTGTGTGCGGTGCACCTCCGAGCTGTGACGACCCGATCACGTCCTACTCCGGAAGGAGGTCGTCCTCGGTAGAGATCCAAGCAGAGGTGCTCGGGGCAGATCCCCGCCCAGTGTCCCCCAGGTGATGGTGATATCCGCCGCGTGGGTCTGGTAAAGAAAAGTTCGCGTCAGCCAAATAAAAAGTGCAGTTAGTTATGGAGAATAGGTTCAAACCTGACGTACCTGACAATCCTCGCCCGATCGTGGAGCCTACCGACCTCGATCCTCCGGTGGTACCAGAAGGACCTGCTCCCCACGACGTACTGGCCCCTACAGAACCTGCCGCTCCTGCCGATGTCCCTTCACCATGGGGACCTCGCATATGTATCTGCATCGGTGGGGCTGCATCGGAACGACGACAAGTCAGAGCACGGACGACCGAGCGCATCGTGTTGCACATCCGGTCGAACGTGATCGTCTACTCCTGCTGCGTGAGAGGGATGCCAGCCTCGAGGCGCTGCCGCAGTAGGCCGAGCTCCGTGTGGACCTGCCTAGCATCGTCCGCCTGTTCAGCAGGACATGCGTGGTTAGTTGCGCGTGGTAACTACCGTGGAAAATAATATGAAAACCATTGACTCACCGCGCGGAAGTAGTCCTGGTCGCGGTGTGTTGGGTATGCGTCTCACACCCCCGCGACGTGCGCCAGTGGAGCCTCGGGAGTGAACGTCACCCGTAGTCTAGTACGGGGCTGGTACCAGGAAAGGTACTGCTCGTACCTGGCGGCTGTGTAGGGGTGCATCTCCGTGATGACGTCATCCGTGGCTATGAGCCAGTCGTTGATGTACTCGATGACAATGGGTCTCCACAACTTACCGGCGGCCTGGCCACGCCGATTTAACCTGCAGAGCACAACCGGTGACACAATGCATAACAATACGGAATATTCATTTCCACATATACCTGTGAACGTGTTGCGGTACGCTCGGGCGTTGTGGATGGTCGAAGGTCTGTCGCATACCGAACTGCCGCATCACACGCTGCGGGCAGTGCGGCTCAACAGAAATGTCGAACAGCATCGGCGTCATGGTCAGCCAGTACGCTTGGTCCCTGTTGCAGAGGGACGACAGCCCACGCGGCGCACGCGCGTTCACCGCCTTGGCGTTGTACGGCTCCCAGACAACGTCGTCGTCCGTGATCCTGTTGAACTCTATGACGAAGTCTGGGTACGACTTCTGCACCTGCACGTGAGCGTACCGATGCTACAAACAAGAAAAGAGTTCTCGTTAGTCCAAGTAACATAAAAAACCGAGACGGTTCTAACACCGAACATACCTCACGACGACACCACACCGTCCCCATCGTCGGATAGTCCTTCGGTGGGACATCCATGTACAGGGTGGACTCGTACGGACTGTGGTCCACCACGGGGCGGCCGATCGTGAACCGCTCTGCCGCCCAGAGCTGTAGGAGGAGTGGACAACCCGTGAAGACCGCTTCTAGGTCGGTCTTCCTACAGTCGTCGCACAGACCCCTGTACATGGCGGCAAGGACTGCCGATCCCCAACTGTACTGGGGAACAGCACCGTCCTCGGCGTTGGCTATCTCCCTCATGTAAGGGATCAAGCCCTTGTCGACTGCGTGGCCGTGCGAGTTGGTGAACATCACCCACCCGAACAGCCACAACAGGTACGCCTCTAGGCTCCTCTGCAGTGAGTACGCGTCGGCCTCTGGGTCTAGCTGATCAGACTGCAGTAACATATAAAGAAGTTGACACTGTAATTCTAGTACGGACTGAAGGATGAACATAAAATAACAAGAAAGCATTCTTACCGTGTAGCTCAGTACCCAAGCCTGAGGGGGGCCCGCATGCGTGTACGGGGAGATCTCGCCAACGAGGGGAAGCCCCGGAGCACGGTGAACCGGGGCGAACCGCTGCAGGATGTCCTCTCGCCACACCTGGAGCCCGTCAACTGGACCCACCGCATCACTGGCTAGAGGCAGCCCAAGGAGGAGGCTGACATCCTGCAGCGTGGGGGCCATCTCACCGCATGGGAGGTGGAAGGTGTGCGTCTCTGGTCTCCACCGGTCCACAAGAGCTGTGATCAGCGACCGGTCGATACCCCACTTCTTCGCCGGGTCAGTCGGGTCCGCTGCGGCTGCTACCAGCCTACACAGTGGCAGAAGGCTTGCCTCCCGCAACCTGACAATCAAAACAAGGCAAGTTAGTAAGTTGACATATACAGCTTCACAGTACAACGTTCGTACGTACCTAGTCGTGAACCTGTCGTCCACGGGAAGGAGTCGCCTAGAAGGTCGAGGACGTAAGGTACCGAGCTCGAGGTTCTGCACCGCCGAGAGAAACGACTGATGGGACTGATCGGTGGCGTGATCCAGCAGCTCAGGCGTCTGGTAGTCCATACCTGTAAGGAAAAAGAAGCGGAACGGATTAGCTTAATTAAACATAGTGCATTACAGTCAGAAAATTAACAGACAGCAAAGTACCTTTAAAAGGCCCACACTAAAACGAAAATCAGATAGCAATACATGCATATTGGTACACATTACAGGGACATTACATTAGCAACCAGCGGCTATACTACACAACATAACCCGAAGGTGCACGAGGACGCCTGCGATGACGCTGCCTATCAGTGGTGCCTTCCCCAGTTGGCCGCCTTCCGTCGGCGCCTGATCCTTCCATAGGAACTTCCGCTGCACTTGGGGCCTCGGCGTCTTTCGTGCACTTCTTGTAGGTATGTCCATCCTCTCCACACCTACTGCAACGTTGAGCGCTAACGCCGGCCTTGGATTCGTCCATATCATTGCGAATCCTCCGTGTCCGACGGCGGCCTGCCTTGTTCCTTGCCTTTGTCGGGTCAGGGATGAAATAAACTGGGCTTGTGTCTTCAGTGAAAGTGCCGATGATGCCGAAACCAAAAATCTCGATACTCCATGTATGCATGATTGCTTCCATTTTAAAGTACGGAGACACATATTGGCGTTCATCAATGCCGCACTCCCCGCAAGCAGCACTGACATGAGAACAGGGCTTGTGGTACAAGCTTGGTTTCCGACAGGAGCACTTGCATGTCCCATCTTCCTTTAGGACACACTCTTGCCGAGGTTTCCTTGTGAATATGCCACGCCTGGACCAGTCGGCACACAATATCTCAAATCTACGCTCTCGTGTGCCCTGCACTTGGACTCGGTGCTCTCTTGCCTTCTTGCATTTCTCCTCAAGGTACTCTGTCATTTTTGTGCCGAACCAAAGGTTTGCATCGGCCATAGATGGGCCATTCTGTCTGCACCTGTCGTGGAAGTATGTCTGTGTTCCATGTAGAATGAACTCCACGATGGCAACAAGGGGGAGTTGCCTCACACCACGCATGACCCAGTTGTAAACCTCTGCAAGGTTCGTGGTCATTATGCCGTACCTTGCTCCACCTTCATCGTACAGCAATGCCCATTTCTCCTTCGGCTCATGCTCGATCCACTGCGAAAATCTGCTAACTGAGGAACCGGGCCTCCTTCTGAATGTACCGTCATCGGTGGGAAGTGCACCTAGAGCTTTAGGGCCGTCAACACCTCTAGCTGCGGGTCTTGCAGAACTCTCGCTCTATGTTTGGCTGTCAGCTCATCAAGTCTCCTCCACAGCTCATTGAACTTCTTCTATTGATTCTGGGTGCACAAACGTTTGAACATGACCATCAGCTCCTTGTTTCTGAACTGCTTATAAAAGTTTGCGCCCATGTGACGCATGCACCATCTGCTCTTTACATCTTCCCACACCGGAGGATATCCCTTGTCTGCGCATCCGTTTCGCAGCTCCTCAATGGCACGCAGCATCCCAGGATGACGGTCATGTATGAGACATACATCTGGCCTCATCCCACCACCTTTTCCTTAACCAGCTTTAGAAACCAGTACCAACTCTCTGTGTTCTCGCTCTCGACGAAGGCAAAGGCCACGGGCAACACTTGGTTGTTCCCGTCTACTTCGATTGCCGTCAACATTTGGCCTTTGTATTTTCCAGTTAGGAACGTGCCGTCGATGCAGAGAATGGGCCTGCAATGAAGAAATGCAAACATGCACGCCTGCAGAGAGAGGAAGGCCCACTGAAGGACATTCTGCCTAGGATTTGGTAACGATGGGAAACTTTTGATTTCGGAGTAGCTGCCAGGATTCCTTGCACAGATGGTTTCCAGTAGTCGAGGCAAATTATTGTACGAAGCTTCAAAACTGCTGAATCTCCTTTCAATTATCTTCTGTTTGGCCCTCCATGCCTTGGCATATGTAATAGTGTACTTGTACTTCTTCTCGATACGCCTGATAATTGACTTAGGCTCGAACCGGAGGTTCTCCACAACAGCATAATACAGCTCTGAAGCGATGAATGCAGATGATATGTTCCTGTGGTACTTCTGAACACCCGGAAGATGGCAGTTGTGCTCCGTCACGATTGACACGGACTAACAGTCGTCATATTTCTTCCTGGATGCGTACATCCTCCATGGACATCCATCGCTTGAACCTGTACATTTCACTTCGTACACTGATCTGGTGGACTTTGATACCCAGAACTCCCTCCCAAGTGACATGGCCCACATCTTCACAGCCTCTGTCAACTGTGCTTTTTCGGCGTATCTAGCGCCTTGCACCACTTCATTCTGCCGATACTCCCATGCCACGGTGTGCCCCTCTGAGACAACGAGTCCGGAGAAGTCCTCGTTGTCCCATTCTGCCGGGTATACATCGTCCTCCGAAGAATCATCATCCTCCATATGCTCAGGTTCTAAGTCTTCAATTTCCATCTCCTGTACTAGACCTGGGTGTCTCTCCCCTTCATCTGCAAACCCCCCAAGTCCCATGTCTTCTTGGCCTCCTTCCTCTCCGACACCCTTGTCTTCTGCCTCATTTTGTTCCCCTGTTTCATCGGGCCCTTCCGCTGTACTTGGACCAGCCTGATCAATGCTGACCCTGTCAGGCACTACCACTAGGATGCTCGGTGCCCATCCTCGCTGCAGTGCACTCTCCACAAAAAATACCCAGTTGGCCGTCGAATCTATTGGCATCAATTCCCACCAAAAACCTTCCACAGCCCAGCTAACCAGTGCGTACACCGTAATTGCATTTACTTCAGGATCTACTCCGAATCCCCTCATTAACCTATTGTAAACTCCAGGAAAACTTCTCTCAGCTGGAGCTATAATTCCCTTTTGTGCTACGTTGAACTCCGATAAATCTACCCCATATGGTCCTTCTCTGATATTTCCTTCACCGTGATATATCGTGAATACAACTCTATTTGCCATTTCTGTTGACAAAAAAGATTTTCACTACAGTTATTAATCTGTACTAATCAATATTCGTTCCATAAAAGGGCTATAGGTATGAGTCAAACCATTACCGTTTCTACATTTTACAAACTAACCCAGCAGCGCTAATAAAGTTATACGCTAGGTTTATCTAACGTGTCGAAATGACGTATACCAACGATGGTCATGGCGGAGCATATTTATTTCTAAAATATCTACAATTTACTACATGTCCGCTATGTTCTTTTAGTACGGTCAAATAAATTTAACACTAACGATGGTTATGCCAAACCGTTAATATTTTCATAATATGTCGGGTATTACACTACGCGTCTAGTACTAATTAACACTTGTCTAAAAAATTGACTACATAACAGGGAGAGAGCAAAAAAATACCTAGATTCGGCTCAAAAATCCGTCAGGGCTTCGCCGCTGTACTGCTCCTCCTATGCCTCATCTCTATTGGACGAACGCTGGAGGCGGAAGGGGGAAATGACGCGCCAGCGAGTGTGCGAAAGGATTATATAGGGGAGGCCTAAAAACCGCCGTCCCCCAGGGCAGAGATTGGGTAAAAACCGCCCTAGGGGACGGCGGCGAATGCATAGCATTCGCCGCTGTCCCCGAGGGCGGCAACGCCACGTGGCCCCCCCGGCTAACGGCGGGGGGCCGCCGTTAGCCGCGCCTGACGGGGAGGCTATTCGCCGCCCTGGGCCACGGCGGTTTTTAAATACCGCCGTGGCCCACGGTGGCAAGAGGCTATTTCTGTAAATTAACCAGATCAAAAATTAGTTTTGTAAATTAAAAAAAATTAAATTAGTAACAGTAAAAAACCGAGATTTTTCTCTCCCCTGTGGGTTGGCGTGGGTTGGGCGGGGAAATTTCCCCACCCCGGCCCAGCCGAACACACATTTGGGCCACGAGTGAAATTTCTGTCCGGGCGGGATGACACACGGGTATTTTGGCCCATTCCCCCCTGAACCCGGCCTAAACGAACAAGGCCTCATTGGAAAAATTATCCCCCAGCACTCTGCCACCATTCTATCCTAGGCAACCTGAGCAGAGCGGTGTGCGACTAGAGCTCAACAAGTGGCTCCTGTTCTCGTCTTGAGCATGGCCCTCATTCCTCACGACAAGCAGTAGGTCTATCACTCAATTTCGCCGCTGTGCCCCTTTCTCCCCATTTCTATCTTCCTCAACTTGAAGTCCTACCCAAGCAGCACTGATCTAAACAATGGCAGCATGGTCATCTTCGCCAGTGCCAGCGGCTAACGCAAATCTCCCTTCTCGTCAATTGCCCAAGGTGCCGTGTCCAGCTGGTTGGGGCTGTTTATGGGAACGAGAGAAATCTTGGTAGAGTACTACAAATGCCCTAATTATGCAAGGTATTGTAATTTCGGTTTCATTGATTCCAGATTGAGGGTTTGAATTGAGTTTTTCTTGTTCAGTAGGCGTACAGTCTTCGCATTTTTCTTTATGTGGGAAAATTAATATTGAGCGACTCTAACTGGATTTACGGGTCTGGATGGCACTGGCTAGCAAATCAGGGAGGCAAACATAATGTTATAAAAGCTAGCCGATATAGCGGAACGACAACTAACATCCGCGATCTTCTCAGCCATCGATCAACCATAGACATGCTAGATGACGATATAGAAACACACGATATTTGTTAACAAGATTCAGCTGAAGACTAATCCCCAGGGCTCCGATTATGGATGCTCCTCCCAATCACCAAAGCACACCTAGCTGCTATGAGTCTATGGCCTCGCTGCCATCCTCTTCTTGCATGCCCGCCTACATTGTCGTCACCATGGTTATATTGTGGTACCCCCTATCTATTTAAAGGTTTGCCAGGTTACACAGTCTGACTCTAACTTCACCTCTTACCACCTAATACAACTCCAAGTCCAACTGTAAACTAATAGGACTAGTATATTCAACACCTGTTCTAATAAACTCCACCTTAACGAATATACGCCACCTAGAAGTAGTAGAATCACTATGATGATCAACCGATCCTCCAGACTTGAGTTGTCTTCCTTTTGCAGCTTCACCGCAAGCCGTCCGACGAGCCTGCCGCAGACTTGTCGCCATCAAAAGCAATAGCTATCCCAATAACACCTCCCTCCTGGACTCCACCTGCAATAGTGCACCCTCGCAGCTTGTAAAACTGCGACTCCACCTTCTCTCCAGCCATCACAATCGTCTTGCCCTTCATGATCTCCATGGTCTTCCTATTTCGATTAGCCCGGAATATTAACCCTTCTTCATACAAGGTTCATTTGACTGTACATGTGACATAGTGAGAAGATCACCATCATTATCCGAGTCACTTGAAGTAGTTACTGCATTAGCCTTAGCTTTTTCCTTTAGTTCTGCATTACTTATGTGTATAGCGCGTACTCCATACGCGCTATCCATGCCTATGCATGCTCCACCGTCGCAGCCCTCGTGTTCGCCATCCATGACCACGTCACCCTCGGCCCTACATGTCTGCCGCGCTGTAAGGCCCCGGTTTTCGGGCCATTACAACTATTTTGGTAAAAACTCTAATTTCAAAAATTTTGGATTTTTGTGTGTGCTTAAGGACTAAGTACCGTAGATCTCAGATCAAAACCCCTTGACACGTTGAATCCTCATTCCCAAACTCTCTCCTGAATTCCTAGAGTCGAATTTTGCAATTCGATTGTCTCTCTCAAACTTCCTGTGAAAAATTGCAAATCAAAATCACCTTCAAATCCCTTCTGAAGACTTTGATCAAAATACTCTTATTTCATGCCTCCTAAAAATTCTCTGTACTCGGGTTCGAATTTTGCAATTCGAAGCCCTCCAATAAAACCCTTCGAAAATCGCCCTTGAATCCCTCTATTTTAAATCCTCTGATTTTGCTCCTCTCGAAAACTCTAAAATCCATCGAGAGCCCTCTTCCCAACATTTGCCTCAAATCCCAAGAATTAAATTCAAGTTAAATATTCCCTTCAAAACCCTCCTCGAATCCCTCTGTCATGTATATCTATATATACATGAATATATGTGTATATATGAGTCCATCTTAAATTTCCCTTGGTTTAAAATTTCTGAGAATAATATTCCAAATAAAAATATCCTTCATATTTCTCCAAGATCAGCTCGAGAGCCTCCACAAAATTCCCTAAATTCTTGCAGGAATTCAAAACCCCATTCAAATCAAATTTTCAAATTTCAGATCCTTTCAAACCCTTTCAAACAATCTCTGGAAAATTAATAAATCGCACTGTGCACATCAGGCCGCCTCCTTCCCTTCCTCGGCCTGCTCCTGTTCTCTCCCTCGCCGGCCTGCTCGGCCCGCAGGCGCGCACGCGTGGATTAAGCCCCGCAGGCCCCGCGTGTCAATGACCCTGCCCTCGCTCTCCTCTCAGCCATCCGATGCACTTGCGTGGACGGTTGAGATCGGCTCTGCCGCCCGACCCCGCCTGTCAGTGCTGTCATCGTCCTCATCTTCTTCCTCCTCCCGCCGCTCGCTCTCTCTCTCTCTCTCTTCTCTCGATCTCTGTCGAATCCTCTCCCTGTTCCCTCCCTGTGCAAGCCCATACCGCACGGTCGTCGCCATAAAAACACGCGGACAACATCATCAACCTCGCCGCCCCGCCACCCGGCGTGAGACACGCTCCGTCGTTGCCGCCGCAAGCTCGGAGTCAAAAAGCTTGCCGCCGCCGCCTTTTCTCTTCAATGCTGAGCCTCGGAAGCGATGCACACGCACGGGCACCTCGACCCATCGCTTCAATGTCCTCTCCGCGTCCCATTTTTCCTCTTTGAAGCCATATGACGCAAGCCACAGAGCCGCGCCATTGATGAGCCTCGTCGGCCGAGCTCGATCTTATCGTCGGCCTCCAATGCCTCTGTCCTCCGTCGTTTAGCGCCGGAGCTCCCCTATAAATAGAACAACCCCCTCCTACCTCCGGCCGCCAAGAAGACAAGCCGGACAAGCTCACCACCGGGAGCATTTCCCCCGCCGCTTTCTGACCAAGCTTCCACCGCCGTTCCAGGGCGCCGCTGACCAAACCGCCGCCACCGCCGAGTCCCCTGAGCCACCCCGAAGCACCTCCGCCCCTCACCGCCGCCGATTAGCCACTACATCGAAAACCCCCAAATCCTTCCTCCGCCGGCCGCCATCGCCGTCGCTTCGGTTCTCGCCGTAGCCAAAGGTAAGACACAAATTAATTCTCTCCCCCAGCTTCCTCGCATAATACCGCACCCAAACCATCCACACCCGAGCCAATCCGCTGTTTAAATGGTCGCCGGCGACGATCTTCTCCCTCCGCCACCGCCGCCGGCACGGGACCACCGTCGTCGACCATCTTCCGCCACTCATCCGTCCAATCCAAGCCGGCCATCAGTTTCCATTTCTCCTCCGCTCCTCGCCGGTGTGCTTCGCCGCCGCCAGCTCGCCGTCGCTCGCCGGCCGATGCCGCGCGCCGCCTGCCGTCGATCTCTTTCCCGGCCTCTCTCTCTCTGTCTCTCTCTACGCCTCTCTGCCGGTGGCCCCACTCCTCCTCTCTCTCAGCTTCCCTTTGACATATGGGCCCCATTTAAAACTAAGCTTATGCCATGTGGGTCCTCCCTCTCACTCTTTCCCCTCTCTCTTCCAAGTGGGCCCCAATCCCTGTTCCTCTCTCTTGCACCTATGACATGTGGGCCTCCCTATCATCCATACCCATCCTCAATGACAGTGGGCCAGCCCCATCTCTCTCTCCTCTGCCACTGTTCAAGGGCCACACCTGTCAGCCAATATTCCCCAAAATAATTCCTCTTTCCAAAAAAAAATCCAATAATACCTTTCTTTTTCCAAAAAATTCCCAAAAACTTTCGAAATTCATATCTTTCAAACCATAACTCCGATTGAGCCTGTTCAAGTCTCTAAATTTTTCTAAAAATGAGATCTATCTTATGGAACTATTAGTTATTAATAATAGTATATTATTTCTAGAGTTTTGTGTGTTTTTCTCTCGTTTCGCGCGTAGTCGACGTTTCGGAGATTCGTCGGGCGTCGGATTTTCGCGAAGATTCAAAGGCGAAGTCTGAGGTAAGTCACTCCTTGACTATATTGCTCCTAAATTTAAAATGTTTTTGTTTGCAAAATTGCATTGCTAGTGTGCACGATAAATTGATTGGCCTCGGTTTGCGTGTCGAATCGACGGACCTATCCGGTAGTTGCATAAACCCTGTAGGTCTTTGATACCCTGTCCCTTGTCGCTCCACCTATGGTACCTCAGTAACCGTGCTCTCTGAGCATGGATTCTGATGGTTTCACCTCCAGCACTATTGTTTGTCGATTTGGAAAAAATTTGGGTTTCCAAAGTGATTTAAAAACCTGACATGTGATGTCGGCGGATTTGAGAAACAAAAAGTTAATTGCGAAAATCCAAGGTGCAAAGTGATCGCTTGTGTGGTGGCACTTCGTATTCGCATATAAGGACCGATTCCTTGGGGAATTCCATCCGAGCATCTCACAGTGCGACCATATGGGTGGTATGGGACACCCTTGGCTGAGTAATTAGTGTTCCCAGGATGGTTTTCGGTTGCTAATAAATGTGGGACTGGCTGGGTGCCAAGAGGGCGATATACCCCCGTCCCTGAGTACAGGAAGTGAGTTCCTGGTACTTGGTTGAGTGTGAGCACCCATTTATAGGGCAGCGTGCTATCCTGGGAAGGCTTTGGAAAGGCTTTGTCGCGAACCTCCCCGCTTGGCCAGTGTGGGAGTAAGCTCGCATCGTGTGGGTAAAGCGTGCAATCTTTGCAAGGATCAAATGAACTGTTCGAACAGCTGTGCCCACGGTTACGAGCAATGTGAGGTGATTCCTCTAGCGTAGATTTGTTTGTAAGCGTTTGCGAAAGTGATTTGTGGTATGGGAATCATTACAAGAATCAGCCTTTGTGGCTGATGGATGACCTGAGTGGTTTGAAACAGGGCTATGTGACCCGGGATATCGATTGGCATCATAGTTAGGGCTTCCTAAGTAGGAGCGGTATAAGTTTGAGTTGAGTTTAAGGATGGCTTGGAGAGCCATCGAGATGAGTTATGAGATGAATTATGAATATGAGTATGAGATGACGTCCTGGATAGGATGAAAGTGAAAAATGAGAATACGTCCTGGTGAGGACGAAATTGAAAATAAAGTAATAAATGTTGACACAGTGGAAAGCTGCTTGAGAGCAGATCCACCGAGCCGCTGTCAGGCGGTATAAAAATATTTAAGATCAATGAAAATTTACTTCGTCCGCTTGAGTTGTTGAAAAGCAATTTGCGGACAGGATCGAGGCGAGAGCCTCCTTCCAGTCACACTAAAACAACTCACATTTAGGTTTTCAAAAGTGTTTTCAAATTGAAATGGTTTGCGAAATAAACCATAGCCCATTCTTTGATAGCCTGCATAACTCACATTTTTCGTGACTTGCTGAGTACGTAAGTACTCAATCCATTTTTTTTCCCCTCCTTCAGGAAGAGTGAAGCTGAAGTGAAGATCAGGGTTTCTTTCCTAGTCCCAAGCCGTTGCTTGTGGATTGGGTTATCTCTGTGCTGTCGTTTCGCTGCTGTGGTTCTGTTTGCTGGTTGCTGCTTAGGGTTTGCCCAAGGCCACAACTTATAAAGGTATATATATGTATTTATGTATTTAGTTATTTGCTATGGTACATCTCGGTTGACTGTGGGTACCAGCTTGGTTTCCTGGGACTGGTACCGGCATCGCAGTTCCGTGGGAGTTGGTTCACGCCAATTTCTTGCGGGGCGCTTCCTCTCCGGTATCACCGTACGGGGGTACCGGGAAGGGGGCGCTACATGCGCCGTGCCACACTCGTAGGCTTTGCCCTGCTGCCACAGTTCCCCTGCCGCTGCAGATTCGCAATCGCCGCGTGTCGGGTGCGCTGTCCGTAGCTCTACCCCCTCCGATCTCTCCGGTCACCTTCGGTTATGCCCAGCTCCGTCTTCGTCTTCTGGTCACGTCCCGCCATCGCCGATATGATCACGAGACAAGGTCATGGCCTCCGCAACGTCCTCGTTATCATCATCGACCTCATCGCCACAGGTGATGATCTCTGTCAATACACGCTCCCACCTCGTGTTTCCTCCTTCGCATGTCAACTAGATCCAATGCTAAAACCATCAGCTTTGATACCACTTGTTATATAAGTTAGCCGATATAGCGGAACGACGACTAACCTTTCCGATCTTGTTAGCTATTGATTAACCATAGACATGCCAGGAACACACGATATTTGTTAACGAGGTTCAGCCAAAGCCTAATCCCCAGGGCTCTGATTATGGGCATTCCTCCCCAATCACCATAGCATACCTAGCCACTATGAGTCCATCGCCCCGCCGCCATCCTCTCTCTGCACGCTTGCGCTACATTGTCATCACCATAGTTACATTGTGACGGCCTCCTATCTATTTAAAGGGTTGCCGAGTTATATAGTCTAACTCTAATTTCATCCCTTACCACCTAATATAACTCCAAGTCCAACTGTAACCTAATAATACTAGTATATTCGACACATATTCTAACACACAAGCATTAAATTTGGAGACATTGCCCAAGTTTTCACAATAATAGACGTGTATCTAAAGTATACTATTCAAATAATGTGTTTAGTGATAGATTAAAGAAGGTAAGCTCTCCCTAATCCCGTTGCTACAGTACTTGGCACCGTTGTGCTACAGTACTACAGTCCATAACAAGGTCATCAGTGAGAAGGGCCAAAGACATGTCAATAGATGTAGACCAGGCCGGGCTGACCCATGATCCTATTTTAGTTCGGTTTCACGAAAATAAATTAAGTATACATACACAAAATTTAGCACCATGTGAGCCATATTTGAAGTGGGTGGGGGTACTCATGCTAAAACCTAATTGTGCAAAATGTCTTTCATCTATCATGAGCACTCCTCTGTCTGATGCACAGCCTGTGTCGAAGAATAAAAGAAGCGTGCAAGGCATAAGAGCAAACCTGGTTTTGCAGCACTACTGCTCACAGCAACTGCCATGCCTGGTGTTGCCAATGCTGAAGCTTGTCAATATGGGTATCGAGGTCAAATGTCAGCTGCTGATTTTGCTCCTGATTGCCATCGATTGCTCTTGTCCAATCGATTTTAGCAATTCTACCGAGTAATCCATTTCATAGCTGACGATCACTTGAAAAAACACCATTGCCAAATATTTCTGTCTAGCATTATGTGACCCCAATTTTTAAGTATCAAGTGGAAGTAGAAATATAAGAGAGATCAACAAACGGTGAATGTCCGGATACATGGGAGCAGTGCAAATGAAGCATAATCTTTGATCTTCCAGGACCTGCCACCCTACACGCCTCGCAGAGCTCGTATCAAACAAAGTGTATTGTTTTTTACCAGGAACCAACTGCATACTTCAAGGACACAATTCACTCATGCAATCACCTGGGCCATCACATATGACTGGTCATACAGGATCAATAAAATTGTTCCATATACATCTTGTAATGGTGGAGTATTATCTTTCTGTATTCTCTGGGGCTTTGAACCTGCAATAAAATAATACTTCATATGACAACCTCAACAGAACTAATCTTAGTGCTGAAGAAAAGGGGAAGGCTGAAAATCTGAAAATGCAAACAAAGTTTGAGGTGACGTTGTTGCCGATGCCCGATGGTGCTGACCTCGTCCAATCAGAGAGCGCGTGTAGCGGGCCAATGGTGCTAACCTCGTCCAATCGATGGTTCTGGATTTTCAGTTGATCCAGTAAACATGTATACGTGAGAAACTAAATATGATGAGCTTGTCAAGGGCATTATCCCAAAACCCAAGTCACCAGGCAATAATGCCTCAGAGCTAGGGAGACCAACCTGCGTGCACTGCTTTGAATTGTGTCCAAAAAACCCACAAACAAAGCTCTTCCGCCTTTCCATCGGACAGCTCACAACTACATGACCCTCCTCATTCACAATTAAAGCACATCTCCAATATAGTCTCCCCAGGATCTAAGTATCTTGGTATGCACTGATCTGAGCAAAAGCAACATTTTTGACGAGATGAGCAGAAGCAACATAACTATCTATATTGTGCAGCTTGTGCATATATACAAGGAAATTCATTTGGCACTCACAATATTGTCAGATAAAGGGACATCAGGCCCATCTTCAGCGAGCACTAATTCTGCGGTGCCAGTTTGCGCCTCCTGAGTCCCAGCAACCTGAAACAAATTAGACTTAGTAATCCATTTCCAACAAAGAAACATCTAACATCAATGCCAAGTCACAAACATAAATCAGTTCTCTCCATACCATTAATAAATTAACGAATAGTTCAATACGCATATTTTCTAGGAGGTAGCAACGTAAGGCATTATTTTAACTTGGATTCTACAGAATTGAAAGAACCTTTCGATAAAAAAAAAATCACATTTTCTTTTAACCATTTTTAAAGACAGATATTGGTCAGTATACGCCCTTGATCCCCCCAAGGCATAATAATAAAATGCTTAGTAACAACAGCTACAACAGCATTCGCACAGAAGCACTGGATATGAATCAATGGCACAGCTCACAATCTTGATTCCTGTTACGTTTGTTTAAATAAGGCCTCTGATTCTCTTAGTCATCCATGAATCACATATTCGCTTGCTGAACTAAATGCAAAAACAGTAATGAGCAAGATAAGGGAAAAGGCCCACGCGTACCTGCTTGCTTCAGCCTCGGGTGCCTCCTTTGCTTCTTCTTCTCCTTGAGCCGCTTCTTCTTCTGCTGGGATCCACATCACCGAGCTTCGCCACAGGGTCCTCGTCTCTGGTATAGAGCGACAGGGCTTCGGCCACGGAGCCTGGGCTGCCACCGCGCCCGCACGATGATCTCGAGGCTAAGGTCCTCGTTGCCTGCCTCGTTGTCGTCATCGTTGCTGCTACGGCGCGACAAAAGGAAGGGCGGTGTGCAGATAGCGCACGGCGTGTTTCCATGGCGTCGAAGCAAACCGGCGATGGGGAAGACCCCAGTGTCAGGACCGTGCCGATCCCGACGAAATGGAGATGGTAGAAATAGAGTAGAGGCCTTGATTCTATGGTGGTCGCCGCAAGACAGAGCCAAGGTTTTAGATCTACTCTACTCCTAGGAAACGGAGTAAATTAGGGGTTTTTTTCTTCTTATTTATTAGTAGACCAAGTGGCCAATATATATATATATATATCTTAGAGTATCTTCAGCAGAACCCTTAGACCCTAAACAGAATTTCAAAGGAAAAGAAAAAAAAGAGGCCCAACAGGGTCTCTACTAGGATCTTCAAAATATAAATGCCCCTAAATCCCTTTCCACCATCCCTATTCCTAGGGGCTCTATATGTAGCCCCCATTTCTCTTTTTTTTCTAGCGTAGGTGAAATTTCAGCACAGCCTTCTATCGTGCACGGCGCATCCCATCTCCCGGGCCGTCACTGTCCTTCTGCCTGCCGCCGCCGCCATCACAGTTTGTTTCATTGCATTTTCTATGGATTATTTCGAGTTGAACTTTTGCTTGCAGGATATGTCATTTCTATGTTTCTAAATTTTAAATTAAAATTTGAATTGTGGTGTTTCAAATTATTAATTTGTATATAGATGAATTCTACGTGTTATAAATATTTATGTTTCAATTATTATAGTGTCAAACTAGACATATACATATAGTATATGGTGAAATACAAAAGAAAAATAAATGGGGGCTGAGAAATAGGGGCCGCTACTAGAGTTAAGGTATGTTTGGGGTTCAAAAGAAATAAGGGCAGCCTCATTTAATCTTTGGGGCTCTAAAATGGAGCCTATTGCTAGAGATGCTCTTACAGCATTTGGTTCTTAATCACCGAATTAATGCATAAACACTTGAATTTCAAACTTAAGTAGGGTTGCTCTTCTTTTGCTCTGCTTTTTCTTCAGACAACACACTTTCTTTAGATAAGACGACAACGGGTAACATCTACAGTGGTCCCCAGACTGAATTCTCACCCTTGGATCGTTTCCCTTTTTCGCTCTGCCATCCGATCTTCAACACTAAGAAGCAAAGCGTCTACAACTGTTCTGAATATTTCATTTCCAATTCCCCCTTCTCTTGACATTGCCTTCCCCTTGAGCCAATCCTTGTCCTCAAGGATTAAAATTTGAAACATATTCTAGATGTAGGAAGCGTCCTCCCAAGTGGCATCTGCTGGAGACAAATTCTGCCAAAGTATAAGCCACTGGGTAATAGCTTCCCCTCTCCTGGGTACCATTCTCTTCTAAAGCACTACCAGCGGTTCTGTTTTAATTTGCTCATCTGGACCAAGAGATGGCAGATTCAACATAGGTACAGCATGAGATCCCAGATGTTTCTTCAGTTGACTCACATGAAAAACTGGGTGAATCCGAGCTTCTTCAAGTAGTTGTATCTTGTAGGCAACTCGGCCAATTTTCTCCAAGACTCTGAAAGGCCCATAGAATTTTGATCTGAGCTTGAGAGATCCTCTAATCCCAATGCATTTTGTCGATAGGGCTGTAGTTTCAAATAAATCATGTCCCCTACTTCCAGCTTCCTCTGTGATCTGTTCCTGTCTGCATATTCTCTTTTGTGCTGATTCCATGCTAACTTTGAGTTTCTAGATAATTAGCTCTTTTTCTTCCAATGTTACTCTAGCCTCTTCGGAAACATTACAAGGGACCGAAAATTTATTTATCTAGGTTGGTGGATGCCCATACAGAGCCTAGAATGGAGTCATATTAATGGATGTGTGATATGTCGTGTTATACCACCACTCAGCTAAAGCCAGCCATGAGTACCATTTTTGTGGTTCTTAAAAGGTCATGTTCCTTAAGGAAGACTCCAAGCATTGGCTCACCCTTTCGGTTTGCCCATCAATATGTGGGTTGTAGGCTGTGCTCAGTCTCAACTGTACCTTCATAGCTCTGAACAGCTCCTGAAACAAAGTACTAGTAAAAATTCGATCTCTATCAGTAATAATGGCCATTGGCATCCCATGTAGCTTGTGGACATTCTCCATGAACACGTCCACAACCTACTGGACAGAATAGGGATGGGCAAGAGCAATGAAGTGAGCATACCTTGTGAGCCTGTCTACCATCACAAGTATAACTTCCTTCCCTTCTGATTTCGGTAGCCCTTCAATAAAATCCATAGTGATGTGTGTCCAGGCCATATCTGGGATTTCCAAAGGATTTAGGAGCCCAGGAATGTGTATATGTTCTACTTTAGTTATCTGGCAGGTTGGACATTCTCTGACAAACACCTCCACCTCTTTCTTTAGACCTGGCTAGTAGAAAAACTTCTTGATTTTGTGATAAGTGGCCCTAATCCCAGAGTGTCCCCCAAAAGCTGATGAATGATATGCTCTGAGTAATTGTACCCTGATGTCAGTTGTTGCCCCCACATATATCTTGCCTTGGTACCTGAGTAACCCTGATTCTTGTGCATAATCTCCTTTTGGATCATTGGTTGTTCCAATTAAGCTTAAGATTTTGTGGGCATATAAGTCAACTTCATAGCTTTGCTTGATGTCCTGAACCCAGCTTGGAATCACCACAGTCATGGCTTGACATTTCTCCTTACTGGCTTCCAGAATGTTTGGACTTCTAGATAGAGCATCTGCCACTAAATTCTCCTTGCCAGTTTTATACTCAATGGTGTAATCATACTCCATTAGCTTTAGCAAGAGTTTGTGTTGTGTACCTTCCACCAACCTCTGGACCATCATATATTTCAGACTCTGTTGGTATGTTTTGATAATCAGTTTGCTGCCCAAAATGTAGTGCCTCCACTTCTTCAAAGCTTTCAGGATGGCCAAAGCCTCTTTTTCATAGATTGACTGAGCAGCTGCCCTAGGACCCAAGGCTTTACTGAAATAAGCAATGGGTCTGTTGGATTGCATTAAAACAGCCCCAATTCCTACTCCACAGGCATTTGCCTCAATGACAAAAGATTGCTAGAAATCTGGCAGGGCCAAAACTATGCTGGTGCACAACTTCTCCTTTAGCAGTTCAAAGGCTGATGTCTGGTTGATTTACCACTAATTGGATACGATATGTCCCAAGTAGGATACACTGTCCAGGCCAAAAGCACATTTCTTCAGTTTTACCACTAATAGGTGTTCCTGCAATGCTTGCATCACTAATCTAATATGCCCCAAACGTGGCTGGTGTATTGGTCAAGCCAAAGGGCATAACCAAATACTCATAGTGCCCCAAATGAGTTTTGAAGGCTGTTTTATGAATGTCAGCTTCAACCATTCTGATTTGGTGGTAACCGGACCTTAAGTCCAACTTAGAGAATTATTTTTCCCATATAACTCATCCAGCAGATCCTCAATAATAGGTATTGGAAACTTGTTTTTGATGGTTTATGCATTCAGTTGCCTATAATCCACACACAATCTCCAGGAACCATCTTTTTTTTAACCATGACAGTAGGGGATGAAGGACTATCACTAGGCTTGATTTCCTTTGACTGTATCAGTGTAGTGATAATCTGCTCCATTGATTCCTTTTGATAATGAGGGACTCTATATGGTTTGAGGTTGGGTGGTTTGGCCCCAGGTTTCAATGTAATAACATGATCACAATCCCTTTTAGGGGGCAACCCCTTTGGTTCCTTCAGAACTTCTGGAAATTGTTGCAGTATATCCTAAATATCTACAAGGATACTGCTGTTCTCCTCCTCTCCTAGCTCTGTAACAGCATGTACTTGCACCATATATCCCAATGCTCCATTTTTAATCATCTTCTGAGCTTTTTGTCCACTAACCTTGAAATGCTTGCCTGGCCTGGTATAATCTGGAATAAACACCATCTTGTGATTCTTAGTAATTCCCATCACTCTTTGCTTCAAGTCTAGTGTAATTGGGCTGTGTTTGTAGATCCAATTAGCTCCGAGGATAATATCATATCCTTTCAGAGGAATCATGTTAAAGTGGTTTGAGAATTTTTCTCCTTGTCTTTCATATGTGATCTCAGGAACTGCATCTCAGACTTCAACTCTCCTCTTCCAGCTACAACCACCCTTTTTGTATTAGTATTCTGTAAAGGACATTGGCTTTTAATAGCAAACTCTTGGTCTATAAATTTGCTTGTACTCCCACTGTCCACTAGGCCTACAACTTTTCTCCCATTCACTTTTATGATTACAGAGAATGTATCAGGTCTGGTAGTCCCTTGAATAGCACTGAGGGATACACTCATCAGTTCCTCCTTATGATCCACATTTGGTGGTTCCTCTGGTCTCACTATATTTTCCCCATCTTTTGGCTCCTCCCCTAAGCCTTCTTCCCTGCCATCCTCTTGCTCTTCATCTTCTAGTAGTAAAGCATGAATAGCCTCATTCACCTTACACTAATGTTTAGGAAACCAGGGCTCTTTGTAGAACCAACATTTCTTCTCTTCCTTCTTATCCCCATTTGCCTTCACTTGATCCTTATTTCCCAAATTTCTATTTTGATGGCCCATGTATTGAGGCTGGTTCCTATTTTTGTTGAAATTGGCAGTACTTCTAGCATTAGCAGCCCTCTCATAGTTCTTAGCATATCAATAAGATTGTAACAGCCCCTGAGGCCTTTGGCCACACACATCATGCTTGATGTCATTTCTCAATACTCCTATAAAATAGTTGGTCAGATATTGCTCTTGTAGATAAGGGTGGTTCCTTCTAACCAAATCCACATATTCCTCAAATTTATCAATGTAGTGGACCACTGTCAAGTTTTGTTGCCTCCTCACATTTTGGAGCTGCTCTACAGCTTCATGAACATTGGCCTCTGAAAATCTGTCATTTAACATGCCACAGAGCTAGTGCCAGTTAATTAGTTGCCAAGGAATTCCCACCCCTCTGAACCACTGTAACAACCTGCCCTCTAGAACCGCGTAGCCCAGCCTATCCAACGGGCGGGCCCACTTACACATAGCACCCCACTTACACTTTCGTCCTCGCTTCGTGTAAAAGGGTTAACCCGGAAGTGCTAGGGTTGGAGGGACAAGGCCTTATAAGTTGGTTCAACTCTTGCTCAACTAGCAAGGTGGTACTAATCAAGTGCACACAACACTCATGGGCCATATGGGCTATATCCTAATTGGGCTAGGAATGTCACACACACCCCCCCTCAAAGGACCTGGCGTCCCCGCCAGTCCAACTTACTCGCATAGCCACACAGGCATATAGGCAAATGTCCAGGAACGCGCCTCCTCTTAGCGCACGTCCGTACGTCCAGTGCCGGCGCCATATGCCATGTGCCTCACATAGAGCCCACATGCGTCATGCGCCATATGCCCACACACTGACCCGTACGTGCAACCGCGAGGGTCGGCTCTAATACCATTTGTAACAACCTGCCCTCCAGAACCGCGTAGCCCAGCCTATCCAACGGGCGGGCCCACTTACACATAGCACCCTACTTACACTTTCGTCCTCGCTTCGTGTAAAAGGGTTAACCCGAAAGTGCTAGGGTTGGAAGGACAATGCCTTATAAGTTGGTTCAACTCTTGCTCAACTAGCAAGGTGGTACTAATCAAGTGCACACAACACTCATGGGCCATATGGGCTATATCCTAATTGGGCCAGGAATGTCACAACCACCTTGTAGCTCTACCATCTAGACGTGACAGGGCCAGATTCACCCATTGTTTTGGGGGTGTTCCTGTAATCTCAAAAAACCTCTCACATTGCTTGATCTAGTTGATCACATCATCTCCCTGGAAAAGGGGAATCTCCAACCTGGGCCTCTTAAGTACTGTTTCAGCATAAATTGCACTACCACCCAGCCCCAAGTGTACATTCCTTTATGAGTCAAATATTTGAACCCCATGGAGGCTAGCAAACTGGCCACCAGGTACAGGTAGACTAGTGGGTGCCATAGAGTAAGTGGGTATATGTGAGTGGTTACTATTGCCCATCATATTCATCCCAGGGTAGGTATGTGAGTGCTTGAACGTGGGATTGCTTGTTCCCCTAGGAAAGATAATATTGGGTTCAATAGAGAAGTGAGTACCTTGCCCTAGGTTCATGCCACTGCCCCTTGCAACTCGATTGTTCCTAGCATCTCCATCAGTGACCACCACAGGTGGGCCTTGGCTTGTCTCCACGTTCACATTTTCCCCTTCTGAACGCTTCTCCGGGTCTCCTTCCCCACGCTTGGAGCAGAGTTCCTTCAAGAGGGTTTTGATTTTAGCAACCTCTGATCTTAGTCCCTTCATCACCCCCAAATCTTTCTTAATGGTGGCGATTTTAGCTCTGATTTCGATGAATTCTTCCTCCCCTTCCATCGATCCTTGAGATCTAGTCTTGCTCACCATAAATCTCCTCCTTTCTCTACAAGAGCGGTTCAGGAATCAATTCCCTCCCCTTAATCCTCTTGCAACCTGGTCTACCGCCGCTTGGTAGAGCCAAGAGCTCCGGAGATTTCACAGGAACACACTGAAATCCAGTGGTTCTCCAACCCTCACCCAAAGACTTGTAACACCCCGATTTTTTCGGGCCATTAAAAATCTATTTTAATAAAACCCTAATTTCCAAAATTCGATGTTCTTGTGTGTGCCTAAGGACTAAAGTGCCAAGATCTCAATTAATTACTTCTTGAAATCCCAAAAATGTCCCTAATCGAAGTCCCAAACCAAAATTCCGATCCGAATTAAAAAAAATCTTGAATTCGAATTTCCCCTCTCAAACCCTCCATTAAATTTTTCATTATTTTATCCTCCCAAAGAAAATCAAATTTCCATCTCTTTTGAAATCCCCAAACCCAAATTTTAAATTTGAAATTTAAAACCTCCTAGAAATTCTCCTCTTTTACCTTCCTATTTTCCCCTCCAAAAATTTTGATTTGTTTCAAAAAAACCCCCAAAAAAGTTCTGAGCTTGGAGCCTTGACAAAAATCCTAAGGTTTTGTTGAGCCCAGAAAACAAATTCAAATTCAAATATTCTAACAAATCCTCTCCAAACCTATCTCTGAAAACTCCAAGGAAAATAAGGAATGTTGCTGTTCACAGTGGGCTGCCCATCTCTCCATCCCTCAGCCCGACCAGCTTGGCCTCCTCTCTCCCTCCCTCCCTCATCACTGCACGGCCCAACCATCGGCCCATCTCCTGCACCGGCCCACGCGCACGCGCGCCGCCCGCGCGGCCACGTGCATGGCCGCCGCGCCCCCTGACAAACCAGGCTCGCTCGCTAGCATCCGCGCCCGCTGCCATCCAGGGCCCACTCGTTAGGGCCATCGTCTTCCTCCCCCACACTCTCTCGCACGCACAGCACGTGTTCGACAGAAATCCCGAGCCCCAAAAAAAATCTTCCGCCGCGAGCGTGCACGGCTCTTCCCCCCTGTCGCCCGACCGGCACCGCCCGACCACCTCGGCCTCCTCGCCGTCAACCCGCCGCCTAAGCCCTTGCCAAACCTCGCTCCCCACACCGACGCATCGCTTCTCACACCGCCGTCATTGCCGCCGCGCCGTGCTCCGAGCCACCGACCTTCTTCCTCGTCGCCAAGCGGCCACGTGCGCCTGTAAAGCCATGGCCATCCTCCCTTCCTCCTTCCCCACTGTGGCCGTGCCATCTCACTCGCCTGTCGCGCCAGTCTGAGCTCGAGCTCCCGAGCTCTGTAAAATCACCGCCGCTCTTTTTGTCTTCTTGGTGAGCACCACCCTCCTCCTGTCTCCTCTCCTCTTCTCTCCTTCGCCGCAATCAACCAAGCCCAAAGCCCCTTGCCGAGCCCCGCCGCCGATGCCCTCAATTTCGCCACCGCCATGTGCCATCTCCTCTCTCCCCACCGCTTTGTGCCACGCGCTGCCAGCCACCTCCGGCGACCCGGGTCCCAATCCAAGCTGCCTAGATCGCTCCCCGTCTTCTCCCTCTTTGCCACCGTGGTCCGCCGCCGCTGGCTTGCCACCATTCGCCGGCACGGCTTCGGCTGCCGTCAGCCGTCGATCGTCCCCGGTCGGCCTCTCCCTCCCATCTATCTCTGACAAGTGGGTCTCAGCCCCAAGTCTCCTCCCTCACACTGCCTTACATATGGGCCCAAATTGTCATCCAAAATGCACTAGAGTGATATGTGGGCCTACTTCCCATCCACCCAACCTCGCTGACATCCAAGCCCATTTAATCCTGGGTTAAAATAATTAGCCACTTACACTTGGACCCCACCTTCCTTAACTCCTCTGTATCAATGACATGTGGGCCCCCTTGTATTTAAACCCATTCCTCTCTCTGACATGTGGACTCTACCCTTTAATCTCTCTCTGTGTCACTGACATGAGGACCCTACACCTCAGCTCCTCTCTCTGTGACCATGGGCCCCACCTGTCAGCCAAAGGAATATTCTCTTGGAATATTCCTTTTCCAGACTAAATAATTCTTTCTAATTCCAGAAAAATCATTTAAACTTCCAAAATCCATATTTGTTTATCCGTAACTCCGATCGACCCCGTTCAAGTCTCCAAATTTTTCTAAAATTGAGATCTACCTAATGGCACTATTAGTTATTAATAATAGTACTTTATTTCTTGGGTTTTTATGTGTTTTTCTCTCGTTATGCATAGTCGACGACAACAGAAATCCTTTCAGACTCATATTTTCGAAGATTTTGAAGACGAAGGCAGAGGCAAGTCACTCCTTGATCATATTGCCCCCAGTTTACAAAAATATTTTATTTCTAAAATTGCATTGTTAAGCATGTACAATAACTGAACCGGCCTCGATTTGCGTAACGAACCGATGGACCTAGCTAGTAGTTGCAATACCCTGTAGCTTTGAAAACTCTATTCCTTATCGCTCTACCTCAGTGTTACCTCGGCATCCATGCTCTATGAGCATGGGTATCTATGGTTTCACCTAAATCACATGTATTGTCGAAATGGGAAAACCTGGGTTTATAAAACCTTTTCGACCCGACACGCGGTGTCGATATGTTTGCAAAAGAAGAAATATTTTGTGAAAACTCGCGATGCAAAGTCATCGCCTAGATAGGTAGCTCTGTATTCGCATATAATGACCGATTCCGTAGGAAATTGCACTGATCATAATACAGTGCAATCACTTGCGGTATGGGACGCCCCTGGCTAAGTATTCAGCCGGAACAGGGTTACCTCGTATGCTAGTAGATGTAGAACGCCGTGATAAGGTGTTTAGGGGTATCCCTGGGTTCCTGATTAGAGTAAGGAAGGGAAACTTGCCCAGTGCTTGGTCAAGGAGTTAGGGTAAATTGCAAGCCGAATGCTTGATTGAGTTTGGCCCATCTATCGAGATAAGTTACCCGGCTTCTGAAAGGCCTTGTGACGAACCTCCCCTGCTTGGCCAGTGAGTGAGTAAGCTCGTGTTGTGTGGGGAAATATACACCTCTACAGAGTATTGAACTGTTCGAATAGCCGTGCCCACGGTCATGGGTGATGTGAAGTGATTCCTCTAGCGTAGCTTTGTTTTTATAAAAGGTTTGCGAGAATGTTGTGGTTGGAACCGTTACCAGAATCGCTAGTCTGATGCAGGAGGACTATTACGTGGTCTGAAACGGTCCTGTGTGGATCGGGATGTCAGATAGCATCATAGTTTAAGCTTCTCGAGTGAAAGCAGTGTGCTTGAGATATGATGGCTCTAGGAGCCGAAGTTAAGATGATGAGATAGATGAGGTCCTGGAAAGGAGGAAAGTGAAAGGAAAATAATAGAGGAAAAATAAGATAAGGTTTTGTCCTGAAGAGG
Organism: Oryza meyeriana var. granulata; assembly: GCA_003991445.1. Lineage (NCBI taxonomy): Eukaryota > Viridiplantae > Streptophyta > Magnoliopsida > Poales > Poaceae > Oryza > Oryza meyeriana. Next base: position 179,915 of record RYFJ01001314.1, on the reverse strand, counting down.
ACGAAAGTGAAAATAAACAATAGATGAGATTTCCTGAACCACTATCGTGGTCTGACAAGCGGTAGACTTGACTAGTAGCTTTAATCAAGTAAAATTTGTTCGTCTACTTGAGTTGTTGCCAAGCAATTTGCGGACAGGGTCGAGGCGAGGGCCTCTTTTCAGTTAACCTGGATCAACCCACACTTAGGAATTTGAAAATGTTTCGAAATAAAAAGTTTGCAAAATAAACCTCTAGCCTTCTTTGGTGGCCTGCATATTCACACTTTTCCTGTGACTTGCTAAGTACGTATGTACTCAATCCATTATCTTTTTCCTCCTTCAGAAAGAGTGAAGTCGAAGTGAAGATTAGGGTTTCTTTCCTAATCCCAAGCCATTGCTTGTGGATTGGGTTCTTGCTGCGCTGTCGATTCGCTGTTGCTGTTCTATTTGAAGGTTGCTGCTCAAGGCTTGTCTGAAGTTGTAACTTATAAATGTATAATATAAATATATTCTATTTCTAGCTGCTATGGTACATCTCGGTTGACCGCGGGTACCAGCAAGATTTTCTGGGACTGGTACTGGCAACGCGGTTCCGTGGGAGTTGGTTCACGCTAATCTCCTGTGGCACTTCCTCTCTGGTGTCACTGTAGGTGGTGCGAGGGCGGGGGTGTTACAAGATTGAACCAAATTCCTCCTCGCCGCCGGTTTGAATCGTTCCAGGCTAAGGGATTTTACATGTGTAAACCCACGGGTCACACCAAACCTTCGCCTTTCCAATCCAAGAGCCAAGGGTCGAGCTGAGCTCTAATACCTCTGTCAGGACCGTGTTGATCCCGACGGAATGGAGATGGTAGAAATGGAGTAAATTAGGGTTTTTCTTCTTATCCATTACTGGGCCAAGTGGCCAATATATATATATATATGTCTTACAACATTTGGTTCTTAATCACCGAATTGAAGCATAAACACTTGAATTACAGACATAAGTAGGGTTGCTCTGCTTTTGTTGTGCTTTTTCTTCAGACAACGCGCTTTCTTCAAATAAGATGACAACGGGTGACGTCTACAGTGGTCCCCAGACTGAATTCTCACCCTTGGATCGTTTCCCTTTTTCGCTCCGCCATCCGATCTTCAACACTGAGAAGCAAAACATTTACAACTGTTTTGAATATTTCATTTCCAAATTCCCCTTGCTCTTGACACCTGGGGCAGAAGGAGATGATGGCGGAGGTGCTTCCTCTGCTGGGGAGCGGATCAGTGATCTCGCGCTTCGCCATTGCTGGACGGCCATCTCGCAAGTCGTTGCCACAGGATCGGCTGCTCCTGCGAGTAGATGCTGTCGGATCCATGCGCCCGACCTCCGTCGCTAGTGGCTCCGCCATCGTCAAGCGCGGGTGCCGGCGCGGGCGATGACGTCGGGAGAGGAGCGGAGCGGACGATGCCTCTCGCTCGCTGTAAACGTGGGAGGCCCGAGCTCGGCCTCCCCTTGGCGTGGCGGCGGTGACTGTAGCAAAACGACGGTTTGGGTGTGGCGTGGGTAGGCTAGGGCATGGGGAAGGATATCGAAACATTATAGAGACATTAGACTGAGGCTACGGCCTAGGGTGCACGATGGCAGTGAAAAAACTGGAGACATCGGAGAGGATTGGGAGGTCGTTGAGTGGGTGGGGATGACGACGTCAGTGGCCTAGGGTGCGCACACGAGGAGGCGGCGACTGATGAAGGCCCGCAGGAGGTGGTGGTGGCCTAGGGTGCGCAGGAGGAGAAGGAGGCAGCAGCTAGGGGCAATGAGCTGGCGATGGTGGAGCATCGGGGAGAAGCGACAGTGGTGTGCGCCGGGAAGGTCGACCCAAAGAGATGAGGTTGGGGAGGTCACGACAGGAAGTGAGTCAAGGAGAGTTTTTGCAATTTGGGAGGTCGGGAGACGGATTGGGTGATGCTAATTGCAGCGCTGATCCAACTCGCAATGTGAGCTGTTAAATCTAGATGATACAACGGTTAGAAAACTTTTGAGTACATTTTTATGGATGTATTTAGAAAAGAAGCAACCGATACCTTTTATATTAGTATAGATTTACGTCTATTTCCGAGCTTAATTTTACTTGCAAAATTCAAGTGCACACTTTAGAAGAAATAAGCGGAACTTTTCGGCCGAATCTATGCACAGTTTGGGTCTAATTAATTTACGTACTTATGCCGAGCTTAATTTCACGTATGGACCAAATTTACGTGTTCCCATGGTCTTAATTTACGCCCACTTATGGGCCAAATTTAAGGGAATTTTTAGGATTTGTTTAGATTGAAGCTAATTTTTATCCTACCAAATTTTTGGTAATTTTAATAGTATCATATGGATGTTTGTTTTGCTACCAATTGTATCTGTACCAGTATAAATTCTATATTATCAAATTTAGTAGTATAATTTTGGCACTACTAAAACATTATAACACGAATATTGGCCAAACAAGCGCTTGGTCTAGTTTACGAGAAATTGTGCTTACTTTTGGGCGGAATTCCCATTCCACGACCATGCGAGGCGGTGTGAGCGATGACCGATGATGAGCCATCACCGCATCGGCATGGTGCGCCGCCGCCCGCCGCAAATCGAGCTCATCGATCGATCTCTCCACTTCAGCAGTTCAGCCTGCCGCGGCACGGCTTCGAAGCAAGTCCCCCCCGATCCCCATCCCCTTTGGCCTAGCGCCGCGCCGCCATTCCCCATCTCAACACCAATTTCTCGCCGGCTTTAGATCGGCTACCACCACCACCACAAAAGCCGCCGGCGGGAGCGATTGCCCACCACCAAGAACCATCGCCAAGAATGGGGCGAGGGTAGAAGGCCATGGTTACTCCCATCTAATTCTCCTTGTTAGCCTCTTCGATTCCATGCCCCAGTCAAGGCAATCCCAACGCACCGTTGTAGTGCAGCGTACTGCGAGCATCCCTCGTTTTCCGGCGGATGTTTCCTCCGTCGCGCTGGCTACAATTCACTCCAGAGATCACAGGTGAACTACTCGCCTACCGATTCTTTTTCCAACCATCTATTCTAGCATTGTCCTCATTGGTTTACTCTTCTCACACATTTGTATATACCCCTTTCATTTTCTCTAGAGGAAGAAACTGATAGTGGATTTGATTATGCCGAAATAGCCTAACAACTGATGACGGTAAGCCGATTACTATCCTATGCATGGCACAAGCTTACTACTGTTCTAGTTTCTTATTTGTTGCTTGCAGCCCTGACTAATTTTCGCTGGCGCTGCAACAGAATGATGTTCTTTTGGATTATCTTCGGACAAAGCAGAGGTTTCTTGTAGATCAGTTTGGGATAAAACACCAGCTATCTATGTTCTAGTATATGACCTTTGTGTTCTTCATTTCTGATCCATGTGTATTGCATTTCAGTACCAATTGTTTGTTTCTTCCCACCTTAACTGATACATGCATCCAACTATTTGCAAATGAAATAACAAAATTCCTGAGGTTCAACCACATGGATGCCGGGCAAAGTTCTTCATGTTTGCAACTAGGCCCTGGCCGTTCGTGATTCCACACTATCATATAGCTTTAGTTTGTTCCCTCATCCAGACTATTCTACTATGTTGAATTGAGATGTAAAGTATATTGATTTTCAATGCGAGTAGAGGTAGATTGATTTTTGAATGACTAGCTGTTTTCCCAGATTGTAGATCGACTTGCTAGTTCTGCTCGTTTTGGCGGTGTACATCCGGTCTGGATGTAGAGGCCAGGTTTTAATCCATTTTCCAAAACAAGCTAGTTCTGCTCTTTTGTTTTTTACACAGCTGCAATCATTAGCTCCTCGACAGAACATATATTCGTCCACATCAGTTCCATAATTATTCATGCCATCTAAAATCTCTCACTATCATGGCAATTCTTTCATTGAACACTCAATATATACGCCATCAACAATCTCAATGCAGGCCAGTTGCCAGCATCTCCATCTTTGGCATTCAACATTTCAATTAACTTCAATGGCAGGCATCCCTGAGAACAAATCGCTGCATAAATTAATGTTGATAGTTTTAAATGGAGAAAGATCACTGAATGGCACATAATACCTAACCATTTCATCCTCAAAATCTCATCGTCCAACAAAAGCGATTCCAACCCCCTTTTTTGTGAGGAAAAATTCCAGCCCCTCTTCAGTCATGTATATTGGTGCCCTCGCTTGATCAGGACACCTCTGCAGTGGCAGGGCGGACTGTGAGTAGTGGGGCCAGGGGCGCATTTGTGGGGCTGAGTGTGTGTTGTTGGTGGGTGGCTCATGGGACCCTGGAAGGAGCACAAGATCCATATCTTTCTCTCAGATAAAAATGACCAGCGAAGACATTTCGTCCTCCCAGTACACTTTTAGTTGCTTCTAGTTCTCTGGGTTCTACTGCTTGGTCTGTTTCTTGCATGAGATGCAATTATTCTTTCATCTTTAATTCTTTGCCAAATCGGCAATAATTCTACGTGGCAACTCATTTAATGACCAATTTGTACACAATCACAATGTTTGGACTGCTCTATGGCTTGTCCAGATGTATGAAAGGTCATGATAGCTGGGCCCTGGATGCAGGAAATTTTGCACTATACAGAAATGTGTTTTGAGATGTAGAGTTGAGCTTGGCTACAGCCCCACTTCACATCTGGTCCATGTGGTGTTCAATTTTGTATATGTGCACTTAGTTATGTTCAAAAAATGAACTAAATGGGTCACCTGGCCCATGCACATCCCTAATCACATGTGTTTGGCCTTCATTGCTGCTTCCATGCTTGGACTGGAACAGGAACTGGACTGGGCTGAGGGGAAGAGCTGAAGGCTGGGCTGCAGCTAGGTGCCCAGGAAGACAGAGAAATTTTATTGGAGAGATAAGTAAACAACAATGTTCTTAGTTGTCTATACTTTGTAAGCAAGTGAAATATGTTCACTCCTGTATAAGACCCTAGCCAGTAAAATCACTTTTATTTTGAGATCCACAAACTTTTCTTAAAGAAATGTACCGGACAAAAGCCCTTCCAGAAAATGTTTTAAGATTGGAAAGATACCACATGCGGTTAAAAAATGGGGAAGCACCAAACGTGTGGTGGTGGAGTCGTAGGTGCCCACTAGGGCTCAAATATTAGTGCCCACATATATTACACACACATGGTGCACTTTCAAAAGGAATTTAGTGAGGTCAGCGATTTGTTGCTAGCTCTGTCTCTTTGAGCATATGTTAGGGGATACACTTGTGGGTTTGTGCGTGTTGTGTGCATGTGTAATGGTGTGTGTGGGCGTGCATCTTCTGTGTAGTCGCCAAAAACATGCAGTTCAAAAATATCACAGAAGTAAACTGGACTATCTGAAACTCATACAACATGTTTCCATACTTTCCCCAAAAAATGTTGGATACTTTTGAAAATTTAGAAAAATCTCTTTTGGATTCTGAAAATTGGGCAAGGGCTTTCAAAAAATACAGAGTTAATTAAAGTCCTAAAAATTTAGAAAGCACTTATTTTAATATTTATAACAGGACTTAACTTTATCATTTGTAACACTAATTTTTGGGCTGTTACTGGGGAGATATGAATGGACTAGTAGCATGATTGCGTCTAACTTTTGCCAGCTAATATATTGGAAAGTAAAAAATGCATCTGAGTAAACAAAAAAATCATATGGATGGATAGAGTTACAAAGCATGCATAGAACATCTAAACTCCCTAACTTGACTATCTCCATGTTGGTCTAACTGTTACTGCTGATCATTTCTTTTCCTTCTTCTCAAATATTCTCTAATGAGTGACCAAATCTTGTGAATTGCAGCAAAGCCTAGTGCAGCTATAACAAAAACGATGAAATATCCAGAAGACTCCAACCTCATTCTTGATCCAGCCATGTAGGCTAGTAGGAGGCCGAGCAAGTCAAACACAATCGTTATGTTCATCACCTTAAGTGACCAGTTCTCCTTCAGCAGTTTCTCCGGTAGCAACAGGATGATAACAACAATGGATGCCACGAATGAAAAAGAGTTGCTGTAAAAGAAGATGAGGTAACGGTACCTTCTGTTGTCATGCATAACCGGGTTACCTGCTGCATGACCATTGCTATTGCCCTGCCACACACCACCAGGTGGGTTGAGGCCGGCCTGGTAAGTAACACTTGCAGCCAAGACTCCTAGCAGCATCAAGTATTTGCGTGTGGCATGTTTCTTTTTTGATTTGTCCTCTTTCTCAGGAGACTCCATGGCTGTTTCTTGTTTAGCTTTCTGAATAGAATTGTTGGATCTATTTTGTTTGGCTTCACCCTCATCTTCTACTGAAGAGGGCTTTGCTGTGCTGTCATCTTCTTTTAACTCAGTGGACTTTGCTGTTATGTCATCTCCTTCCATTTCAACATCAGATTTTGTCTCAGTGGGCTTCAATGTTTTAGCGTCTTGTTTTATGACATCCTCATTTAGTGTTGCAGGGGACTTTCCTTTTTCCAGATCTTCTTTGTTATTTGACATGATTCCTTTCTCTCTCCAATAGAAATATATTAGGACTAAGATCATAATGAAGAGCACCAAAGCCACCAAACCAAAGATATAGATGGATGTTTTCAGGTGCTGAGTGCTTCCAGCAGCATAGGCACACAAAAGAGATAACATGCCTACCGCGGTGCAAACTGAGAGAGCATAACTTCGTATGGCTGGCCTGTACAGATTCGGGTTCACAAGGAGTATAATGAGGGCAATCGATGACATGAAGCTCACTGAGTTGCAGTAGAAGAAAGCCTTATAACGGCGTGGATAGTTGTAAAAGAGGACAGGGTCGCCTGCATGGTGCCCAAACTCATCATCCTTCAGGCGAAATCCGCCTGGTGGGGTCAACCCAGCTTGGTAAGTAAGGGTCACACACAAGACAGCAAAAAGGAGCAACCTCTTGCGCCTCTTTTCCTCAGGCTTCCTGTCCTTGTCCTTGTCCTTGTCTTTCTTTTCTATGTCCTCATCTTCAAGTGTGACGAACAGAACATGAATAACCACATAGACTAGGACAGCTCCAGCCAAGGCAATGACATAAATGGATGTGGTTACATCCCGGCAGCTCCCAGCAGAGTATGCACCAATGAGGCCAAACAGATCCAGTATCATGGCAAACTGTAGTATGCGGCGCTCGAGCATAGGCTTATACTGGACCAAGATGATGATGACCAAGGACGCTGCAAAGGCTATTGAGTTGCAGTAAAAAAATACCTTGTAACGTTCTGGTTGCATGAATAGGAGTATTGGTTCGCCAGCCTCATGTCCGTTCCAGTTGTCCTGCCAAACACCACCTGGCGGGACCAGTCCTGCTTGGTATGTGATGGTTGCTACAAGAGTGGAAAGCAGTACAACAAGAGATTGAGCCTTCTCCAGAAAATCCTTATTGCTTGTGTTCGTCTGTGCTTCACCATTGGATGTGTTCGGCTGTGCACCAGCATTGCTTGTGTTCGTCTCTGCACCATCATTGCTTGTGTTCGGCAGTGCTCCACCATTGACTGTGTTCATCTGTGCACCGCCATTGTTTGTGCTCGTCTCTGCATCACCAGGACTTGTGATTGTCTGTGCTCCACCACTGCTTGTGTTCATCTGTGCTCCATCTTTGCTTGTGTTCGTCTGTGCTTCAACATTGTTTGACCTAGCGATTCATGAGCATGCGAATTTAAGATGGAATTACAGATGGCAATAATATTTGGAAGCAGAAAAATATACATGCATCCAATACCTGTCATTTGAATCTGACTGACGGGGTATAAATATAATCGCCCTGAGGACAATAATGCATGCAAGAACGGCAAAAACCAGACAGACCACATAGATGGTAGTGTCACTTTCTCGGGTGCTTCCGGTGGCATAGGCGCCCGCAAGACCGACAAGAGCGATAAAGATGTATGCTTTGAGCACAAAGGTCCTCACTGGGCTGGTTCTGCTCTGATCCTTATTATGGAGTAGTGGGATGACGAGCTGCTTGTCTAGGAGCAGCATAATGATGAGCAAGGACATGACAAATGCAGTAGCATTAAAGAAAAAGAACGCCTTCAGGCGGATAGAATGGTGTTCCCGCATGACCAGGTCGCCTGCATTGTGATCCTCCTTGCTGCTGTCCCAGTAGCCACCAGGCGCGCTCAACCCAGCCAGGTAAGTGATGCTCATCACAAATGTCGCAAGAAGTAGCAGGAGCTTGCGGCGCCGCTCTTTTACCTCCTCTTTTTTATCACCTGGTTGGGATTGTTGATTGTTTATCACCTCTTTTCCATTAGCTGGTTGTGGTTCCCCCTTTGCTTCCTCCTCTTTGTCATCACCTGGGTGTGATTATCCTGTTGCTGTTAGGAAGTTTATGGTTTCTGTCAAGTGCTCAGAGTTGGGGGCATTACCTGCGGTTCTTCGCTCTTTTGGTTTCGCAAAGAATGAAGTCAGCACAAGTTGAGCCACCATATAGACTAAAATGACGACCAACACCCAGGCATTCCTGGCCTTTAGCACAGCCCGGCTGGTCCCAGCCGCATAGGCCCCCACAAGGCCAAGCAAATCCAGCACCATGGCCACCCGTAGTGGAAGCATGGGGATCCATAACTTTTTCTTCTCGTGCACGATGGCAAGGATGAAGACGAGGATGATGACCACAATGGACAAAGCGAATGCAGCTGTGTTGCAGTAGAAGAAAACAAGGTACCGGGGGTAGTAGGTATCCCGGATGATGGAGTCACCGGCGAGGTGCCCGGCGTCGGTATCCTGCCAGACACCCCCCGGCGGGTTGAACCCTGCAGCATATGTCACTGTGGCCACCATGATGGCCAGCAGCAAGAGGTACTTCCGCAAGCAATACTCCAATGGCCTGTCTTCATCTTTGGATTTCTCTAACGACTGTTGATTCGCCATTTGCTAACTAGGCAGCAGTGACAGAAAGGAGGTGCCTCAAGGCATCAGTGACTCAATGCCAAGCAGGTGCTTCACCATGCATACATTATATAGGGTTGTGGTGTACCAGCTTAATGGAGACTGGCCATGGGCAGACTTTCTTCCAATCCTCGTCGTTTTTGAAAGTGTAGTTGATTTTTTCTGAAGGAAGAAAGTGAAGTTCATTGGATCTTATCTTGTTTACTCCTTGTTTCAGCTTCCCATGAATATGTCTACGATCTATGGAGCGACTTGCATATTTTATATGGTCCTGTGATCTGGACATTTCCGTACTTTATTTGACGCAAAAGACTTGAGTTTTTTTATTCTTCTGCGAAGACTGACTTTCTGGAGTCTATTGGATATCCAACTCTCAGGTCAAGATTTGATTAAACTATTGCCATGTTTCTCTTGCTTGGTCTAGTTTTGCAGGTTGAAAACTTCTACGGAAGTAACGACTACTGGATGTTCTTTTTGCTGCGAGGCAAGTCACACAATTCTTATTAACACAAACCATTTAACTCTGAACTATCTTGTCTTCATTCCGGTGCTCATTTCAGTATATATGCTAATGTTTATGATATGCAGGACACAGATGGAAGTGTTTCTTAATTTGAACTCGGAGAATGCCAGCAAAATTCAATGTGGTGAAATGCCCAATGTCTTAACTTCAGATTTCCAATTAATAGTGAACGTGAGCCATGCATGTGTATAAAGTTTGGTTTGATAGACGGTCAAGGGTGTGGCTAGTTGCTTTCTGGAGCTGTGTAAAGAATTTGATGGATCTAGTCATCACATCTGCATGCAGATGTCAGTAGATTGCCTTGATAGTGGAAGTGGACAGATTACAATTCTTTTTGATTATGCATTAATGCAAGTTGGATTCTGGATGTAATGGGCAAGTACCTTTATTACATCATATTCTATTTAATCAAGCTACATAAATATGTTCGAGTATTTATCCCAGTATCTAGGACTACTCAACAAGATAGCAAGAATAAAAAAAGTTAAATATTCCAAAAAAGTTATATATTTTATAAAGTTAGTACTTACTGGCTCTAAAGCTTAATATGTAAACATATCACGTCATCTCTCACTAGTAATACCCATTAGCTCTAAAGCTTAAGATGCAAGCATGTCACGTTATCCCTCACTAGCAATACCTACTAGCTCTAAAACTCATCATGTAAACATGCTACGTCATCCTTTACTGGCAATTATTATCATAAAGCTCATGCAAGCATGCCATATCATTTATAATTTATTAGATTGTAGAGCTTAACATGCAAACATATCAAATTATTATCTCCTACATCATTTTTACAATATTTTAAAATACATTCACATATTATTTCAACAATATTTAACATAGATTTATCCATATATTTCACAGCAAAGTAAGAAACATCATCTAGTTTTATTCAATGTGCGAGCTGCCATTTCACACTTACCTGTGCCAGTGCATCCTCACTTGAAACCTGAAATAGACTTCATAGTCTTTTAGTAAAAAAGAACTACATTTCAAACATAAGCAGTAGTCGTTCTTAACCTATCTATTTTATTTATATACTAAATAACGACCTCAATTCATGTCAAAAAAAATAACGACCTGTTGGCCCATTATCCTCTCAAAAGAAAAAAGAGTAAATATCACAGAACACTAGTTTTTGGGGATTATTTATCATGAAACCCCATGTTTTGGGGTTTGTTTAAAAATACCCCATCTGTTGAGGCAATTCGTCTCACAAAACACTATTTTTGTTAGCCACTCCCATCACCGCAGCTGGTTGACACCATCATGGGTGTGTTGCAAACATCTAGCGCCTTCAGTGTGCTCTTGGTCACCGGCAGCACGAACCGCACCTTAGCACCGTGTCCAAGCTACTCCTGGATCTTCTCTTGAATTTCTCGTTAAGCTAGGAATGGGGAGGAATAAAAATAGAGAAATGGTGAGGAATAAACAAGCGCAAGGAAGAGAGGTGTGGAGTTGACAAGGAGGGGCCTACTTGTCAGCTAACAGGAGAAATGCAGGAGGAAATGATACTTAGATAGAATCGGTGTTTTGTGAAGAAAGATGCTCAGAACCTGGTGTATTATGAAAAATACCTCAAAACGTGGTGTTTTGTGAAACCCCTACCCCAAAATCTAGGGTTTTGTGATATTTGCTCAAGAAAAAAAATTTAGCTAGGGGTGAAAACGGTATAAAAATTCTCGATCCTTTCTGACCGTTTTTATCCCTAATTTTAGCCCACTATCTAATCCAAATGGGCCAAATTTATCCCCTCTCCCATTTTTGCACGGGCCGAAATTAAGTCAAGTGCCAACTAAATAGGCCCGATTTGTGCTCAAAAATCGAAATTAGGCCCACCCTACCTTCGTTAATCGGACCAAGTTAGGCCTACTAAGAGCATCTCCAGCAGGAACCCTAAATCTAGGCCCCAAACAATTTTTAGGGGTGGAGGTTAAAAAACTAGGTCTAGCAGAGAACCTACTAGGGTCCCCAAAATAAGGAGGCCCTCAAATCCGCCCCCAAGCCCCTAGTCTTAGGGGCTCCATCCCAAAGCCCCAATCGACGTTTTTGTTGGTATTGATGATATTTCACTTTGGATGCTCTCCTCTCATTCCCGCACGTCGCAGCGCCGCCTCTGGAACTCCTTCGGCTACCACCGTCGACCTTTTCCATACCACCGGCAAGATTGGCCCATAAAGGTAATATTTTCCCCTTACCTCTAATAGATCCGTCGCTTATTGTCCGCACGCCCTCCGGCCACCGCCCGTGTGCACGGCCGCGTGCATTTGGCCCGCCACACGCCCTACTGCTGGCCCAGAGGGCCATTGCCTACTCAGCAGCTAGCTCCGCTGCTCGTCCGACTGCCAACCCCTATAGCTCTGGATTTGTTTTTGTTTTTTATTTGATAGTAGATATAGAGCTTTTGAGCAAGAGAGGGGACAAAGGAGTAATATAGAGTAGTACTATTTCAGTACTTTGGTTGAATATAGGAGTATACTCTATATTGTGCCTAGATAGTTGAATATAGGAGTATACTCTATATTGTGCCTCGATAGGTGCCACGCCCAGAAATTCACTAGAATTTCTCAAGCTAATTTGTGCATTAAATCCTCGTCCAGGAATCAGCCGAGGTACACAAATCGACAATTTGATAAACATAACCAAAACGTAATAATACTTATAGAAGAGGCAGTTAGTCATCACACAGAAGAAATCAGTAGTGAAACGGCAACTAGCGTAGCTTTAGCACCAAACCACAGGCAGCTCAACTAGGGTATAAGCCAAACACTAAACTTCTCCTTCCACGCAAATCCTCACTCTGATGATTGTAATATAGCAAGACTGAATAGCCCCCACCGTACTCAACAAGCCACACAGAAATGTAAAATAATGCAACAAGGATTCCAAAGGAAATGCATAGTATGGCTTATTTGCATAAACAACATTTAAAACCTTTGCATTTAAAATCATAAAAAACAGTGTAGTTTAATTACTAATAATATTAAACTCAATCATTGAACAACACTTCAATGCAGTTCAGGCCCAAACCATAACCCTCCAAACTGGAGCTACCAAGATATCACCAATTATCGTCATTATTGAATAGTGTGGGACTAATCACGAAAAATATTGCTAGACTGTCCATTAACCACGGGCACGGCTGTTAGAACAGTTTTACTCTAGCCAGAGGTGTACTAATTTACCCATAAGACACAATGTCAACATCATGTCACCCATGCATCACGATATCCGAAAGTACCCGAATAGAGATTGTGACAGGACTCTCCATGAAACCTGCACAACAAGAGTGCCACGCGCTAGACCACTAGTCTCCGGTAGGATTGATCAGGTTCCTAGACAGGGAGACGATCCAACGCCCAAAATATGGACTTATTGACGGAGTCATGGTGGTCTTATTGACACAGCCACAACACACTGTGGGGCCTCCGGTTGAATGGATCACACTTCAGTTCCTGCCATTACCCATTCTGGCTTGTGGTTAGCACGACTATTACTTCGCAACAAGTAGTCCGTGAACCGGTCTTTAATTGTCATGAGCACCACCGACATCATTATCATTCCATATGCTCACAACCCACCATTCAGTCAAGTTTTAGTTGGCACAATTAATTAGCCAACCACGACCAACCGTCGTGAAAGTTTAACCGTTTAAACATTAATTATCCATAAATGAATCCATAATTATCCCACATAAAATGACGCTATAGTCTCTATGCATTGGCTAAGAAAATCCTAGAATAATCTAGCTAGATCATTAAATAGTCATCCAGCTAGTCAGTATTAATTACCCAAAATATCAAGGTAAAGGTAACAATATCAAAATAGCCATAATCAAGAATTATAGGAATAATTAATAATTACCCGTATTAATGACATTTCAAAACATCGCATGTAATAACATTAAAAGAAAATAAATTTTACAAATGGGATCAACATGCTCAAGGGGATTGTCGTGTGACTTGCCTTGCAATCGAAAAAGTCTTCAATGAGTCTTCCGAACTCTTCCGCAAACTTCGCGATCCTCTGAAACGACAGAAACGATGGACTACACGTAAAACAAGGAAAAATCCTAAGAAACTCTAAATAAACAATACATAAAAAGTACACAAACAGTAGATCATGATTTTAGATGAATTTAGAAAGAAGAACGGGTCGAATCGGAGTTCGGACGGAAAAGAAACAGCTTTCGGAAATTTGAATTCAGAGAAAATCCGAAAAGAATTGAAAAAGGATTATTCCTAGAATATTCCCCAGATTTTTGAATTAAAATAAATATTTTTGACTAAGTACAGGAGCGGGGCCCACTCTCAGTGGCATGGCTCTAGTGGATTAGGTCTATGGACTAGAGAATAGCTAGAGTGGTGGACTAGGGTGAGGTGGTAGACGAGGTGGCCCTTAGGGCTGACGTGGCTCAGCTACGTGGCAAGGATCTAGGGTTTTGGGAACCAATAGCCTAGATTGAATCTTGGGAAGATTGAACGGCTAGGATTTCATCTGGGGTTTAATGCGATTTGGATGGTTTAGATTGGCTCTGAGGAATCGGATGGCTAGGGTTTATTGGAGCACTATGACTTGGGCCCACTTGTCATTCTCTGGAGAGGAAAGACATCGGGCCCCACGCGTCTGTGTCCGAGGGGAATGTCGGCCAGGACCCACTGGTCAGTGGGACACGGGCGAGAAGCCGCCGACCGTCAGCCATGGCGCAGCACAGGGGCTTGTCGGCGTAGCGAGCAGAGTTCGACGACAGCGACCGGTGGCTAGAGACCGAGGACGGTGAACGGCGGGCCAGGGAGGGTGCAACCTGGCCTCGGCAATGACGACGATAGACGAGCGCGCACCGGTGAGGATAAAGAAAAGGGCGGCGGCTTGACCACTGGACCGAGGCGGCTCGGGGACCAAAGATCGGTGGCGACGAGTAGGGGAGAAAAAAGAGGTGCCGACGATGCTCACCACAGCGGCAGGGCGTGGAGGTGACGACGGTGGAGATGATGACGATGTTGGCTACGGCAGCGGTGCATGGGATTTAAGGTGAGGGTGGCGGGTGAGGGAGGGGAGTTGGGCGGCGGTGGCGCTATTTATAGTAGGGAGGGATGGCGGCTAGGGCGCAGCGGCTCGGGTGGCGGTGGGCCTTCGAGGCGACGGTGGTGTGGACTATGGCGGTGGGCTGGGCTGAGGAGTAGGCCGGCGAGGTGGGGTTGGTGCAGGCTGGCCCTAGGAGGCTCGGCGCAGGGGCAGGCCAGGCCGGGCTCAGCCTTCAACCGAGAGAGAGGAGGGAAGAGGAAGGAAGAAGAAGGAAAGAGGAAGATGATCAGTAAAGAAAGAAGGAAAAAGAAAAAAAAGAGGAAATAAAAGGAAAGTGAGAAAAAGGTAGGGAGGAAAAATAGAGGGGTTTTCCGGAGAATTTCAATTTTGGAAAAATTGGAATTCAGGGATATTTACAGAATGTGAGGAATATTGTTGGAATTAGAAATTGTGAAAATATTCGGGGCTTTGGAATATTCGAAATATTGGGATATATATATACATATATATATATACATATACATATATATATATGGGAATCAGTGAATTCTTGGAGGAATTTAGAAAA
Organism: Oryza meyeriana var. granulata; assembly: GCA_003991445.1. Lineage (NCBI taxonomy): Eukaryota > Viridiplantae > Streptophyta > Magnoliopsida > Poales > Poaceae > Oryza > Oryza meyeriana. Next base: position 164,911 of record RYFJ01001314.1, on the reverse strand, counting down.
TGGAATATATTTAGTGGGGCTTGGAAAATGGAGGATATTTTACCGATAAATATTTGGGGAACAAAGTATCGGAATATTTCGGGAATTGGAAAATTGGCAGGTATTCCACAGAAGTCGAGAAATTGGAATGTTTGAGGAATAATTGAACTTCAAAAATATATGGGTATCTAGGGGATTCGGAAAACAAAATATTTTGTGGAGATTGGAAAACTAGAATATTAGGGATATTCAGAATATCAGAAATATTCTTCGACTTGGAAATTGGAGGATATTTTCCTGGGAACCGGAAGATTGGAATATTCAGAATATTGTTAATATTCTGAAAATAAAGGAATTGACGAGGATATTTTATGGGACTAAAATTGAGCAACATAGAGAATATCTGGGGATTTCGGTTTATTTCGATGAAAAGGAGTTTCAAGGAAATATCCATGATTTGATTAAAAAGAAAAGGAATATTTCAGATACCGAAAATCTAGGATGGGGAGTTCAAAGGGGTTTTAGGTTTTCGAAGAGATTTTTCAAAATCGGACTTTTCGGGGAAAACAAGAATTCGGAAGCGATGTGAAGTATAGAAAGAGGAGGGGAACCAGGGTTTGAGTTGGACAAAGGGATATCAAAGGATTAGAGCAGGAACGACCCAATCTAGGGAAAAGAAAAGGAATTTAGTTTCCTTTTTATTTAATTACCGAAATGTTCTTCATAGCATTAAAATTAATTCTGGAGCTCGAAAAAAACCGAAAAAATTTCAGGAGGTTTATTAAATCATGGGGAATTTACCAAAGAGAAAAACCACCAGGAAACAAAAGGAGAATTTATTATTATAAATACTTAAATGTTTAAAATATTCCAACAAAACCCCGAGAATATAAAAGCATCCAAGCATTAATTAAAATTTTAACTTGGGATTTTTAATATTGAAGATTTCATAATTTTATTCAAACAATTTCACAAACAACTTTTCTAGTGTATTCTTGTATTTTTATTTACCCAAAATAATTTTTAATTAGGGCGATTTTCACGGTGTGACAATAGGACACTTGTAAATTAATCTTTACTGTATGCATCATTGTATTTTCTATGGACTCTTTGGTGTCTTAAACATTTGCCTATAGGATATGTCATTTCCATGGTTGAAAATTTTGAATTTAATTTTAAATTTTTGTGTTTGAAATTGCAAATTTAAATATGGATGGATTCTATGTGCTACAAATATATATGTTCGAATTATTTTGGTGTCAAACTAGACGTAAACATAGAGTGTACGGTGGAATAGAAAAAAAAATGAGGGCAAAAAAATAGGGGCTATTGTTGGAGTTGGAGATATGTTTTGGGTTATTAGGAAATAGAGGCAGCCCTAATTTGACCTTTAGGGGCTCTAAAATAGAAGCTATTACTGAATATGCTCACTACAAAAGATTGTTGATAGGCCGAATTTTCTGATCCACTGTCCTTTAGTAGTAGGCCGAAATTATTAAACGTGGAGATGATAATAATGGGCCAAAAATGGGCCCCACTTCAACAACTAAACGGGTCGAAGTTGATGGCCTTAATGAGTTGAAATTAGCCTACTAAGAAATTAATGAGTCAAAAAACAGGCACACTGACGTGTGTAGTTCTGCCTGCTGCAATGCTTAAAAGTCTCGAATCTCTAGTAGGACATACATAGCGGGGACGTGGCGAGTGGTCTCGGCTCGCCGCGACAGAGCTGCAGGTCCACCTCAGCCTCAGTCGTGCCCTAGCAGAGCTTCTTGTGCCTTGCAGAGGGCTCGGACGGCCATGGGCAGTGGCAAGGAAGGACTCCACCAGCATGCCATGTCCATGGAGGCGAGCTTGCGACCGGCATCTAATCCACTTGTGGCTTTGGGCGATAGAGAGGGACGGTGGCGGTGGCGCCGCCATAATCTACCCTGTCCGCACTGGCGCCCTCACCACCCACACGATCTGCGTCGGAGAAGGGAGAGGCGCTGATGACCAGCTGCTCGATCTGCGCCACCTCCTTGATTTGCTTCGCAGCCGAGCTCGTCGCTTCGATCTGGCGCCGTTACTGCAGTGGGAGGGGAGGTGAGGGGACAAGCGACGCTGGAAGATGGGAGGTGGAGCGACGTGACGCTCATGGGAAAGGAATGGAATCGGGGAGAGAGAGGGGGGCAGGGTAAAACAGCTTATAGGTCCTATCCGAGTAGTTGAGTGGGTCCACTATAATAGTTTCGTCATACTTGGGCAATAAATTTAGAAACTTATGCAATGTATAATGAATGAAATCTTGGTGTATCGTACCTCCATTCTCTGTCTATCTGTAAATTCAATCCAAAATCTAATTAATTCACATTTACAAACCATTTTTTCATACATATGCAAAAAGAATTTTGCGTAAAAAATATCAGCAAACTACATATAGATTAAAAATCATTACGAGAATTGGCCTAAATAACAAGCTAAAAATTACCTAGATCTTAAAAAAAGAAAAAAATGACAACTATCTCTCTCTCCAAAATAGATCTAAAAATTAACCTACATATAAAAATACCAATTTTTAGCTTTAAAAACATCAAATTTCATCATTGACGGATGAAAAAACACCATTGCACAAAGATTGCAGAGAATCTTCGGTCCAATTTAAGCTCTAAATTGCAAATTAAAAATTCTAGATCTACATCAACCAGAATTAACACCATGGCATAAATCCATTACATTAAACATATAAATTTAGAAGTAATCTTCAAAAAAATAGTAGGAAAACAAACATCTAACATTGTAAAGTCAACTCTGCCAAAGAATTCGAGGTCAAAACCTTCCCCCTCTATTTTTCTTTTTTTGAGAGAGAAACCTTGGGATAGAATTGTGTTGCTTGAGAAAGAAGAGATATGTAATGAGCGATATTTTCACAGACGGTCGGTTAATAGGCTGTCATTGAAAATATCGTCCACCTACAAAAAAGATAAGGTTTTCACACTGGCCTATATAAGTAGCCGCCTATAAAGATGTATTTTTTCAGATGGCCCATCTACCCCCTTAGATCAAACTTATCACAGATGTTTTTTATTTGGGCTCGACCGCATAAGTTAGAGGAGGATGCATGTGAAAATAGTTTTTCACGTAGTGAACCTCCACCGCGGACAGTACCTTGTCTTCTTGTACTGCAACGCCACCGCGTTCGCGTCGTTCCTCCTCGTCATCGTCCTCATCATCCTCTTCGCCGTCCTGCACGAGAAGAAGAACATTTGGATCACCGTGATGCCGGTGCGGGTGGTCATGGTGTTGGACCTGCTCAGCCTTATTGGCGCCTACGCCGCCGGGGCGTGCCGGGACGCGACCACCACCAAGTACACCGCGGTGCTCGTGGCCGCCGTCTTCATCTACCTCGTCGTGCAGATGGTGCTGGCCTCTCTTCCGGTCGGTGTGCACGACAACGAGCGGGTCATCAAAGAAAAGTCCCGCAAGGTCCTCCTGCTGCTCGCCACGTTCGCCACGAGCCTGACGTCTGTGGCCGGGTTGAGCACGCCGGGCGGCTTCTGCGCGGTGGACGGCACCGGACACCGTGCCGGCGAGACGGTTATGGGGGAGCGTTCCTCCTCTGCAACACCACCGCGTTCGTCGCGTCGCTGCGCATCATCGTGCTGCTAGTTGACAGGAAGCTGCTCGACGGGAGCTCTACGGGTGCATCGTCGTCTCGCTGGCCGGGCTCGTCGGGGCGTACGCCGACGGCAGCTGAAGGGTAGAGCACACCACCGTGTATGTGGTGGCTCTCGTCGCCGCTGTTCTCGTGTACATTGCCTTCCAAGCGACCGTCGTGCATGCGCGGTGCGTGCACTTAGCAAGACCGACTCTTGGGGGAAACTCGCACGGGTTTACTCTTCTCTGTCGAAACGACGGTGTTATCTCAAGCAACAAGACCCAGCACTAGCCCAGGCCAGTAATGTGTAAAACAGTCCAATAACACTAGCCGACCAAATTTTATTAAGATTAGAAGGGGTACAGCTAACAAATCGATTGCTTCAACAACAAGTTATCGAGGCCGGGGTGGGATCAACGAAAGATCAACCCACCCCTATAGAAAAGGCCGAAAAAAAACAACTATATTACATCGGGTACTTTGAAGAACTCTGCTTCTTTCCAGACCTCGATTTCTTCTTTGATTTCCCCAAAGAGCCGTCCAACAGTGCGAGTTCGCTGATTGAATACACACGCATTCCGTTCTTTCCAAATCATCCAACACACAAGACAAGCAGCACCAAAGTGTCAAAAAGCTTCCTGTAGGTATTCCGAAAATTTATCCTAGCCTGCAACAACCAGCTTCCCAGGTTCACTGCCAACTCTTTGGGTAGCTGCCGGGATGTAAGCACTTCCATCAATATCATGGCCATAGCCGGTGCCGTGCTGGTGTACGTATGTGTATGCGGTGATCCATCTCGTTTTCTTCGCACTTGACCACAAACAGTACAACCAAGATATGTTGCTGCAGAAGAGGCGCAAGCGAGGCTGCTCCTTTTTTCGATCTTGTCAGCCACCATCACCTACCAAGCCGGGTTGACCCCACCGAGCGGCTTCTGGCAAGATGAGGTGCGACCCGATCCTCTCCGGCAATGACTCTCACCGTTAAAAAAAGAGGTGAAATTGGGTCGGGTACCGTCAGATCACGATATTTTCATATTTTATTCTATATTTTTCTTCACATTCGAATCTAGGTATAGATTATGCCGGATAACATATCACTTATCCTGTATTCTATCCTATATTTTTTTTTATCGAAATCGGATTCAGGAACAGATATCTATTTGTATATCTAAATTCATAGATATTAAATACTAGAGGCAATTAGAGTGTTAAAAATGATACATCAAGAAAAAAATTGTGCAATACTAGTTGTGAGCTCGTAAAATAGTGATTAACCAATCTTTATCATGTTTATAAGTGTATTTATAATAAATTTTCATATGTTTGATAATACGGGACATACAGGTGAATGCAACTCTTTCCGTATCCTAAATCATATTTTTTGGTGGATTCGGATTCGAACTTGGATAATTCCAGGTATCCATTTTTCTCTCCCATATCCTTTCCGCGAGCCTCACGTCGGATGGGCGGGTAGGAAATACCCATCCTGTTTTCACCCCTAGTTGCAAAGCCTTCTTCTACTGGAACACAAGAAGCTTCATGTCATCCATTGCCCTTAACATACTCTTGGTGAACCCAAATTTGTACAGGCCAGCCATACAGAGCTATATACTTTCCTAGATTAGCTCTTGCCATGTATATCTTATTGTATCACTATATGATCAATGGAAGCCAGCGCCCCTAGTGCGGCGTCTTCTGCAGTCTCTCTTCTTCTTCTCTTGAATTACAATACGCACTTTCCGTTTCATGGTGGCTGGCATGTTTGGTCTCATAGGTGCGTATGCTGCCGGAAGCTCACAGCATTTGCGGACATCTATCTATGTCTTCGTTTTGGTGATCATTTTTGTGGTCTTACTTCTTGTAGCATTCATAATGCGTCATAAGAAGAATAATCCCGACAAGGACACCAGCCAGAGATCTCAAGGTAATCAACACCTGCAGAGCACTGACGAAGCACACATACCTGATGCTACTGGGGATCGTGGCAGAGAGCGTGAACAACACACCAAGCGCAAATACCTGATGTTATTGGGGATCTTGGCAGCGAGCGAGCGTGCGTCACTTACCAGGCAGGCCTGCACCCACCGGGTGGTGTGTGGCAGATTGATGACGATACCGGCCATTCCGCCGGTAACCCAGTCTTGCGCGACAAACCGGATGAGTCGGTACCGTGCCTTCTTCTACAGCAACTCTACTTGGCCTACGGGGCAGGCTCCGGCCGAAAAGGCTATTTCGTGTATGGGCGCTACGCCGGTTTGGTCCGTTTTCGATTTGGACCGTTTGTTTTTTTAGCTTTGCACGTGGGTTTTACTTTTTTTTTTTGGGCTTACCGTGTGGACTTAATATACGTAGGCCCATATCTTCTTTCTTTTTTTAAGCATTGTCGTGTATAAATTATATGAAAAGAAAATTTATACATGCAATGTATTAATACTGAATATTTCTACATATAAAATTTTTATATATAAAGTTTTTATGTATTTTTCTTTTTAGCGCTGTCCGTATAAATTTTATATACAAAAAATTTATATATGAAATGTATCAATACCGAGTGTTTCTATATATAAAGTTTGTATGTATAAACTTTTCATATATAAAGATTTTATGTATAAAATTTGTATATATAATTTTTTTTAGGCCATTGCTCGCTAGAAAAGAGAGAAAAATACACATAGACTGAAAAATACGTGTAGATGGACCAAGTATGTTGGGCCGAAGGAGTAACCTGCTGCACACGCTGTGGGAACTGGCTGCACACGCAGCGAATTTTTTTGATTTTTAGATTTATTTATTAAAAGATTTGCAAAAATAGATTTTCGTTTCAAAAAATTGCAAAAATAGACTCCCGCCGCCCTCTAAATCGCCCTCCCAGGGGGCGATTTTATGACGTGGCTGACGGCCGTTGGCCCCCCCGCCGACGGCCGTCAGCCATTTTGCAGGCGGCTCCCGGCCTCCCAAAAACCGCCCTCTCAGAGGGCGGCAAGGGGGCGCCTTGCAAAATGCGCCGGGGGCCTCGGCCATTTTACAGGCGGCCCCTTGCCCGCCCTCTGGGTGGGCGGTTTTTGGCTTGCCGCCCAACTAGAGGGCGGTATTTAGCCTTAATATAGTCGGACCAATATTCCGAAAAAAAAATAAAAAATTGATTTAAAAAAATTAATTTTCGAAATCAATTTTTATGTGACTACCGGCTGTCGTCACTATTTCCTAGGCGCATACTGTCGCCGCTCCCTGGCCGTGCCATCCTCACACAGTAGTTGCATCGTTAGTTGGATATCAATAGGTTTGTATGATAGTTAATGTGTGTTTAGTTGTCACCGCTCGGAATGTACTTTCGTCGTGAAGTTGACACTCGAAAATTCATATTTTTGATCAGATTCGTCAGAAACGTAGATCGTGAGGAATACGTCGTTTGATCGATGAGCGTAAACGAAGTAAAGTGGTTTCATCAGGAAACGTAGAATTAATAAAACGTTATATACAACAGACAAACTATTACAGACACAAAGTACTACGGGCCCGGACCGTAACCTCTAGGCCTCTTCGACTTCCTACCCTGCGCTCGCACCTGTCCCTGGGAGTACGTCAACCTGTCTGGTGGTACAGCACGGCCAGCGCGGGTCGTCTGCACGGGTGTGGCAACTGGTGGGTCCTGTGTCTGTGGTGGTGGAGCTCCTTCGAGCTGCGAGGCAGCTAGTATCTCATGGATCTCCTCGCCCTCGTCCTCGTCCTCTAAATCGTCCCCCTCGAAAGGACCCGGTGCCCAACCGCTGCCGCGTGCGCCCTGCGTGGAGGAGCCAGCGCCAGCAACACATCGATGGCGCTGTAGAGTGGAACAATGTACACCAAATTATTGATTATTGCAAATCGAAATTTTGCAAGAGAAAAGTAAACTTTGATATAACCTGAAGGACCTTCTGTGGTGGCACCGAGGCACTTGTCATGCCCAGCTGCACGTGTGGTTGTGTGTGGTACACTCCATGCGTCGACGTGCTAGCTCCAGAGGGATGTAGGTACGGTGTAGCGAAGGCTGCAGCGAAGGCTGCAGGGAAGCATATTGATGTACAACGGTGCATGTCATACAAGAAAACATATTATGAACGGAAGGTTAGTAGAAATTACCTCTGGAGGGGCCAGATGGCTGACTGGAACCTGTGGGCGCACTCCTGCTCCTCGTCCTGTTCCTGCTGGCCGTGGATGCTGCTGCTGGGGTATATAGACGGGAGGTACCGCGTCAGCCGCGCGACAAGTGAGCGCACGAAGCACTGTGTGCAACGCCTGACGAATCCTCCCGAAGGTCGTCCTCTGCTCGTCCGCAGTCAGCACGATCCCAGTGTCCAACCGTCCGAACGCCGCGTTGACATCACCCTGAATCTGTCGCGCTGCGTCGGCCTATTACAAATGTGACTTGATTATGTGTTAGAACCGTGGCTACCTAGAAAGGGAATAACAAAGCGCAAAGATAAAGTGACTTACCGCGCGAAAGTAGTCCTGGTCACGGTGTGTAGGATACGTGTCCGTCGTAGCAGCGACGTGTGGCTGTGGATCACCTGGGGTGAACGTTACGCGTATGCGGGTCCGAGGTTGGTACCACCTGAGGTATGCTAGGTAATGCTCCTCAGTGTGTGCACGGAACTCGTCGACGACATCCTCCGTCGCCAACAACCAGTCCTCCACATACGGCTGCAGTCGGGGATACCACTGAGCACCGGCTGCCTGTCCCCTACGATTATACCTATTTGCAGAGAGTGCATTAGAGTACATTAAAGAGTGGTAGTACTAAACAAAGATCGCAGTTGTACTTACCCGGTGCACATCGCGCGGCACACACGACCTCTATGGGCATAGGGAAGACCTGACGTAGGCCGAACTGTCGCATCACGCGCTGTGGACAGTGGGGCTCGACAAAGATGTCGAACACCAACGGCATTTTCGTCAACCAGTACGCCTGGTCGCGCATGCAAAGAGTACTGAGTCCGAGCGGTGCACGGGCCGCGATGGCCTGTGGACTGTAGGGCTCCCAGACGACGTCGCTGGGGGCAGCAGCGGTCCAACTCCATAACGAACTCGGAGTAGGCCCGTCTAACCTGGTTGTGGCGTAACGACGCTGCAAAATAAAGAAAAGATTACACGTCAGTGTTTGTGCATAAGTGGTAAACATAGAATTTCACATTACGTACCCCACGGCGACACATACCGTCCCCATAGTCGGGCGGTCCTCGGGCCACTGCCCGTACAAGCCTCCAGGGCCGCCCTCGTAGGCAGAGAGCTGAATGAGAGGACGGCCTATCGCGAAACGCTCTGCTGCCCATAGCTGCAGAAGGAGAGGGCAACCGGCGAGAATCGCACCTGGATCGGTCTTCGTGCACGCGTCACAAAGCAGCACGGTATGTCGCCGCTAGCACAGCAATCCCCAGCTCCACTAGCGGTACGTAGCCGTCCTCGCTGTCGGCGATCCGCACGAGCGTAGTGGATCAGTCCCTTGTCCACCGCGTGCCCGTGACTGTTGGTGAACATCACCCACCGAACAACCACAACAGGTAGGCCTCCATGCTCCGCTGCACCGAGTATTCGTCGGCGTCGTCGTCTAGCTTGTCAGGCTGTAAAGGAAGATCATAGTCAGCATCACTGCTCCTTTATAGGTCGGATGATTGTGAAGCAAATGAATCTGTGACTTACGGTGAACTGTAGCACCCACGCCTGCGAGGGGCCAGCCGTGGTGTAAGCGGTAGCGACCTCGGCCTACCAAGCCCAGGTAGACGCTGCACGGCCTCGAACCGAGCAGATATGTCCTGCGCCCAACCGTGCCCCCCGTCAACCGGACCGACTGCGTCCCCTGCGACGGAAGTCCCAGCAGGTAGGACACGTCCTGCAGTGTGGGAGTCATCTCGCCACACGGTAGGTGGAACGTGTGGGTCTCCGGTCTCCAGCGATCCACCAGCGCTGCCAGAAGTGACCGGTCAGCTTCCCATCGCCTGGCGGGGTCTCTCTCGTCCGGTGCGGGCTCAACTAGCCTGCACAGCGGAAAGAAGTCCAGCCTCACACAACCTGCCAAATATAGAACTGTATCAATATCGGGGAAAACATAGATATGCACAAATGATGTGAATGAATATTCGTACAGCTCTTACCTCTGACGGAACCGGGGATCTATCCGCAGGAGCTGACTGAAGGCCGTGGACGGAAGGTGCCTAGCTGGGCAACCCTCGACGGCTGACAGGTAAGACCGGTGGGACTGGTCGAGACCCCGGTCGAGCAGCTCTGGTGTAGGGTACGCCATACCTGCATACAAAATAGAGAGTTAGCGTAAATTAGTTTTAATGTTTATAGCATTGTTACATGACAATAAAAAACAACACAACGATACATGTCATTCTACAACAAAGATCAAGTATAGACTTACACTACACCCCAGCACCACCAATTGTTCCGAGAACGTCTAAGACGGGGTCGTCTTGAAGTTGTGCCTTCACCTGTAGGACGACTACCATCAGCGCTGAACCCGACGGTCCAGCTTCTGCCGCACTTGGACCGCTGCATCCTTTGGACATTCTTATAGGTATGACTGTTTGGTCACACTTTGAGCAACGTTTAAGTCCTTTCCACCCTTTCTGACTCATCCATGTCATTAGGATGCGTCTTGTCTTGCGGCGACCTTTTTTAGTCCTCAATTTTGTTGGGTCAGGAATGTAGATAGCTTGAGGATTCTCCGTAGTAAATGTCCCCGCTATACCGAAACCGTATATCTCTCCACTCCAGGTATTATAGATTGCTTCTTTTCTGAAATAAGGTGAGACCAAAATAACGTGCTTCGATTCCACACTCACCGCTCGCGGCAATCACATGGAACATGGCTTGTGGAGCAGAGTAGGTTTTTCGGCACGAGCACTTGCGGTCCCGTCTTCTTTGAGCACACACTCCTGCACAACTCTTTGCGGTAGATTCCGCGCATGCCCTTGTCGACACACAAATTTCAAAATCTGTGTTCTTGTGTGCCTTGAGGTAGAGCACGATGTCTTCGGGCCTTATTACTTTTATCTTGCAGGTACTTAGTGAGCAGCGTTCCAAAGAAAAGATTATTATCCGTCATTGAGGGCCAGCTGCTCTGAACCATCTCTAAAGTACTGCATGTGCCATGCAAGATAAATTCAACTATTCCAACAAGTGGGAGCCCTCGAAACACCACGCATCACCCATTATAGACCTCTGCCAAATTTGTGTCATTATGCCAAATCGAGAACCATCCTTGTCATACAAACAATGCCCATTTCTCCTTTGGCTCAATTCTCAATCCACTCTGAAAATTTCTAACTGAGGATGCATGTCTTCTTCTCAAATACGAGATCCATCACTTGATAGACGTTCAAGAGCTTGTGGAGCCTCATCCCTCCAATGGTCGCCTCCTGGACTGCTCATCTGTTTGTTTAGAGGTCAGCTCATCCAACCTCCTCCAAAGCTCATTGAACTTCTTCTCTTGATTCTGGGCGCAAAGCCTCTTGAAAAGATCCATAAGGTGCTTAATTTCTCCCAAACTGTCTGTAGAAATTAGCACCCATATGACGCATTGGCACCATCTGCTTTGAAACATCAGACCACCTGGTGGGTATCCCTTCTCAACACTTCCATCTCTCAGTTCCTCAACTTGCACGCACAAGCCAGCAAAGTTACGGTCATGTATGAGGCATACATCTGGTCTCATTCCGTTACAACTGCTGTCTTAAACCCTTTTCTAGGAACCAATACCAGCTATCAGTGTTCTCACTCTCAACAAAAGCGAAAGCCACCGGATAGAACTTGGTTGTTTCCATCAACTCCAATTGCTGTTAATAGCTGTCCTCTATATTTTCCAGTCAGAAATGTCCACATCGATGCAGAGGATAGGACGACAATGTTATAAATGCCTGAATGCAAGCACCTAGTGCAAAGAATACACGTAACTCGCAACACGCTTTTATTACCATGGTCAATTGATGGAAAGGCTTTCAGGTCATAGCACGTCTCCGGATTCCTCTGAAAATACAGCCCTAAGAGACGAGGCAAATATCAATAAGATGCTTCAAATGTGCCAAAACCTCATCTCTACAACCTTCTGTTTTGCCCTCCAAGCCTTATCAATAGCTAATTGTATATTTAAAATTTCTCTTCAATATGCCTAACAATCGACCTTGTTCCACTACCCCAGGTTGTTGACAATATGAGAGTACATCTCTGTTGCAACAAATGCAGAGGTCATGTTCTATGATATTTTTCACACACCTGTCAAGTAACATGAATGCTCCGTCACGATTGAAACTTCCCAATAATCTTTCCATATACCCTTGAATGCAGTGCACCCGCCATGGACACCCATCCTTCACTGCACTTCACTTCATACACTGATTTGTTTGACTTCACGACCGAGAACTCCCTCTGAAGTGACACCGCCCCATTGTTTGACTGCTTCCTTTAAATCTTCTACATATGCGTACTTAGCCCCTGAATGACCTCATTCTGCTTGTACTCCCACGCACATGATGCGCTCGAGATAGTAAGCGCAGAGAAGTCCTCGTTGCTCTATTCTGCAGGCATCACTCCTCATCAGACGAGTCATCATACTCTGCATGCTCATTTTCAGAATCTTCTCTAGCCATTTCTTGGCACGATCGTGTCCAATATGTTCCTCCTCATCTGCACACCTGTTGCCTGTCTATCTTCTTCATTCCCTCCTTCATTCCCTCCTTCATTCCTCCTTCATTTTCTTCTATTGTTTCACTATCACCTCCCGCCGTACTTGGACCCTCATCATCTTGTACGGGCATTGCACCAGCGTTGTTATCTTTCTCATATATGGACACAAGTATGCCCAGTGGCCAGCCACGTTGAAATGCTTCTCCACATACCATCTCCAAGTGGCAGTGCAATCCACTGGGCATCAGTTCCCAAAAAAAAACCTTCAACTACACGACTGACTACTACATATAAGGTTATTCGCTGAGCTGAGGGTCCAGTCGAAACATCCTCGATCAGCCAGTTGCATTATTATACTGATCCCAAACTTCTCTCAGCTGGCCTATCAATACTCTTAGCCGTTGAACTAAACTCCGACAGATCTACACCGTCTGGACCATATCTCACATTCCTTGCCCGTGAAATAACTGAAATATCACTTATTTGACATTATCTGTTGATGAAAAATATAGTTAAACTAGGTACCAACATCCTCCTAACATCTAAAACCGTGTATTCCAGATTTTACAAGTAACATCTGTACAAAAAAATAAGTCATCTAACAGATTAACTAAAAAACTTACAGATCTATATAGTACTATACACGTAACTAGTACATTACTACATTAATTCTTACATACAAATAGAAAAAATTGCAAAGGAACAATGGATTTTACCTGCTGGCAAATCAGCAAACGGGCAGAGCTTCGCTGCTTTCGCCCTCTCAGCTCTCTCCTGTTTTTTTTTCTAATTTGAGTGTGAATTTTATGACTTTTTTGAGTCTGGGAGGGGGGTTTTATAACCGGGGGATAAAAACCGCCCTCCATAGGGCGGCAAGGGGGCCGCCTGCAAAAACCACCCTGCAAATGGGCGACTTTGCAGGCGGCCCCCGGGAGCCAAAAACCGCCCTTTCAGTGGGCGGTTTTTGGGCACAGTTTTGCAGGCGCCCCCTTGCCGCCCTCTGAATGGGCGGTTTTTGGGCACATTTTGCAGGCGGCCCCTTGCCGCCCTCTGAGTGGCGGTTTTTGGGAGACCGGGGGGCCGCCTGCAAAATGGTGACGGCCGTCAGAGCACCAGACGGGCGGGGGGGCCAACGGCCGTCAGCCACGTCATAAAATCGCCCCCTGGGAGGGCGATTTTTAAAAATCGCCCTCCAGAGGGCGGCGGGAGTCTATTTTTTGCAATTTTTTAACGAAAATCTACTTTTTGCAAATCTTTTAATAAAAAATAAATCTAAAAATCAAAAAATTCCACACGCAGCGTGGGCGCACGCGCAGTAACCTATCCGGCTCCGGCAGGATACATATGTCATTGCCATGGCTGTTGTAATGCTGGGCTACTATCCACTCGATGTTGTTGATGTTTGGCCAGGGTAGCCCGCGGATTGGTCCTATGGATGGCAGGTAACAGGCACATGGGAACTATATGTTTTTTCAGCCTAACAATTCTGTAGAATAACTGAAATATCAAGCATATAAACATATTATGCAGTACTATTAAGTTTAGTTTCTTCATCTCTTGTCGTTCCTGGGGATGGACTTGGACTTGTAGGATTAATTTTGCAACTTCATTGAATTACTGGTTGTTCTATGGTAATATTTGGGAACTTGATTCGTTGCTATCTTTTGTTGTTTGGTTTTGTTTCTGCATATATGAGATGTTGATGATCTGGTGCCTTCGATCAGCATGGTACAGTTTATGTGACAGATGCTGTCGTTTAACACAGTCGGTGAGCATGTGCAGCTACTCTTGCTACCAGTATACAGGTGCTATGGAGCATCCGGTGGATGTGCTTGAATTGGATGAGTTCATGTCAATCAGATTATGGTTAGCTATGAAGTTTCGGGCTGTATCTGAGTGGAACGGTAGGGTTAGCTATGCATTTTTGTTGCTTTTTATCTGTGTCGTGATCGGTGAATACTTTGTGTATCGTTGTGGATTTGCAGAAGTTGCAGAAAAGTGTTGTCAAGCTGCATAGAGGAGACATCTGTTGTTTGCTGTTGAGTAAATTTGTAAGAGACATTGCTGACACATTAACAGCTGTTTAGGCTGGAGTAACCAAGGAATCAGGAGCACTGTGGTCAGCTGATGAACTCGACGAACATGTGCTAGCAGCCATACAAATCCTCGAAAGATTGCACATAATCACTCTGATACTTACCCTGGTCACATGCTGCTTTTGAAACCTTGAAGGAGATTTAAACTAGATTTGTAATGAACGTAGCTAACTCAGCAGCCTTGTTCTTGAGCTTGAGAGCTGATTGATTTCTTTCTGGACAATAGAACACATCTTTACTACTTAAAAAGACTGTATTGGTGATGGTGAAGCCACCAAATCCAAGAACTGAAATTAGATCCGTAATCCTTCGGCAGAATCATTCGCGCATCGTGTCCCCCTTAGCCGCCACCTCCTCCCGCCGCCGAGCTGTGGCACCACCGCCCCTTAGCTCCTCGCCCTCCTCCTCTCCCCCTCAGCCGCCACCTCCTCACATTGCCGCGCTGCCGCCTCCTCGCCACCCTCACTCCATTCCCTCAGCCGCTGCCTCCTCGCATCCTCCTCCCATCCCCTTCAGTTAGGGACTACTACTGCTACAAATTTCAGATGCGTCATGGGATTTTCAATCCTATACTGCATGGCGGACGCCTGTTCCAACAGTTTGCGGTTAACATGTATATCAAGGTTGAGAACTCGCATTTGGATTATGTCAGGAACCATCGGAAGGAGATAAGAGCCGACCTGTATCAACGCTTGATGGATAGCATCCAGGCTAGAGAGAGTCGTGCAAGCACGGTTGGCAAACGGACCGTGCTACTAGCGTCGTTCGTTGGCGGGGGAGGGGGGGGGGAGATATGAAGCGTCAATACATGGATGCCTTGGCCTTAGTGCAGAAGTATGGGAAGCCGACGAACGTCTTTCTGACCATGACCAGCAACCCAAATTGGGAAGAGATCACGCACGAGCTTCAGCCTGACCAAACACCACAAGACTGTCTTGATCTTGTAGTTCCTGTCTTTCGAGCCAAGCTAGAGGACCTAAAGAAGCAGCTGTTCGAGAAGCACATCCTTAGCAAGGTGATTGCACATATTTATGTTGTTGAGTTTCAGAAGAGGGGACTGCCACACGCAAACTTCCTATTGATCACAAGTGGTTGATATAAGCTAACATGTCCAGAGCAATATGATCTCATCATCTCCGTCAAGCTTCCGGACAAGAGAAAGTACCGAAAGCTGTACGATATGGTTACTAAGCATATGATGCATGGTCCTTGTGGTCCACTCAACAATAGATGCCAATGCATACAAGATGGAAAGTGCAAGAACCACTACCCACGAGAGTTCAACCCCACCACCTCATAAGGCAAGGACTCGTAACCATTGTATAGGAGACATAACGACCGTTGTTCGGAGAAGGTTCGAGGCCATCCTCTCGATAATAGGTGGGTTGTCCCATACAATCCTTATCTCCTACGGATATACAACTGTCACATCAACGTGGAGGTTTGCTCGAGTATCAAGGTAGTAAAGTATCTATTTAAATATCTATACAAGGGTCATGACAGGGCATCAATCTCCGTAAACGAGGCAGATGGCAGCAGTAAAATCGATAAGATCCAGCGCTATAGGGATGCAAGGTAGGTAAGCCCTCCAGAAGTATAACACCCTGAAAATTTCAACTAATAAATTGCAACCCAAAATTATGAACTGTCAAAAACTTTGTTAAATTGCATCATGCGATGTTGTCTTCCGTTTAATTTTGCTTTACTGTTGGTGCAACAAAACAACTAATAAATCCCTCAAATTAAATCCAACCTTACAAAAATAATTAAGGAAATTAGGGTATAACCTAAGTATAATTGAGTAATCTCAATATTAGAATTAATAAAATCTTTGGTCCAGTGTCACCTCATAAAAATAATATACAACTCAGATTATGTGCTGGGAAAAAGAATACAAGTGAACGGATAAAACATGGAATAAATTTTATGGGGGAAGGAAAATCCCAAATCCATATATCTTGCAGTTAGGACCTCCCTTTTCATTTTCCTCCTTCCAACTGGTCCTTCTGCCGAATCAGCTCAGCCATGGCCAAACCACCTCGCTCGCGCGCGCTGCCAGCCGTGCCAATTCCGCTCACGCGCGCTGCCTTTGCACCGTCCTCCCCAGATCGGGCTGGGCAATTGTTACATTCACTGTGACCATACACTGCAGCTGCCGAGATCGCGTAGCCGGGATCTTCGCGCCGCCCATTCCCTGCGCAACATCGATCGGTTACGCGTCGCATCGATGGCAGCTCAGCCAGCATCAACACCATCGCCTCCCCGGATATCCACAGCGCCGTTATCCCCTGAACCCCGCTGCCACCCGGATTGTCGGTGCTCTGCGTGTCTCGTTGCTGTCACATCGCTGCCGACGGATAACCGCCGTCATCACGCCTCCCCTTGTCTACCGCCCTACGCCGCCACACCATTGTCGCGTCAATTATTAAGCCGCCATCGCTCGATGGATCGGGGACGGAGCATGTCACTATCGCGTGTAGCGTCGCTGCAAACATTAAAATAAAACCCCAACACAAAAACCCCCAGAACACACAGTGCCTGCATCAGCTTGCGTCAGCCAGCGTCGCATTCCAGGGATCACTGCGCCGTCCGGGATGAGAGATCTCCGTGTGCACTCATGCCTCTCCGTACTCTGCTACCCTATGCACGTCGCGACATTGTCACTTCAGTATTTAATCGCGCGTGGCAGCTCTCTCGCCTAGGACATAGCCACTTAAGTGCGCCAGCTAACCGCTCTCACGTATTTAAGCCGAGTTGGAGCTCACCATGGGCAGCTAACTCCCTTTTCTACCTCGCCCATTACACCCAAATCGAGTTGAGGAACGGGCGGGTTGCCACCGCGCCTGGCAGCAGCTCAAACATTGTGGAGCGTGTGGCTACGCCGCTTTATAGGAGCCAGTGGAGCCAGGGCCGCTTGACGGAGGCGTGTATCCGGAGTACCAGAGACCGAAGACGCATAGGAGGAGGGGCAAGGCGCCGTCCTGTTGCTGCTTCCTTTTTGTCAAGCACCCTACAAGCGTGCCGGTGGCATTCGACTCTGCTTCAACCGCCGCCGCAACCCGCACCGCCGTTCTCCCGTCCTCTGGCCATCTCCCGTGAGCCCTCGCCACCCGAAGCACCATTGCTACCCTAGAAGTTTAGACCCTAAATTTTGGCAACCGATTAAGGCTTGTACCCGTGCTAGCCATGTGCCGCCGTGACAAATTGCGAGCTCGCCGTGCGGAGAATCCACTTCGGTGCCGCTTTGAGTCGTCTTATGTAGGTAATCAAGACATTACAAAACCCTAGACTGATTTCGTAGTGCCACACCTAGAGCTCAGCTCACCACCCGTCGTGCGATTCCGGTGACTGACAGCTCAGGCTACGCCATCTGTGCACGTCGCGCTGTATAGGATCTGTGAGGCCCCGCCACCATAGCCGGCGCGTCGTCGGAGGTCCGCTGTGTCCATTTCCGGCGGCGCCGAGCCGCTTCGGGCTCGGTTTGGCCGCGCCACGCCGCGTCATGTTGACTCTCATGCTCGGGCGGGAGGTAGACAACGATCTCCTCGGCATGAGGCGACAGCCGAGGCCCATCATGACCTTAACCTCGGGTTAAGTGCACAATATCACATTGGTTAGTAACCCGAGTATACTATGACATGTGGGCAACCCGTAGTTAAAACTTAATTAAAACCGTGTTTAAACCTTGTGTCACTGACTAGTGGGGCCTACCGGATTTTAAGTGACTGGTTCGACTTGGCTCAAAAGGGCCGATCCCACTCGTTGGTCACTCAGGCCTTTTCTTGTAGAAAAATAATACACTAATAACTAATATCTGGGCTGGTCCCACTTGTCAGTCTCGGCGCCACCTAGGTTGGGCCTTGTATTGTTGGGCCGTCTGAGCACAGCAACTTTTCGCAACTATTTAAATTAATTCAAAATTGAATATTTAGAAGGCTATAACTCTTAAGCTGTAGATCCGATTCAAATGAAACTTGGACCTAAATTCATCTAAAATCAAAATCTATCTATTGGCACCAATTTTGTATTTTTATGAATTATTTGGAATATTTATGATTTATTTGAATTCAAATTAAATCCCTTGCATGTGATTTTAGAGGTCGAAGGAGCTGTTGAATTTGATTGAGGACCAAGAACCCCAGGACATTGAGCAAGGCAAGTCATCACTACCTTTGAACACGTTGAACCTATTGCAAAATTATTTTGATTACAAACAAAATTGCATGCAATATTGAATCACCTAATTGAGTTATGCCATTCCTTGATATTGATTATCTTGTTATATACCATGTTCTTAAAGTATCATATGTCCTAGTCAAATTATGATAATGCTTAGCTATGCTATTAGTTGCACTACTCTCATGATTATTCAAATGCAATTTTTTGCTTGGGGCAATTGCCTTAGGGAAGGTAATTGCGTTTCGGCATGTGGAGACATGAGCGCCACGATGCCATGACATGGATAAAGTGATTTGTGAAATAAAGTCAAAACTAAACAATGTTTTTGACGGGTGCGGTTGTATGAATTGGGTGGTTTCCAGGGAAGGTTGGACACCCTAGTCAATTAAGGACTGAGCATGAAGCTATGCATGAAACGAACCGAGCTATGACGTACTTCTCGCATGGGTATAAGACCTAAGCAAAAGTAAATAGCCGAGCGGAGGTGGTACCCAAGACGTGGTGGTTTCACTTAGGTGTGTGATAGGTGGAAAACCTACTTGGTGGATAACCATCGGTGCGTAACCTAAATTAAACTTGAATTAATTATAACTTAACAAATGTGTGTGTTTTTTCCTCCTGGGAACGCCAGAACTCCTCTCACTGCTAGAAACCGTGTATGCTGTCACACCTTGAAAATTGCCCTAATTAAAAATTATTATGAGTAAATGGAAATACAAGAAATCACTAGAAAAGTTGTTTGTGAAAGTGTTTGAATAAAATTCTAAATTTCCAATATTAAAAATTTTGGAATTAAAATCTATTTAATGCTTAGATGCTTTTGTATTCTATGGGGTTGGTTGGAATATTTTAAACACTCAAGTGTTTATAATAATGGACTTGGGTATCGTTTCCAAATCCCTGAAATCCCTCGGAATCCAATTTGGAGTTCTTGGATATATCTAACTTCGAAACCCTAAAACCCCCTATATTTCCTCGCACCAAATTCCTAGATAGTCCAAAAACCTTTTCTCCATAAATACCCTTAAATTCCTGACTCCCGTGAAACTTTTCCAATTTCCAAGTCCAGGATATTTCCAATATTCTGAACATCTCTAATATTCCAATTTCTCGATCTTTGCAGAATATTCTCCATTTTCAAATCCCCAAAATATTCCTATATTTTGGATGTTTAATTTTTCCTCAAATATTCCAATAATCCAAATGTCCCAAAGTCCTTTATTCCTATTTTTCTCAAATATCCCCAAAATACTTCCAATATTCTGAGCATCCCAACTAATCCATTCTATGTTCAATTTCGATCTCCAGGAAATATTTCCTTTATATCTTATTTCCACAAAATATTTCCCTGATTCCCAAAATATTCTATATTTTAGAATACTCCCTATATCATAAAATATCCTCATTTTCCGATTCCAAAAATTCCTATTAATCCTAAGTTCTCTCCAAATTTCCCTATTTTCCAAATTTGGGAAAATTTCAAAAAAAAACCCATGTTTTCCCCTTTCCCCTTTTTTCTGTTTTTCTTTCTTTTCCTTTTTCTTTCTTGTTTTTCTCTCTTTTTCCTCCATCTTCTTCTCCCGGCCCCCCTTCTCCCTTCGGTGCTACCTAGGGCGAGCCGCCCAGCCCGCTTGTCCTCTGTATCCTCTCAGCCAGGCCTGCTGCTGTGCGCCCTCGCCTCGCCGCGCCGCCGCACCCTGACCAGCCCAAGCCGCGCCACCGCCCCGACCCGGTCCGCCGCCTCCCGCGTAACGGCCACAAAAATCCGATGCTGCGCCACCGAGCCGCCGCCTACCTTAGCTTCTCATCCTATAATTGAGCAGCTCCTCCCCCTCCCAGTGCCCTAATTCCGCCGCCGCCTTGCGCCATCCTCTCCCCGCGCTGCCATGAGTAGCCTCTGTCTCGCCGCTCCAAGCCACCGCTGCCGACGCCGGGGGCCCTAGCCACAACCGCGGTCATCGTCGTCATCGCCCTCAGCGTCCTCCGCCGTCGTTGGTGAGCCCCGCTGGCGCCTCTGCCCCCCTGCTTGCCGTCATCATCGTCTTCTTCCCGAGCCGCCTCTGTTTTTCTCCCCCAACCCGTCGGCTGCCGCCCTCCGTCTCTCTTTCCTCAACTCCGGTGCGCCACTACCAACCGTCACTGTCATGCCATCGTCGCCGGTCCTGCTCTGCGCCCCCTTGGTGTGCGCCGTTCATCGCGTTGAGCATCCTCGGCTCGCGCGTCGCGCTATGGGCACAGACATGCGTTCGCCCTAGCTATGTGCCGCGACCAGTGGGCCCGTTGGCACCCTTCAGTGAATGACAGATGGGCTTCACGCACATATCCCAAATCCATCTCCCAAATCCATCTCGGCGTCCAATCCAAAGATCAAACTTGAGTACTCAATCTCCATCAAAAACCCGAAACAATCCAGAGCCGTCCAATCTTCTAGATCAAATCTCAGCTATGGAATTTCCATAATCCACGTCAGCCTGGCCCCGTCAACCCTAGAAGCCACATCGTCTTGCCATATCATCGCTACCTCCTCTGTTTGGTCCACGTGACAGCCACATCACCCGAGTCCACCGAACCCCTCTATTTCTCTGTTCCATAGACTCAACCCATATGAACTGAGTCAATGACCATGGGCCCTACCTCCTTTACACAGTCAAAAACAATTCTATTAATTGAAATTCCGAGGGAATATTCTCAAGAATATTCCTTTCCAATTTCTCTTCGGTTTTTCTATGAATTCAAATTTCCAGAGGTCATATCTTCTCCGTGCTAAAATAGTGATCTACATGTTTATGTACTTTTATGTACTATTTATTTGGAGTTTCTTTGTGTTTTTCCTTGTTTTGGGTGATAGTGACGTAGTTTCCTCCATTTCAGAGGAACGCGAAGTGCGAGGAAGAGTTTGGAAGATCAAGTGAAGACTTTTCTATTGTAAGGAAAGTTAAACAACAATTCCCTTGAGCATGTTGATCCTAATTGTGAAAATTATTTTGTTAACGTTATTGCCTACAAAGCTTTTGAATGTCGTTATTACGGGTATTTATTATTAATCCTACATTCCTTGATTAGGTCATGATTTGTTATTGTTACCTTTACCTTAATACCCTGGTTAATTAATATTAACTAGCTAGATGTCTACATTAATGATCTAGCTAGAATAATTAGTTTTGCTTAGCCATGTTTAGAAACATTAGTGTCATTTTATGTGGGATAACTATTCGTTAACCTATGATTAATTAATGGTTAATGGCTATATCTTCACGACGGTTGGTCGTGGTTGATTAATTAAATGTGCCAACTAAAACTTGACTAATGGTGGGTTGTAAGCACATGGAATGATGATGTTGCTAGTGGTGCTTATGACACTTAAGGACGAGTTTGCGTACTACTTATTGCAAAGCAATACTTGTACTAACCACAAGCTAGAATGGGTAATGGCGGGGTTTGAAGTATGACGAGTTCAATAGGAGGCACCAGGGCATATTTGTGGCTAATATAAGTCCACACATGGTAGTTGGTAAGTCCATGAGTTTGAGCATCGAGCCGTCTTGCAGGAAGGCACTTGATTACCCCTACCGGAGACCGGAGGCTTGGCCGGAGGCACTCCTATTGTACAAGTTACATAGATGATCCTGTCATAACTCCTTTCTGAGGTACCGTTGTGGTATTGAGGCGCATGGCAACATACTGTGGAGTTGTGTCTTGTGGATAAATTAGTACACCTCTGGCCAGATAAAACTATTCGAATACATGTGCCCATTGTTAATGGGCGGTCTAGTAATGTTTTTTGTGATTAGTCCACCTACTCATTAATGGTGATAAATGATGAAAACTTGGTAGCTCTAGGTTTGGAGGGTTATGGTTTGGGCCTAAACTGCATTAAAGTGATGTTTGGTGTTTGGTTAATATGGATAATAATTAAACTATACCGTTTTTGCAATGCTTTTAAATGCAAATGTTTTAAATGTCATTTATGCAAAAGAGCCATATTATGCCTTTCTTGGAATCCTGTTGCACTACATTGCATTCCTGTGTGGCTTGTTGAGTACGGCAGGTGGTACTCAGTCTTGTAATATTACCATCATCATAGTGAAGATTTCCATGAAAGAGGAAGATTTTGGTGTTTTGCTTATACCCCAGTTGAGCTACTTATAGGTGTGGTGCTGAGGTTTCGCTAGGATTGCCGTTCCACTGTGCTTTTTTCTGTGTGAGGACTAAGTGCCTCTTTTGTAAGTATTTAACGTTATTTTATTTTGGTTATGTTTATCAAATTATCGATTTGTGTATCTTGGCTGATTCCTGGACGAGGATTTAACGCACAAATTAGCTTTGGAAATTCTGGTGAATTTCTGGGCGTGACATACGCTTAGAGTGCATGAGGGCTAAAGTTCATGTAGTGGGTACAGCCAAAGTGAGGTTATTGAAATGCTTTGCCATGACGCGTCTCATTCGTTGGGACTAGGCTCATTTGTTGGGCAAGTCACGGAGTGTGGGTAAATCGTATGTCCACTACAGTGTGAATAAACCAATTTATTTGAATAGCCGTGCTCGCGGTTAACTGAGCACCGGGACATGTTATACATTTGGCTAGACTCTAATATTTAAAATGATGGGTTGCAGCAATGCATGTGGTTTTGGACTGGGCGATCAACTTCTCGGGAGGCGAGAAGGAGTGGATCCTAGAAAATCATGACAACCAGTGGTGGGAAACAATCCTGTTATAATCTTGGATGGTGGACAGAACCTCCGCTGATATTAATACAACTATGGATTAAAAACTTGATCAGTGAGTGCTAGGTTTTAGGTTGTGAAAGTAATTGAAAAACTAGCTTTATGCAAAAGAAACCAAGCCACTTCTTGTCTTAACCTAAACAAATGCATATTTGTGTGGTGGCTTGCTGAGTACATTCATACTCACCCTTGCTATTATCACCATTTGTCACACCCTAAGTTTTCCCCTTAATAGAGCCACACAAAAATATACTAAAGAAAATACCCAAAGAAATTATTTAATTAAGGCTAAGGAAATTAATGAATGGTGAAAATACAAAATAACAATCCATCATGGCTAGGAGTATTTTTCTGGTATTCCTCTTGCCAAAATACACTAACATGATTTTTATTAGAATTTTTAGAGCACTGGAAATATTTTTAATAAATCAAAAGGTGTTATCGGAATTAAAAGTCTCCTGGAAATCCCCTTTTTCCCTTTTTCCTTTCTCTTTTTCTCCTTTTCTTTTCCTCCTAGGCTGCGGCACGCTCCTGTTCCCGGCCTGCTCCGTGGCCCACTCGCCCCTGCGCGCCCCCTCTCTCTCTCGCTACCATCTGGGCCCCGCCAATCAGTGCCCGTCCCTCTCCCCCTCTCTCCCTCCCGCTGACATGTGGGACCGAGGGCCCACATGTTAGCCCCGTCTTCAACCTCCAACAGAATCGACCGGAGGGTATTGGCTCCCGCCCGCCGTGCGATTTCGCCTTGCCCCGTGTCCGCGCGCCCTCGCTTTTGATTCAAATGACGCGGACCAAGCCGCCGAGCCATTCCCCACGTTCCCCTTCCCTCTCGCCCACGCCCGCGAGAGAATCTCGCCACTTCCCCCACGGCCACCGTTTTCCTCTTTTTGCGAAATTCGGCTGCCTCGGCCACGATCTCGAGCTCCTCAGGCTATTTAAACCCTCACCGTCGCCTTCTCTCTTTTCCCTCAACTCTCCGAGCTCCCCATGCACCCTGACCCCGTTGGCGCCCAAATCCTAAACTACCGCTGCACTCCGCCGACTTCAGTCACTTGCCTTCGCTGCTGTAGCCACCGCTAGGCCGCACTCTAGCCTCCATTAGCGTCGCCACGCTCTAGGGAACCTAGGTCACCACCCCCGTAGGCCCCTACGCCGCCGGAGCCCCTCTCTTACCGTCGTCCTCTTCGGTAAGTGTCGCCGCCGGCCTTCAATCGCGGAATTCTACCAATTTGTTTGACCACTTCCTTTCCTAACCCCCCTACACCTTCGCCAGAACCTCCTGGACCTCATCTGCGTCTCCGTCACCGCCTTGCTCCGCCGGAATCTCGTCGGCATCATCGTCCCGAAGCACCCCGCCGCTTCCTCCTTCCTGCCGCCGTTCGTCGTCCTCCGGTCGTCGCAAGTCCTCGGTGAGGTCCCCCTCAGTTTCCCCTTCTCCTCTACCACTCGTCGCCGCTCTCCGGGAGCCAGATGGTCGCCGGTCACCGGCGGCGACCATCGGGCTGCACGCCCCGCCGCGGCACAGCCGCATCGGCGAGGGTTGAGCCCCGTTTGTCCCGCGCCGTCCGATCAGCCTCGGTAGATCGGGGCCGTCTGCGTGGCACCATTGCGGGCCCCTGCTCCATTGCCATGTCGGCGCCGCGTCAGCCTATCGGTCCGCCATGGTTACCATGTCGATAGCCACGTGGCGTGGTCACGTCGGGCCACGGTGGACCGCGTCCACCGTGCGCTGCCCTCCCCGTGCCACTGACCTATGGGCCCCGCCTATCGGTGCTGGCCTCGTGGTCCACTAACGCATTAATCCCTTTTAATTGCACAATAAATCGATAATGAATTATTTTTATAGTAAAAACACAGAGAACCTTTAAAAATTCATAACTAATTCATATGAGCTCTGATTAATTCCATTCAAATTTCATTAAATCCAGAAAAATGTCAAGAATCCATTAAAAATAGTTTCAGCTCATGTTTCAGTGCTTTCATGTACTGTTTTTATTTGTTTGTGTTTTTATTGTTATAGAAGCCGACGTTTCCGGCCCTTCCGTGTACTACGAGGTGGTCGCTGAGTTTGCAAAGCAGAGCAATGCAAGTTACACCATATTCTTGAACATTTTGTACCTAATTTATGCCAAATGTTTTGTTTTAATTAAATTAACTTGCATGATTTTATTATTTCATGTGGCCTGGGAGATAAAACCTATGTATATAGTTGAATACCCTAGGTTGATGACCCCTATTCTTTTGTAACCTATGTAACAATGTGATTATGAAATATTTCTAGGGTGCTTAGAATAAACTAGCTCACCCTGGGGATTAATTATTCATTATACTCTCTATAGCTCGACTTGGTGTCGAAATAATGGAACCTTGGTCACAGAAAATTACTTAAATAAAATATTGCCTTAATGGTGGGCTATGGGTACATGGTTTTGCTGGTCGCACCCATAGCAATTAAGGACCAGTTCACGGCAACCCCTTGAGCAGTTATTCGTACATACCACAAGCCAACATGGACAACGACTGGGCTTGTAGCGTAGCTTCTCCTTCTCCTAGGCACTGTTGCTGAGAATGGGCGTGAAGGAGTTGGGTCGGCTCAGGGTCGAGTTAGTCGGCTTCTGGATCCATTGTGGCACAAGGGGGGTAGCTTGGCCGATATGGCGTGCCCTGTTGGTAGGTGCAACCTCAGCGTGGTGTAGATCGTTAGGGAGAAGTTGAGTGAACTGTCCTGTCACAGCCTCTCACGGGGTGTCGTGGTGACACGCCAGCACACGGGAATGTGTGTGGGGCTGTGTCTTGTGGGTATAGTTGTACACCTCTGGCCAGAGTTAAAATCTTTTCGAATATCCGTGCCCGTGGTTATAGGCGTTTGGTCAAGACTCATCGTGATTAGTCTCACCTTAATACATTGACTTAAAATATGTTGTAGGGATAGGATGGTTGGTTGGGCCTGGTCAATGTAGTGTAACGTTGATCAGAGATGATTTAATACTGCTTAATTAAATAACATTTTTACTCATTTGCGAACTACTACTATTTGCAAATGCTTTTACGCAAATGAACCCAAAGCCTATCTTTGTCTCCCGTGCATTGTGCATAATTACGGTTGTGACTTGTTAAATACTATGGGTGGTACTCAGTCTTGCTCCCTTCCCCCTCTCAGAGATGGAGTTCTTCTCCGGCAAGGATCGTCAAGAGGAGTAGGCTGGATCCGCCATCAAGCTGCCTATGGATTGGAAGCCTCTGCGCGGTGTAGTCGTTATAGGTCTATTTATCCTTTTCCGCTGTATTTATGTAAGACAATTTTATTCTGTTTGTAAGACGTACTTTGTATGGTAACTTGGTATTTATGTACCCTGGCTTTCTTGGACAGGGATTTAATACACAAGAATGTTCAGAATTCTAATTGTGAATTTCTGGGCATTACACCATCAGTGTTAGAAGATGAAGTTGCTGAAGACCCTTATGCTCATTATCTGGCGGCTACTGAAGATGATGGTGCCTAGTAGGTCTTAGTCCCGGTTGTTGCCTATGGCAATGGCACTACCACTGGCTTATCTATTTCTACTTTTTATTATAATCTAGACCTTGGTTCTATAATACTCTATTGTGCCTTTACGGCATTATGATATAATAAATTTGTGATTAGGCTTAAGTGTATGTGCCTTGATGCTATCAACATTGTATTCGTATGTACCAAACTACTTGATCCAGGAAAATGGTACAAATTATTAAACGAAGGTCTCCTGTTATCAAAACGGGAGCCTACAAGAAGCCCTGTGGCATATATATGGCTTCAACCTAAGCCAAATCTCACCATCTGTGAGGCAGCTACAACTGCATCTGCCCAACATGCACATGTTGACTTTCGATGTAAGCAAAGACCTTCGAGATGTTCTTGATAGGGAAGACGTTGAAAAGTCGATGCTTACAGCGTATTTCGCTGTGAACAGGCAATATGAATAGGCTCGAAACATTCTCTACAGAGATTTTCCAATGTGGTTCACTTGGCAGCTGGAGGTAAATATTGGAATAAAAGGAAAAGAGGGGGGCAGGTCGGAAGAATCGTGTGCGCCTATCTGGCGGAGGGGGAGCGATACTATCTTCGGATGCTGCTAAACCATGTGGCAGGCTCCACATCATTCGAAGACCTATGGACTGTTGACAATGTGGTTATGCCTTCCTTTCGTTCTTCACCTAAAAGAAGGGGTCTAATCGAGGTAGACAACACCCTCGTTGAGTGTCTTACAGAGGCCGAGGTCTTTCAGATGCCATCGTCGCTATGTATGTTATTCGCTACCATCTTGGTGTATTGTGAACCAAGTGCGTGGCCTTTGGGATAAACACCTAGATGGCATGTCTGATGACTATAAGCGTAACACCTCGTGCTCGCATACGGTCCAACAGATGGTGCTGATAGATATCCAGGGCATGCTACAGTCAATGGGTAAGAAAATAACATCGTTCCCACTTCCTGAAATTGATGAGTAGAAGAGGCCAAGGTTTTCGAGGAGTCTTCCATAGCGATAGAAAGAGATGATATGAATCTGCCGGAGCAACTGAATATTGAGCAAAGGGCTGCATTCAACGAAATAATGAATGCAATTGATAGTGCTCAGGAGGGTGTATTCTTTGTAGATGGCCCAGGTGGCACAGGGAAGACTTTCTTTTACAAGGCATTGCTTGCGACGGTTCATGGCCAGGGTAATATAGCTGTGGCAATCGCGACGTCAGGTGTGGCAGCTTCTATAATGCCTGGTGGCCGGACTGCACATTCACGGTTCAAGATCCTGCTCAGCATTGAGGATGGGGGTACTGTAGTTTCACCAAACAAAGCAGGACAACCAAACTTTTGCAGATAGCTTCGCTTATAATATGGGATGAGGCCTCTATGACAAAGAGGCAAGCGGTTGAGGCCCTCGATATGAGCATGCGAGATATAATGAGTTGTCCGCATTTGCCGTTTGGAGGGAAGACGGTTGTGTTTTGAGGGGGCTTCAGGCAAGTCCTCCTAGTCATTAGGAAGGGCACTAGGTCTTAGATAATGGAT
Organism: Oryza meyeriana var. granulata; assembly: GCA_003991445.1. Taxonomy (NCBI): domain Eukaryota; kingdom Viridiplantae; phylum Streptophyta; class Magnoliopsida; order Poales; family Poaceae; genus Oryza; species Oryza meyeriana. The sequence goes on along the minus strand of RYFJ01001314.1, from coordinate 136,585 downwards.
GCAACTCTGCGTAGGTCCTATCTCTTGGACTATATGGTTCAGCTAAAGCTTGTTCGTAATATGAGAGCACAAAGTGACGCGTGGTTTGCTAGGTACCTACTTCGCGTAGGGAATAGCACTGAGGAGGTGAACAATGAAGGACACATATGACTGCCTTCAGATATATGCGTGCCATATGAAGGGAAGGACTTTGACCTCGATGGGTTAATTTATAGCGTGTTCCCCAACCTAGATGATAACTTTACAGACCCAAACTACATCACATCTAGGGCCATACTGTCCACTCGCAACGAGTTCGTCGATAGAATCAACACTAAAATGATCGGACGGTTTCGTGGGGAGGTGATGACCTATCATAGCTTTGATCGAGCAGAATATGACCCTCATAATTATTTCCCGCCTGAGTTCTTGAACTCTCTAACCCCCCATGGACTACCTCCACACGTGCTTAAGCTGAAGATAAATTGCCCCATCATATTATTGAGGAACATTGACCCTGCCAACGGACTTTGCAACGGGGCAAGGCTGTTGTTCCAAGAGTTTGGAAGAAATGATATTGACGCGGAGATTATGGTAGGGCAGCATGCTGGGAAGGGGGTGTTCCTTCCTCGGATACCGCTATGTCCTTCTAATTACGAGATGTTTTCTTTTCACTTTAAGAGGAAGTAGTTCCTGATAAGACTAAACTTCGCATTGATGATCAACAAGGCACAAGGGCAAACCATTCCGAATGTAGGTGTGTACCTACTGGAGCCAGTGTTCTCTCATGGCCAACTATATGTTGCGTTGTCTAGAGCAACCGCAAGAACAAACATCAAGATCCTCTCCATGCCCGACAAAGAGAAGAAAAATAAGAAACAACCTAAACAAAGCGGGATGTACACAAAGAATGTTGTGTACATGGAGGTCCTGATAACATAGACAAGGTAACCTATCACATCATGCTTGCTTACATCTACTTCTTTTTGTAATTATATACTGGCAACCTAATCTGACACTCTATTTTTTTTGTTTGGACAAGATTAAACATCACTTCAGTTGGTTCTGGAATGGATGAGATGGCATTAAATGTATGTATTTTTTAATTTTATCTTTTAGTTTATACCATTATTCGCTCACCTCCCCTCCACCGCTGCCGCTCGCATATTAAAGTTTGAGGGCTGAGTTTTTTTTGACAATCATCCAAAATATTTGTATTTACAGTATGGAAATAAACTGAGGGCTGAGTTTTTCCTTAACATATTAAAGTTCCATGAAAATGAAGCTAAAGACAATATTTCTATAGGCATACAGGAATTTTTTGAGCACATCAAGAATTAGATAGCTCCAAAAAATTGTTGCAACACGGCTATGTAATTTTAATAATCTATAATAATTATCTTCATCGTCATTTTTTGATAAACCTTAAATACATCATATTATATGCTTGATTGGTAAATATATTGTCTTTTTTGGTTATTTGATTTAATTACGAATTTTTTCTATAAACAACAACAAGTATTGTATGGAGAATTTGCAAGTTTAATGCTGTTTTGCACGAATTTTAATATATTTATTTTCCCATTGCAACGCATGGGCACTCAACTAGTTATGGAAAAAGCAGCCTACAGAATGTGCACATCTTGCTGATCTTTTCCTAACAGCTCAGACCAAGAATGGTACTCATCTTTGTTCTATCTAACAGAACCAGAGAAAGTACCTAAGTATTCTGAGTAAGAAATGTGATACCTCCCTGTACCTCCTCAATGCTGTAAAATCACATGGTAAGGTCAGCCTCGCTACATGCCATGGCTGGTGCTGATACAAGATCCTCCGTGTAACAAAAGCAAGGTCAGCCTAACACTACTATAAATTCGTAACTCTCATAAAAGCTTGCGAATCTGGTAGCGACACCCAAGCAAAATCCTCCATGTAACAAAAAAGAGCCATGGACATATTAGGGACCACCTTTGATGACAGAAAAATACTATGAGGACCATATTTCAATCATATAGCTTTGGAAGGCATTGGTAGAAATACTGTTTGTTCCTGGCTCATCAGGGCATCAAGCGGTCCAACCTTAAAAGGAAAAGTTCAATGGAATTGATGGAGAACCTTAGGAACGTCCAGCTCAATATCTCCTTAAGGATCATAAAATTAGTCACTACAACCTAACCTGACATATAAGAGAGCACTACCTGACCAATCTGAACTAAATTGATCTGACTTTCATCAGAAATTAAGTACACAGCTTCCATAGTTTCTATTTCTGTCCTCTAGTACACTTCATTTTCATTTTGCGGATACTCTAGTACACTTCTTTGTTAATGGGAACTATGAGGACTTGGCGAGGTGCTTCCCTTTGCTATGCAGAGCTGCATTTACAGACTGACTTGAAATTTAACTACTACTTCAGTATTCAACCTGAACATATTTGGATGTCGCCCTAATATTTGCCAGAGTTTTCAGCAACTTCTTGTTTGTAAATTGCAAATAGGGTTTGGCATCTGAGTCTGCACTAATATCTGAACTGATTGTTTTTCCATCTATTTCCTGCAATATAAAACTGAGTTGTCTTATCACATAATAAAATTTTAGGTGCTGGTGGGAGGGAAAAGTGCAAATAATTTCATTTTATACAACAACAATTGTTCCCAGTATATGCCAGGTAATTTAAAAAATTGTGTAATCCTAGTTGTTTAGTTTTGACCCAAACCGCTTTGGCTTGTTACAATTGTCCAATTACTTTCAGCTGCACGTGTCACAAAACAGAATTCCCAATATTTGAAAATGGTTCAAGCAACAACATGATACATACAAGCAGCACACTAAGGAAGATGGGTTCTAAATCTCTCAAGATGTCCTTCTACATGCTTCTACAAATAGTTATAAACAATTCAAAAAATAAACTGACAATATAGAGTACGCTGACATCAATCACTCCACCAAAATTCAAGCTTAAAATTAGGCACAAGGAGAAATAGAAAAGACAAATTCGGACATGAGTAGTGTAGATACTTTTCATATGCTGGATTTGTAGTTCTGTTTCTCGATCTGAGAGTCAAGTTTATATTTGATATTTGGCGGAGGTATGTGTAGTATATGTATGCTATATAAATATTATCAAATATTTTGAGATTTTTTTCATAATTCAATGTATGGTAATTGATAAAACGAGAGGATTTCCCTTAGAGGGATTAGAAAAAGTTCCCCACATACTTAGGCATTTCCGTGCTTTGCATCAAGCATGAAGCATGCACCCTCCAATATTTTGAGTATTGACTATTCCCCATCAGATTGTGAAGCCTCAGCGATGCTGGGGGAATCTAATCCTTATGGCTTTTAAACCCTTTAGATTCTGAAAAGAAAAATGATGGAATGGACAAGCATTACAACTTAAAGTATACTGAGGAAAAATATTTGCTGAAAAATATGAGTAAATTGTGTCGCGGTCAATTCAAACCTTGATGTGTGAATACTGGTTACCTCAAGTCCTTGCACTATCAAGGCCACTGATTACACAGCATTGATGCTTCATGTCTGTTATCTTGCAATGCAAGCTGTGAAAGAACAAGGGAATAAGCTTTAGATAAAGTTACTTGATGGAATCACGCAAATATATATGCTACAGACACAATTTTAGATAGGCTGACCTGACGGAGTCATGCAAATATGCCATGATTAGCTGAAAACCAGGTTCCAGGGAAAAATTGTGCCAATCAAGGCGCAATGCTGCTATGTGCACCTGAGCAGCTATATAACCTGAGTAGCTCAGTCAGCAAAGATTATCATCTCCTCGAGTGCCTTCTTTCTGTTACTTCAACCACCACAAGATATGTCATCCACCAACAACAAAGGCGCCGAAAATCAAAATGGATCGAGCACAGAGAAGACATTCAACCAGCCTTCAAGTTCATCAGAGTACCAGCTGAAGAACTACCTTCTGCTGCTGGCCACTCTGGTTGCAACAGTAACATATGCTGCAGGGCTCAACCTGCCAGGGGGGTTCTGGCAGGACACACAGGAAGGCCATTTCGCAGGCGACCCAATCCTACGAGGCAACCACTATCAACAATACATCATGTTCTACTACTGCAACGCCACTGCGTTCGCTGCATCACTCGTGGTCTGCCTCCTCCTCCTAGTCCTAGATGAGAAGAGCTCACACTGCGCAGCTGCGCTACGAGTAGTCATGGTGTTTGACTTACTTGGCCTAATGGGGGCCTATGCTGCCGGAAGCTGCAGAGATGCATTCACTACTATCTACTCCTCAGTGATCATGTCTATGGTATTTGCCTATATTGTGCCTTCTTTCTTTACCTATGTAGTGTCCAAGTTTCAGAAGAAAGACAAAAATCCTAGGAAGCAAAACAAGGATATTAGTGAACTCAAGGATACTGAGAAGCAAAGCAAGGACCCTAGTGAACACAAGCGCGAAGAACTGCATGAGATCTTGATGCTGCTAGCAACCTTTGCAGTTACCATCACCTACATGGCCGGGCTGAACCCACCGGGTGGCTTCTGGGGCAGCACCCAGGATGGCCACCAGGTGAGCAAACCGGTTCTGCAGGACCTCAACTCCAGACGCTATAAAGCATTCTTCGTCTGCAACACCACTGCATTTGTCGCATCCCTGATCATCATCATGCTGCTTCTGGACAAGAAGGTCAACAGGATGCAAAGGTCATTGCAGTTTGGTGAACTGTATGGGTCTATTGTTGTGGCTCTATTCGGCCTTGTTGGAGCCTATGCTGCCGGGAGCTGCAGGGAGGCTGATGACACAACATATGTCATATGTTTGATTGTTGCAATTCTTGCATACATCTTCCTCCAAGTGGCTATTACAAAAGCCATAGAACAAAGACACAAGAATGATCCCCACACTGGACCAAAACGAAGCATATCATCTGTAAAGTCACAGATCCATAATGAACAAGACCTCGACAGTAGCAGGTATGTAATTAAGTAAAACTCCACCATGTCCTTCCGAAACTGCAAGTTCACTCTGTACATGTTTCCCATCACCAGGAACACAAAACGCAATGATGCAATAGAAAAGGCCCGCTCCCTTGTCATGTTGCTTGCTACTCTTGCTGCAAGCATCACATACCAAGCAGGGCTAGAACCACCGGGTGGTCTCTGGCCAGACGACCGGGATGGGCATAAGGGCGGTGACCCAATACTCCTCACGACACACCCAACACGGTACAAGGTGTTCTTCTACAGCAATTCGGTGGCTTTTGTGACATCCTTAGTGGCCATCATAATGGTCCAAAGTAGTTATGTACTGAAGCTCCACACATTGGAGGCAACTATGATACTGGATCTATTCGCCCTCATATGTGCATATGCTGCGGGGAGTTGCAGGGACATGAACACATCCATCTATGTTGTTGCTCTGGCAGGTGGTGTCCTCATCTATGTGGTGATTCACATAATCTTCTTCACACTAGACAACATGGACAACCAACATGCTGATCCTGTTGAGGAGGATAAGAAGCGAGAAGTTTTGCTGCTCCTTGCAATCTTGGTTGCCACACTCACTTATCAAGCTGGGCTGACACCCCCAGGTGGCTTCTGGTCAGAGGATGACAATCTTCGGCACCACCAAGCAGGCTTTCCAGTCCTGCTTGAAAACTATCCTTCATGTTATGAGGCATTCTTCTATTGCAACGCAGCCAGCTTCATGGCAACTATAGCTCTCATTATTCTCCTTGTGAACCCAAACCTATACAGGCCAGGCATAAAGTGCTATGCACTTCATGTGTGCATGGTGGCAGGAATGTTTGGCCTCATGGGTGCCTACGCTGCTGGAAGCTCTCGGCATCTGCGCACCTCCATCTATGTATTAACATTGGTTGGTGCAGTGTTTGCCTTTGTAGCCTTGCAGGTAGCCATGTTTTGGCATAAGAGGTCCTCTAAAGCAGCAGCCAACAACATAGAGATGGACTCCCTTGAGCAAGAAGGTGGTAGCACAGACACTTCAGCCTCAGAACCAGAAGCCCTAATAAAAGGGAAGGGATCCACTTCACAAGCAACTGAAATCATAGATATTGCATCGACTGAACCAGGAGGCTGTCACAGTGGAAATGGGTCCTCTGGGAAGTTATGCAATATTGCAGATGCTGCACTGAGAGATGGTGACAAAGGAGAGGGGTCCTCTGGGCAAGGTGGCAGCAGAGCAAATTCTGTGCGTTCTGAACCAGGAGCCCATGACACAGGAATTGGATCCTCTCTACAAGCAGCCAATAGTGAAGAAAATAAATCTGGATCAACCGACAAGGACATGCGGGAGTATTTGATGCTGCTAGGGGTCCTGGCTGCAAGCGTTACATATCAAGCTGGCCTAAAACCACCAGGTGGTTTGTGGCAGGAAAATAGCAATGGACGCCTTGCTGGCAACTCCATCCTCCACGACATCAACAAGCACCGGTACTATGCATTCTTCTATAGCAATTCCACTTCCTTCATGGCTTCTATTGTCGTCATCGCCTTGCTGGTTCCAAGGATGCTGAACAACCTAGAAATACCGCTCTGGCCAATGTATACGGCTATTTTGCTGGATATGCTCGGTCTCCTGGGTGCTTACGCAGCAGGCAGCACCATGGAGTGGGAAACATCTAGAAATATCATCGCTTTGGTTGTCCCTGTGCTGACGTTCATTGCAGCCTATGCAGCAGTACCATTCTTCCGAAAGAAAGATCAAAAATAAATTTCTGAATCGACCTGCCTGGCATCCAACATTCATAAAGAAGCAACAACATGGTGTCATCTTTTGTCAATTTGTTTTAGGAAAAAAGGAATACCTACAGGGACTAGGTTTCTTTTGTTCTCATTTTGAAATAGAAGGCCACCAGATATGAGTGGAAAAGGACTTGAAGGTGGGTGTTGAAGACACCCACACCTCCTTCCTACTTAGCTCCTCTGCCAGATTTTCAATTTAATTCAACTAAAAGCCATTATGTATGAATTATGTATGAATTTGGACATTTAATTGTTTATTCATTTGTATTCTCCAGGTGGTATTATACAAACATCGATCTATATGAATTACTGTTGGTTTTGCTATAGAGAAAATTTCACTCATACCACAAAAGATTTGGCCAGTACCAATAAATACCACAAAATTTTCCCCTCTCCACACAATGCCACAATTCAGTTTCATTTCTTCTGGACATAACACAAATGCGGACGGATAACAAACCATGTAAACACTCGAGACGAAATTTCCCCACTTCCTCTCTATTCCCTATCGAACTCTGCGTCTTCTCAAAATTTGCTGCATCTTGTCAAAATTTTCTGTATCTTCCCCACCATCCCAAAGCTCAAATCAACCAATCTAAAATCGATTCCCCACCAAATCCAAAGCTCAAATCAACCAATCTGAAATCGATCATTCATGGCGTTTCCTTCCCACTAAATCCATGGCATTTTCTTCTCCAATGAATCCGAAAGCTCAAGTCGACCCTCCATGGCTAGCAGCATCATAACAGGGTTTCTTCTCCACAAATCCAAGAGCTCAAATCAACATCCATTTCAGATTGGTTGATTTGAGCTTTGGATTTCGTGGGGAATCGATTTCAAATTGGTTGATTTGAGCTTTGAACTAGGTGGGAAAGAAACAGAAAATTTTGACAAGACGTAGCAAATTTTGAGGAGAAGACGCAGCGCTCGATAGGGAATAGAGAGGACGTGGGGTAATTTCGTCTCAAGTGTTTACGCCGTTTGTTATCCATCCGTGTTTGTGGTATATCCAAAAGAAACGAAACCGAATTGTGGTATAGTGTGGAGAGGAGATAATTTTGTGGTATTTATTGGTACCAGCTAAATCTTTGTGGTATGAGTGGAATTTTCTCTGTTAAATATACCACCAGAAACCAAAAATCTGACATGGCATGCCGACTGATGGCATCCTCACTAATTTTCTTTTCCTTTATCTCTTCTTTGTTTTTCTCTTCTTCCTTCAGCCAAGGCCCTTCTCTCCCTTCCTCCTGTGCCCAGCACATAGGTAGAGAAAAAAGGAAAAGAGGAAAAAGAAAAGAGAGAAACCGGCACCACCTCAAGTTCCACACCCGGGTAGCAGCCTGGACCATGCACAAGGAGGAAGGGAGAGAAGGGCACTGGCTAGAGGAGGAAGAGGAAAGGAAAATAAGTGAGCATGAAAAGGAGGAAAAAGAGAGAAGGAAAAAGAAAAGGAAATTAGTGAAGATGCCACATCAGGGCCTGCCTTAGCATGTTAGTATGTTACTTTGGATTTTGGAACTCTGGTGGTACATATTTGCATTAACATGCCACTTCGAATTTTGAGATTTTGGTGATACATATAACAAGTTTAGGGATTCAAAAGTGCATCTTTTTTTTAAGTTTACGGATCTAGCTAGCACTCATGCACAAGTTCTAGAACCACTAGTATATTTAACTCTTCTACAAGCCTACAAAGAGGACTTCCGCTTGCCGGCACGATACCAACACACCAGTAAAGCATTAATATAAATCAGAATCACGATGGGCATCAAAAGACAACAGCAAGCACTAACCAAAAACATACCTGGAACCCGAGCATGTACACCAGGCACAGATGCAAACCATGGCCAGTTGGCCACCACCTCGCCGCCTCTCCCTCACCGTGCTTTGACGAGCAGGCTCCCATAGACTCCATTGAAGCGTCCCAGAAGAATGTCACCGAACGCCCACGGGGTCCCGGAGGAACCGAGCCAGGGCCACATTTCGTCGAACATCTGCCGGGCACCCCCCACAACCTCAGAGGCGTTTCGCCCCAGTAGAGCACGCTGCGGCTTGGCATCCAGGCGCTAACATCTCAGAGAATCCAAACCGTGCCATCGGAGTAGGAAGAGAACCGGGAATATTCCGGCCGGAGTCGCCGCAGCATGCTCGCGTCCAGATCCAGTACTCCAGTAGAAGCATCTCTTGTCCGTGCTTCAGTCGTGGAGAGGATTAAACAAATCGTGTTTATACTTTAAACTGACTAATGACTAATAATCTTGAAAAAGATTATTAACTACTAGATCATGACAAAAAAAATATAATTGAAAAGCCAATTGAGTTGACATTTACATCTAATAAACCCAAAAAATATATAATTATTTAATTAAGGAAAATTTTAAATTAAGACTATGACAATAACCTTCTATTTATTGATTCTAAATTTAAGAAATATAGTTCGAAAAAAGTAATAATTTGGATTTTATCTATAGTCTTGTAACTACTAATTTCAAATTTTTGAAATACAAATAACATCAAATTATTCTATTCTTGAGCATTTAGAAACAGAGTTTGTATTTATGTAAATTACTAGTCCATCTTTTGTTCTTCAAGGTGCAAAATTGACCATAATATTTCTATTAAAATAAGGTCATAATAATATTTTAAAATGTATTAATGGTTAAAATTGTAAAAGTTTGATCCGAAAGAAGTCAAACTACGTATCTATGACCAAATGGAGTAATATATTAATCAGAGCCATGCCATTAAGCGACGTAGAAGGACACATTTACTACTTCAGATATAGTATTTACTATTAAACAAGTCCAAATACCACCATCATGAACTTTATTAGAGTCCATCTAACACCCCGAACTATTAAACTTGGTATTAAGCTCATCAACTTTCCCATTTGGTCCGAATAAGTTCAAAGCAATTCTATATTTTTACTTGTGTGGCATGCTAACTCAATGTTTTTCATTGTCATCACATTGTTAGGCTACTGCAAAAATAAGATAAACATAAAATGCTAGCAATCTTTGCTCCTGATATATCTTTTTTATTTTTTTATGGCATAACTACCTTGCCAACATGGTAGAATCGTTGAGTCAATAAACTTTAAAATCTTGATTTTATGAATGAGTAAAACTAACGAGGACATCATCAGTTCAGATATGACCATGTCTATGTTTCACATCAATAAACTAAAGGTGCACGCTATTTATATTAAATTTACATTCTATATATTTAAACAAAAGATGTTACACCATGAATCATGTGTGTTGTCATTTGCAGAAATACTTGCATAAGTAAAGGAATAGGAAGTGAGCGTACAGAATGCACAGATAATCAAGGAATTTGATTGGCGACCAACCTATGGCCTATCCCAAGTTTTTTTCCTACACAACCACGTCGCTTTTAGACCCTATAAGACAAGAGATAAAGTTCTGCACGTTTTGGATTCGGATTCGGCACTCCTGATAGCACCAACTTCAAATAAACCTAGCCATTGATCCAGAAGGCTTCTTAGGGCCCATGAGTACTTGTTGGAAAGCTTATAAAGTCTACTTTCAGATGGTTTTGGTCCCAGGTCAAAATTCCTTCTAAACTATTCAAAATCATTAAAACAAGCCACACACCTCTTTCAGTCCGAATTTGTTTCAGGTCTTAGGCCTTGTAATTGAGTATTGCTTGGTTGACCCATGTTATTGACGACCTCCTACTCCATATAAGTCATAAATAGACAGCCGCCGCCACCTCTAGGATTTGGGTTTTGCTTAGATTATTTTACCACTATGCAGTTTCGTCGCTAGATTAGTTTGTAGAACCCCAACTTCATGTGCTTAATCATTCATCTGTAATTCAAATTGCGTTTTTCTTGTTCTCGTAAATTTCTTTGATTTTTTGCATGAACAAAACCTTCTTGGTAAGGTCAATTACGTGAGACCGTGATTGATAACGACTAGACGTGTGGGTGTAGCGGTTGCAAAGTGACGATCGGCTGATCGGAAGCCTCAAAACATCAACGTCCTAACGTCGACAAATCGAACCTATCGGAAAATCGGGCACCTATCCGCATCAAAAACCATCCTGATACACAGAAGTGGCCCATGTTTAGAGATTAAGTGATCTAATAAAACATTTTGAGGGAGTAAAATGGATTTTTTCGTTGTTTTGTGCATTAGTGTCTTGAGAAAAGGAACCACCCGATACACAGAAGTGGTCCATGTTCGATAACTTCTTAAGCTGAACAACCCCGTTTCGGTGCATGTTGCCATAGCGAGTGACCGTGTTGGAGGCCTGGACGGTGGCCTGTGCGTACGCAGGCCCAGCCATGACATGAGCACCACTTGCCCCGCGGCCCGCCTGGGCTGTGATTTCCAGCCGCGATGGGTCGTGCTCTATCCGCTGCCACCATAGTCACCAGCCGGCACCTGCGACCATCGAAATTTTTTATTTTTATATTCATTTAATTTTTAATTTACAAAAATATATTTAGTTTTTGAAAATTACAAAAAAAATATACTCATGTCGTCCTTCGGGAGGGAGATTCATCTCAGAGGGCAATTTATGCCATGTGGCGGCCTCGGGGTGGCTAGGGCCATCTGCAAAATTGTAGGCACCTCGGCTGAGGGGGGAGGGGAATGGTTGGTGGCCGCCTGCAAAATAGGCATAAATCACCCTTGTGCTCCCCCTATATAAAGCAACCCTAAACCCTAAAATTTTCATTTAATCTTAGTAAATTCTAGAAAAATGAAGAAATGAGTGAGGGAGAGGAGATGGAAAGCGGCGAAGCCTTGTCGGTCTACAGACTCGCCTGAAGGTAATTTCCTTTACCCTTTGCGATTTATAGTTTGTGCAACACTTAATTAGCGAATAATAGCCGTTGCGATTAGTTCAGTGCATTATTTAGTCGTAAACAAATTATGTAGTTAGTAACATATGTTGTGCAATTGATAGGCCGACAGTACTATGCTTGTTTAAGATATATTTAGCGTGTAGATAGAAGGTGATAGTTTGGTTCATTCTGACTTAGATAAAAATCAAAATAGGCTTAAACCGTGGTAGGGTTTATGTTATGTAGGCTGATCTTAATTCGTTGTGCCGTCAGATATGGCAAGTAAGGTGGTCTTTCAGTTATTTTACAATGAAGGGAATATGAGATATGGGTCAGATGGTGTAGATCTGTTTGAGTTTAAGACAGTGGCAAGGGGAATTGATAGAGCTGGTGAAAGAAGTTTTGGGATGGTGTACAAATGGCTGATACAAGGCTTTTGACTAGATCCACACAATCGTGGGATACATGTGCATATGATAGTCAGCCGTGCAAACGAAGGTTTTTTGGGAACTGATGCAGGTGGATTGCACGGGCACATGGAGATGGCATTTGAGCGTGGTTGGCCATTTGCCATGCTTGTTTAGGTGTATGAAAAGGAGAACACCACGGAATTGGCTATGCAATATGAGGAGGGGCCAAGTATGGTGGCACAAGATGCAGTGACTATCGAGAAAGAGCATGCATATGTTGAAACTGAACCAAGAGGAGTGGCCGATGAGGGGGAGAGAATTAGTACTATAGTCAAGGAAATGGATAGGAAAGATACCGAAAATAAGCAAGCTAATAAAGATGAATTGTCAGATGAGGAGGAGGATGCAATACCAACAGACTGGAGTACCCAAAATATTTCCGGGCTTGTTATCTCTGAAGGTCATCATGTGCCGTGAGAGTACAAGGAGAATGAGGTTGTGCAGGGTGCGAAGTACGGTGACATAGATGAATTGATGGAGGCAGTGAAGAAATGGGCGGTTTCTCTACAGAGGGAGTTCAGGGTCGTTAAGTTATGCAAGACAGTTTATGATGTTAACTGTGTGAAGTATGACTATCTTTGGCGGGTGCATGCATTTAAGAGAAGATGCAAGGACTATTAGACAATATCAATATTGATAGATCATAATTGCCATTTAGAAGGAGTTGAGAAATACCACCATAATATAACATCTACATTCATTATAAATCAGATGTATGGACATATTGTCAACAACCTATGGTATGAACCAAAGTCAATAATTAGACATATCGAGGAAACATTCAAGTACACCGTGAGCTACGCGAAGGCATGGAGGGTGAAGCAAAAGGCTGTGGAGATAAGATTTGGTACATTTAAAGCATCTTATGATAATTTGCCTCGCTTGCTATGCACCATTCAGGATAGGAATCCTGAAACCTACCACAACCTAAAATGTTATCCCTCAAATGAATAGCCTAATGCAAGTGTTTTACAGCAAGCATTCTTTTCACTGGGCATATGCATCGCGGCATTTATTCATTGCCATCCTATCCTTTGCATAGATGGGACATTTCTGACTGACAAGTACAGAGGTCAGATATTGACTGCAGTTGGAGTGGATGGCAACAATCAAGTTTTACCAGTCACCTTTGCTTTCGTCAAGAGCTAGAACACGTATAGTTGGTATTGGTTTCTTGAGCGAGTGAAGCTTGCAGTTGTTAGGATGAGGCTAGATGTGTGTCTTATACATGACCGTTATGCCGGTTTGCTGCAGGCAATCAATGATTTGAAGAACAGGTGCATGGAGAAGAGGTTGCCAACAAGGTAGACAGACGTCCATAGCAGGTGGTGCATGAGGCATATGGGCATAAATTTCTATAGACAGTTCAAGAATAAGCATCTGATGAATCTTTTTAAGAGGCTATGTGCTCAGAATCAATAGAGAAAATTCAACGAGCCATGGGCAAGGTTGGACAAGATGACAACAAAACATATAGACGAGCATGCAAGAAGGCAACCGGCTGAAGGGGAGGACGGTCCACAGTCTCTTGGACCTCTGCACAATGGTGCTCCCCATATGAAAAGGAGGTCGGGCTCATCAATCAAGTCATTTTCAGAGTAAATTGAGAATGAGCCAAAGGAACGGTAAGCGTTATGATATGACACCAATGGTTCTCGCTACAGTATAATGACCACTAACTTGGCCGAGGTGTATAACTGGGTCATGAGAGATGTACGAGGACTCCCACTTGTTAGCATTGTTGAATTCATCTTGCATGGCACTTGTACCAGCTTTAGAGATCGGTTCAAGGCGGTTGGCTCATCAATGGCCAACAACAGTATAGTGTTCGAGATACTTCTCACGAAATACATAGAAGAAAAGTCGAAGAAGGCTAGGCTCCATCGAGCACAAGCTCAAGGTACACAGGTGCACCGGTTTGAAGTGTTGTACATGGACAAAGGGAGTTGGCGTGGTCTTTACGGTAAGAGAATTGTGCAGGAGTGTGTTCTTAGGGAGGATGGGACATGTTCTTGCTCTTTTCGAATGCCAAGGCTGCTACACAACCTATGCTCGCACGTAATGGCCACGAGCGGTGAGTGCGGCATACCACCATGGGTATTTGTTTCACCTTATTTCATGAAAAAAGCTATCTTCAACACCTAGAATCATGAGATATATGGCTTTGGTATAACTAGGACATTTACAACTACATCAATGGAACCTTCATATGTTCCAAATCCAAGCAAATTAAGGGTTAAAGCCGGACAATGTAAGACAAGGCATATTAGGAATTACATGAATGAGTCGGAAGTTGGAGGGAGGCATAAACGCTGTTCCAAGTATAATGAAACTGGACACACCTAAAAATACTGCCCAAAGATGCACCAGGTCAAACTAACGCAAAAGCAGGTCCTTCAGGCGAGAGCACTGATGGATCCCATCCCCAAGGTCAAGGTACCATAGCTCGTCGTTGTCCCGTTAGATGCTTTTAGACTTCCGCAGCGGGTGTCCAATGATGGTTTAGTTATTTCCCTTCGATGTTATGAAGCTATGTAATCATATATGTACTATGAACGTGTCATCTAATAATTCCATTTTGATACTCTAGTATGCATTTATTTCATTCGGTGTGGTTGTGTGAATGTATGTCATGTTGATTTCGTTATATTGATGTGTTTATGTTGTTTTCTTTATAATCTATTTTTTCTTTTCGTTATTGTTATGTTTTTACGTATTTTTCCTTGTATTATTGCTCAATTGTGCTAACAATCTTTCCTTGCCATGGTTTCATGCGAGCTGGTTGGCTTGCAAATTCCCAAGCGAGGTTCTTGTGAAGGGACTTGTGAACTTCACATCTCTCACAAAGCTCCTACCGCAATAATCTCAACATGAATCTGCAAATGTGAATTTTCCGACGTTGTTTATGAAGGTGAATATCGCCACGTGAATTTTGATTGCTTACACAATGACCATTGCTTATTTCCCACTTTTTCCATTCATATTGTATGTGCAACAAATACGAATGGCATCTAGACGTTAGGGCCATGAACATCTTGACTGGAGGAGGAATTCTTTCAAAGGTCTCATCCTACCTTGGACAAACCGTCCGTTGTGCCACTACGGTGATTGTTGCCAACTGGAAACTGCCCAATGGCCGAGCATTCGTGAGAGGAGATTCTTCCTCTGTCCAAACATTGATGAGCAATGGATTGTATGTACTTACTATTTCACACTCATATTGCTACGTCGAAACATTAACATTTCTCTTTCAACAAGACTAACATATCTATTCACAGACCAACTTGCGGATGTGCGGATACATTGAATGGATTGACACAGAAAATCCACATTTCAAAGGAACAAGGTGGTACGCACCTAGTGAAACACGAGCTTAAAACGTACGCAGAAAGAAGGCGTACGAACGGTGAATGGAGACCAAACGAAGAGACTGGAGATCTAATCCACTAGATCTCCCTGCATGCACCGAGCGTCCAAAGTGCGCGTGCGGTGACCATTGCCAGGTTGCAACTAGGGTTGCCAACGAGGCTGCACCCGTCGGGTTTTAACATCCCGTACCCATCCCCATAACTAAAAAAACAGACTGCCCCCATCCCCATCCCCGCACGCAGGGGCAGATTTTCCCCGTCCCCGTCCCCGCCACGGGTATGGGTTACCCGACGGGTCCCCATCCCCGACAATAGCCGGCCTCCCTCCCCGTGTGCCCGCAGGCCGGTTCCCCTTGCCCGCGCCCTCGCCCTCGCCCGCGCTCGCGCCCTCGCCCACCGCCCGTGCTCTCGGCCGCGCCCCTCGGCCGTGCCCTTGTAGGAAAAGGACAAGGAGAAGGAGGGGGGGTGAGGACTCTGAGGAGGACAATGAGGAAGCAAAAGACATGGAAAGTGATCCTGACATCATGGATGATGCTGATGAACTGTAAATGTTCTGTTAATTGCTTGTTCTAGACTTGTATTTGCGTGTCGACAATTATGTTAATATTTAAGACCAAGAGTCATGCACTTGTTAATTATTATATGCACTTCGTATTCAAATGTAGAAGTAGAAAACAATTGAGGAGTTTTTCGACCGTTTCCAACCGTTTTCATTCATAGCCATGATAGCAATAGCCAGCAATCCTTTTCGAGCGGAGGCGGTACCACAAGCTTGGGGCCGACAGTAGCAGCCTTGCTCGTCGTCTCTGTTGGAGTCACAGGCACTGGCGGATGCTCAGGCTCAGTGTCCCTTTGAGGAGGGATGGTCGGACGAAGGAGTCAGTAGGAACTAGGACGAAGGTTGCAAGAGGAGATTAAGGTACAGGAAATTGGAGGACAAAGATAGGATTAGAAGTTAGGACATCACCGGCTGTCATCGATGGCAGAGCCGGTAAGGACAGAAGGAGTCAACGCGTCCATGGCAATCACGGCGGCCTTGGGTCAGCGGCGACCTGTAGAAGGGGTCGATGGTGGCCTGGAGTCGGCAGCGGTGGCAGCCTAGAGAAGGAGACGGCCACCTAGAGCCGGCGGCGGTGGCAGCCTAGAGAAAGAGACGGCGGCCTGGAGTCGATGGCGGCGACGACCTGGAGAAGGAGACGGCGGCGGCCTTGAATCAGCGGTAGCCTGGAGAAGGGGATCGAGGGGGGCCTTGAGTTAGCGATGGCAGCGCAACTTGGAGACTTGGAGTTGATGGCCGCGCTGCTTGGAGTCGACAGCGGCGCGACTGAGTCGATGACGGCGATGGGGCGGCGCCGCGCAGCTTGATTTCACCGGTGGGAGGGGGGAGCGAGACCGGGCACCGGGGGAGAGGGGAAGGGGGCGACGACCGGAGCGAGCGTGAAGCTTGCTGCCGTGCGGCGCCGTTGTCGCCTGGAGCCAGAGCGGCGGTGGCGCCTGGACGAGGAGCAGCGATGGTGGCCCGGACGTGGAGCGGCCAGCGGCGGTGCCGGTCCTGGCGACCTGGCCTGGACAGGGGGCGGCGATGCTAGCGGCGGTGGCGGTCGCAGCTGGTGGCTGGTGGCTGCCGCTCGCACCCACGCCACGGACCCGCCACCCCTGGTGGCTGCCGCTCGGCCACGGATCAGACGGATCTCGATCTAGGGTTACAAGTGTGAACTGGATTTTTTATATATATATACTCTTGTATTCGGGGTCCCATGGGTACACGGGGACGGGGGGCTGGGGAACATCCCCACCCCCGCTCCACCCGACGGGGGGGCTTTTCCCCCGTTAATAACCCCGTGGGGACTAATTTTATCCCGTTTGTATACCCTAATGGATGTTTTTCCCGTCGGGGATCAGGGCCCCATTGCCATGCCTAGTTGCAACGTCCTTGAAAGAAGATACCTACAGGAGGAGGTACTTTCTTTGTCCAAATGTTAACGACGACTTCATTGTAAGTTACAAACATAATTTCCTTTCATTGCTCGCTCATACAATTGGTTCATCTACCATACCAATCAAAATATTTTTCGCTACGTAGGCAGAGCCAAGATATGTTCCTTCACATAGTGGATTGACACGAAAAAACCACCGTCCGATGGCCGAAGGATAACACATGCTGAAACGAAAGAACAATACATGCGTACGAAACACAAGCGACGAGTGGAGATTGCTAGTTTACACTAGAGAAACAATCCATTAGGCCTGCCTAAGTGATCTGAGCGTCCAAAGTGTGCATGTAAAGATCGTTACTAGGTAACAACATCGTTCACATAGGGGACCTACGGGAGATACTTTATTTGTCCAAACATAAACGATGACTTTATTGTATGTCTCACTCATAATTTCGTACCATGTTAGCTACTACTACAATATTTAAATAATCGTCTTTTCCATAGGAAAATCCAAGGATATGTATGTTCACTTCGTGGATTGACATGGAGGTACCAAATTATGAAGGCCGAAGGGTCACAGAGGCTGAAACATTTACAGAGTACAAGCGCAGGAAGGAGGAAGAACTTCGAAAGCAAGTTGAACGATAGAGAAGGTGTCGATAGCCACTAGGCAATCAAGGAGCTCGACACTATTACCAAACATTGTGTTTCTTAATTAACTATGTCATTAGTAAACCATTTATGCTGAACTATGTATCTTTCTATATCTTAACTCGTTTGGTATATCGTCCAAAGTCTTAACTCTATGTGTAATTGGTGCGAACTTTCTTTTCCGATTCAATGTAAGGTCAACAAGCATTTTTAGGAACTAAATAACTCTTCTCTTTTTTTTTGGAATTTAGTAGGATTAAATGGAATTTTTTAGTGAGAAAAATGCTTTACATAGTTTTTGCCCCCTTTGCAAGCGGCCCCCCGGCCATTCCCCCCTCGGCTGGGGCGCTTGCAATTTTGTAGGCGACCCCCTCCGGGCGATAAATCGCCTTAGCGGAGGGCGACAAGGGGCAGCCACGTAGGATAAATCGATATGAATCGCCCTCCCGGAGGGCGATAGGAGTATATTTTTATGATTTTTGAAAAACTAAATATATTTTTGTAAATTAAAAATTAAATAAATATGAAAATAAAAAAATTCCAACCATCCGCCATGGGGAGCGGCGCATGCACAGAATCTCCTCATGGGAGCTCCCTCGCCCATGGTGGTGGACTTTTATGTTGGTGGATATTTTTGGAGTAGTTTGGATACAAGGAGAGAGTCACGCGACAGCCGTAGTAGCCTGGACTTTGAGATGCAGGGGTACCACCCACCGCCCGAGGGCGATAAGAGTATATTTTTGTAATTTTTAAAAAATTAAATATATTTTTGTAAATTAAAATTAAATAAATATAAAAATAAAAAAATTCCAACCATCCGCCATGGGGAGCGGCGCAGGCATGGAATCTCCTCGTGGGAGCTCTCTCGTTCATGGTGGTGGACTTTTATGCCAGTGAATAATTTTGGAGTAGTTTGGATTCGAGGGGGGAGTATCACGGTAGCCGTACTGGTTGGACTCCGAGACGAGGGGTACCGCCCACCGCCCGATGGACGCTGGACAAAATGTGCCCACCGCACGGCTGGTGCTCGACAAAATGATTCCGCTGGCTTCGTGAATCGGTCGACAGGACTAGGTGGGGTTCGGTCGGCAGAAAGACTAGGCGTGTGGCCACGGCCAGGTCAGTCCTTGTTAACGCATCTTTTGTGCCATTGTTTGCTGATGCCATTGCCACCCGAACAGCTTTACTTTGGCTTCCGAGTTGTGAAAGATTGCTGAAAACCATTTCTGTATGTTTTCAAAATGGCAACTAGTCCAATGTAGTTGAGGCGAGATCTTGGAATAGGGACATCGTCTAGCTAGGTGCCTAATTGGCGTCCTTTGCTCCAATAACTGCATGAGCACAAGTAGGTGCAAACCCATGGGCTGTCAGTCGCAGAGGACGCCATTGTTGGCCACCAGTCTCGAGGTTGGTGTTGTTCGTAGCAGATAAGACCAGGAGTCTTGAATGCATAGAGGATGGCAGATAGAAAGGAAGCATCTACTGCATGAGCAAAGAGACTGTGCTACTTTAATGCAATGTGACTCACCAGTCTCTTGCTTTATTTCTTTGGTTACCTCTGCTACACAACATTCTACAAGTTCTTTTTGAATTGTTGGGGAAGTCATCTTGGCATTCATGGGACATGTTTCATCAAATGCAAGTTTGACTTGTTCATTCCTTTCTTTATACCAATCAAGAAACTCTAGAAAATTGCCCCTATTCAAAGAAGTAAGGGATTCATCGTGTCCACGGAATGGTTCACCTTGCAATGTGAGAAAACTCACAATACCCAATGATGTATCCAAACGAGTTTCATACTTCATTGCTGCATCCTTTGTATATTTTGTAACCTTATGTTTGACACTTGTTTTTTGATTATCAAAATCTTCATATGCTGTCCTACATTGATTATGGGTTTTTCCATCATGTTTTGGAAGTGCCTTGTATGCATTCTTCCAAGTGTCAAACCCTATGGTTGTAAAGGCATCATGACCAAATTTTTCATCCATGTGATCATGCTTAAAAAGATAACAATAGAAGCAATATGCCTTATTCTTCTCCACAGTGTATTCAAGCCAAGGATGTTTCTTGAACCATCTTGCATGAAAGCATCTATTACCATTTGTTTTAGGAAAATTATAACCAATTGGTTGAGTTGGACCCTTAGCTATGAAAGTCCTCCTAACCTCACTTCTAATATCCACTGAAAATTGATCAATTGGTATTCGAAGTCCAGGATCAGTGATAATGTGATCCGGATTGAACTGAGTTATAATAGTACCTTCAACCTCGCCTGCTACTTGTTCAGCTGCAATTTCATTTTCCATCTCCTCTTCAACCGCACCAACAGCCTGTTCAAACTCGTCTGAGTCAAAGTCATCTCCATCTTCTTCATGTTCTTCAATCTCTACTTCAACATCTGGTAAATTTGTAGCTCCACCATCACCAGCAAAAAGATTGGAGGTGCCACCACCGGACCAAAAGGTCCTCAAATCTGCAAAATTACCAAAGTATATTAAACTATTAAAGCGGACATGCCAATTAATTTATAACAAATTAAATTTTTCATCTATAAAATTACAATATGTACCTCTTGTTTTGGCATTGCCCTTGTCTTTTCCTTTTGGATACGCTTCATCATAAATTAATCAAACAAACTAAGTAATTAATTAATTAATAATCCAAATATCACATGACTAATAAAAATTGATTAACTTGGTCCATACCTGATGACTGATGTCCTGATCTGATCAGGTCTTGATCAGTCGGAGATCGTTTTGTTTCAGGCCTTCACGGAGACGCTGCCGGCTACTGCGTGACTCGCGCTCGGCACTCGCGGTGAACAGCCGGCCGCAGCGCCGTGAGAGACGGCCAGACGGACAGAAACACCGGCGGCGGCGCCGTAGGGTGGGGACATGAAACGACGATTCACGATTCCATGGCGAAGTTGAAACGTCGAGTCTTGTAGACGAACCGTATAGTCATCTGGATGGCTCCTAGTCCACCTGCTAGGAAGCAAGCCGTAGTCCACTAGTCCGCATGTGCCAACAAAAAGGCCAAAGGGCCCATAGGATCACATAAAGTAGCAACCCATCCATAAGCCCAGGTAACGGTTCGTTTAAGCTGCGCTTCTGTTCTTCCTCCGGCGTCCGATAGTGAGTTCTTTCCAGTGAAACTTCATTTTCTTTGATGTGCTCATGGTACAGAATGATTTGGGGGTAAATTTTTTTGGGAATTTCAGGTATGGCGAGCGCCATACCTTGCCATATTGAGAGCTCCGCCCCTGAATGTGAGCAGAGGCTGAAACACTGACTTGTACTAGCGACATATGGTTGGTAAGCGATCAATGCTCTGCTGCACCAGTAAAGCCTTAGGTGGTATTTGAGAAGGCTTGTGAGTGTGGCTTACAAGTCATATATAAAACGAGAAATATTATTAGTGTATGACTAATTAAGTATTAATTATTAGAAGCTTGAAAAATGAATCTATTTGATTTTTTAAAGATATTTTTATATAGAAAGTTTTTTAAAAAAACGTATCACTTACGTGCTGACGAAAATCGAGAGATAAGCCACACGCTACAAGTAGAATCAAACATGGCTAATAGAGGCTTAGATTTTAGTTTTGGATATTCAAATTTAAAATGTACACTTTGAGTTACTCTATCAAAATCAGGTTCACAATTTTGCCAACTCCTCCCCGATCAGGTCAACATACGCCCATAACTGTCAAAACTAAAACAAGACACTGTTTTCCAGTCTTTTTTCTTGAAATTTAGTGTTTCTTGCGTACTGCTATTTCATTACAAGCATATTGATAAGTAAATAATAAGATATTTACGAGGAGCAACAAACCCTGAGTTTGAATTATGATTTGAACATTTCCATTCGAATTTCTAGCACTTTCACCATCTCCTCCTCTAGCCACCGGTACAAGAAGCTCACCAACAAACGCAGCCATGCCTACGTGGCAAGCCACGTGGTAGTCCACGTCAGCGCCACATCTGCCTGGCTCAGTCCCGCCCGTGCCTTGTCAGCTGATCTTCACCTGCCCTTCCCTCCATCCTGTGTACCTGGTTCACAAAAACTCTACCACTGCATGTGGGCCCTTTCCCACGGTTCACCTCTAGTCTATACAAGTGAACCCTGCCCATCCTTTTATCTCCTTACCTCCTCCATAGCCCATGTCCACAACGGTCCATAGACTCATGGCCTCCCTTCTATCTCTGACAGTGAGCCCCGCCAGTCAATGACCTAAGAGGAATATTCCCCAGGAATATTCTCTCAATTTCAATTATTTCTTTTCCTTTGTTCCAGAAAATCAAATAAACCTCCAAAATTCATAACTAATTATCTGTAGCTCCAATTGACTCCGTTTTAACTCCAATAATTTTCTAAAATTGAGATCTATCTAATGGCACTATTAGTAATCCTAAGCAGAGTCTTTTTGTTTGTATTTGTGTATGATTTTGGATTGTTAGCATATAGTTTGCGCCGTTGAAAATCATTCGGCAGCGGATTTCTTGAAGATTTTCGTGAAGACCTTGAGCAAGCCAAGCCACTTTTGAACATATTGAGCCCATATTTGAACTTAAGTATATTGTTTACAAATTTCCAATTGATAGGCGAGTACGTGAACTCTTCGGCCCCGTCTGCAAGATAGATCGATAGATCCAAAAGAACTTCCGTCGTCGTTGACTATGCGTAACGAGAGAAAACACATAAAAACCCTAGAAATAAAATATTATTATTAATAACTAATAGTACCATGAGGTAGATCTTAATTTTAGAAAAATTTTGAGCCTTGAATGGGATCGATCGTAGTTACGGATGGAGAGATATGATTTTTGGAGGTTTAAATAGATTTTCTAAAATTAAAAAAATTATTTCAACTGAAAAAGGAATACGCCAAGGGAATATTCCTTTAGATGACAGTTGGGGCCCCATGTCAGTGATAGTGAAAGGAGACCAAGGGCTATGGCCCACTTGACAGAGAGGGAAAAAGAGTAGGGACCACATGTTAGTGAAAAATGAGAGAAAAGGGATGACAAGGGGCCCACATATTAGTGGAAGAGAGAGTAAGAGGGTGGGTGGATGATAGAGAGGGCCCATATGTCAGCGAGAGAGGGAATGTGGGATCACATGTAAGGGACAGAGGGATTTTAAATAGTGGGGCCCATATGTAAGTGACCCACTATTTGTAATAGGGATTAATTAATGTTTTCAATGGCGTCGGGCCCAGTGGGGAAGTGGATTAAGGTTGGCGGGCCCACAAGTCAGTCGGACGGCTGCGGGAGCCACTTGTCAAAAAGAGATAGGGAGAAAGTGAGAGAGAGCGGCCAGGGGGGTCGACGGCTCTCGGCGACTGAGGGTCGCCAGTGAGTGGCAACCTGCCGGAGGCATTGGAGCAGGGTAGCGGCATGCAGAGGGGAGGGGGAACGAGTTAGTTGGCTCGGATTAGGGCCTGGGTCGCCAGAGGAGGCCGGCGGTGAGCGGCACAGGGGGGCAGGGAGAGGAGATGGCCGTGCAGTGGTGGCGGAATGCAGGCGCCGGTGGCGGGCTCGATCAAGGGGAGCCTCGGTGCTTGGGGGGAAAAGGAGAATAAAGAAGAAAGAGGGAATAAAGGAGGGGAAAGAGCTCACCGGAGAGGAGAAAAGAAAAGAATGGCAGTGGCCGCTGCGGCGGTGCTCGAGCTCGGGCAGAGTGTGCCGGGGCAAGGGAGGATGCGGCCGCGGTGATGGAGACGGCCGGGGCTTTATGGAGACGTGGTGGCACAATAGGAAACGGAAGAGAGGCGGTTCATGCGGTTCGGAGTTCGGCCATGGCGGTGGCGCCGCTAGCGAGGTGTGGGCGGTCGCCAAATGCAACACGGCAGCTTGCGGCGCGAGGTGGACAGGGGGTCTCAAGCGGCGGGTTGTCAACGAGGAGGCTGAGGTGCTAGGCGCGGCGACAGTGACGCAATGCGATGACGGCGGCGCCGCGTGCTCCACGTGGGCATAGCATCGAGCGATTGGCGGGAGAGAGGAGGCGAAGCACGAGGACGATGACCGCACATGGCGGTGTCGGGCACGTGTCCACGGTGCGGCCCGATAGGTGGGCCCACTGTGTCGGCCAGAGGCGGTGCGGTGCGAGCGAGCTCGCACGGTGCGCAGCTGCCAAGCGGGGCCCGGTGTTAACGCCAAAATTTGGTATGGTTCTTTATCAGATTCGGTTAAGGAGCAAATCATGAGTAACTGATGGAAATTAATCCAGAAGAAACCGAGTTTGGGAAGGGATCGTGAAGACCACGGAGAGGCAGTTAATATCGTATCTATTAGTTAGGCAATATTAATATTTTATCTTTTAGGAAACCTGATCTCTTGTCCGATCGGGTCTTATTAGTATTTTCCTTCTGTAATTAGGAAACTCTTGTTTCGTATCCGATCAGGATTGTATCAACTCGGGGTATAAATACGTATGCCCGGGTACCTTGTAAAAATCAATCACACACAGATCAATACAATTTCGACGCATCGCCACCCTTTTCGACGGTGTTGACACCGAAAATCGCCGGGTGTGCCAAAAACGTGTGCTGGCGATCTGGTTCGGCGTCTGATGACACGCGAAGGCCTGGGAGATCTGCTTAGCTCCAGTGCAGGTCCTAAAGTCTTGAGGTTCGTAGGCGTGCCAGTCAATTTGACCCCGCAATTGACAAGGAGATGAAGAAATTAGATCACCGATCTAATTGGTCAGCAAGCCAATACGGATTCCTTCCAGCCGATCGCCGCTATGCTTATGCCCGGGCCCTCGCCTGTACTCGCGCCCGGGCCCTCACTTGTGCCCGATAGCTCCCGGGTATTTGTCAGTGCTCGCGCCTTGACCCTTCTGTACCCGTGCCCGGATCCTTCCGTGCCCGCGCCCGGATCTCTGTGCCCGCGCCCGGATCTCTGTGCCCGCGCCTGGGTCTTCGTGCCCGCGTCGGCCAATAAGTCGATAGAGTCTTCCTTTAGCCGATGGCGCCAACAGTGCTCGCACACCGGCTATGCCTGTACCCGGGCCCTTGTCTTCAGCGTGCTCGCGTCCGGGTCCTTGTTGGTCCCTGTGTCCGACTACCAGCAGTAATTGCACAATCGGCTATCGGCCGATACGGACTGATATAAGCTCCTCGTAGCCGATAGCCGATAACGCCTGTGTATCGGCTAGGAAACCGATAACGCTATGAACAAATAGACAAGATGTCAGTATAACATATGCATCGGCTAGGAGCCGATGATAAAATAGATAAGCAAGATAGTAAGCCAACCGACTGCCGAGGAAACACATGTGCATCGGCTAGAAAACCGATGATAATATAGATGACCAAAACAGTAAGGATAATACAGTCGGCTTTATAAAAAGATAACCTATCGGCTAAGCACTCCGATAGAACGTCGCATATACACCGATCGACTCGACAAGGATCAATCTATTATTATCGATCTAGTAGTTCAGACCTAACTGATGCAGCACAGATCGATAATAGTAAAGGAACCTCAACGAGCCGATAAACCTAATGCAACTGTGATGTAATAAGATAATTTATCGGCTATACATTCCGATAAGACGCTTGCGCAAAAACCATCAACCTAGCAGGAACGATTTATCGCTGGCAGTTCAGTAGGTCGGACCCAACCGATGAGCACGAACTGATGATAAATCGCCCCTAGTAAACTGATAAGATCTACGCACGCGTGATGTGGTATACCTAATCGGCCTAAGAGGTCGGACCGAACCGATGCAGCCGTAGACAGGGCAGATACACCTGGGTAAGGGGTGATGAGTCTTACCCTCTCGCAGGAGTTCAGACCTAACCGATGCAGCCCCGCTCAAGAAGCAAGAACCCATCGAAAGGGTGGCGATGCGCCGAAGTTTAATTGATCGAGAGAGATAATTTACAAACTACCCGGGCATACGTATATATACCCCGAGTTATTACAGTCCTTATAGGACACGGAACATGACTTTCCTAACTAGAAAAGGAAAACTAACAGACCTGATCGGACAAGAGATCAGGTTTCCTAAAAGATAAAACTATCTAATAGATAAGATAAATAACTGCCATAACGTGGTCTTCACGATTCCTTCTCAAATCCGGTTTCTTCTGGATTAATTTCCTCCGGTTGATATAACTTCTATCTTTACCGAATTTGATATGAGTCGTGCCAAATTTTGGCGTTAACAGACGGGTTCTTGCTTCTCGAGCCGGGCTGCATCGGTTAAGTTCGACCTCCTGCGAGAGGGTAAGTCTCGTTACCCCGGCTATCATATCGGCTTGGACTTCCTCGGTTAAGTCCGATATTCTAGTCGGTCTACGGTAGTCGGCTTACCACGATATATCTGTTCTATCTACGGCTGTATCAGTTAAGTTTGATCTCTTAGGCCGAGTAGGTATATCACATCACGCGTGCATAGATTTAATCGGCTTACTAGGTGCAATTTATCATCAGTTTGTGCTGCATCAGTTGGGTCCGACCTACTAAACTGTCTCTGATAAGTTATTCCTACTAGGTTGATAGATTTTATGCAAGCGTCTTATCGGGATGTATAGCCGATAATTTATCACACAACACATCACGATTGCATTAGATCTATCGGCTCATCGAGATTCTTTTATCATCATCGATCTGTGCTGCATCGGTTAGGTCCGACCTACTAGATTGGTGGTAATAATTTTATCCTTGTTGAGCCGATGGGTGCATATGCAATGTTTTATCGGAGTATCTAGCCGATAAGTTATCTTTTATCAAATAAAGCCGATTGCATTGTTTATTGATTATTATTCTGCTATCTATTCTATCATCGGCTTCTAGCCGATGAATTTAATTATTATTTTATCTGAACTGTTATCGCAATCGACTGAAGAGCAATCATTTGATTTATTTACTTTGCCTATTTATGCTATCATCGGCTTCCAGTCGATGTATAAGTGCTTTAGTTCATATCGGCCATCGGCCGATGAAACGAGTCCAATTTGGCTTCCAGCCAATTGGCTCATTGGTCTAATATTTTCTATCTCCTTGTCAATTGCTGGGTCAAATTGACTCGCACGCCTACGAACCTCAAATTTTAGGATCTGCACTGGAGTTAAGCAAATCTCCCAGGCCTTCGCGTGTCATAAGGCACCGAACCAGATCATCGGCTCGTTCCCGACGCTGCCGGTGATTTTCGGTGTCAACACATTTTTGGCACGCCTGGTGGGACACGAAGTTTCAACATGACTGGAAAGGAGATCAAAACTGACAATATGATTCCAGTCACCATGGACGATCTGATGGAAGAGCAAAAACAGCAAGTAGAACAAAATATAGCCAATTTTCAGAAGCTCTGTTTGGAATCTTTCGGTCTGACTAGACAAGGGCCGATTCAAAAAACCCAACTTCCAAAACTAGTTCTGGTCGAAGAATCGAGCCGTACACCACCTGGAAGTCCACCAAAACCCATACAAGAGATGGTAAATGAAGCAGTGCATCACGCGCTTATCAATCAATCAGGAGTGTTGGTGAACACGCTGCATAATCTTATCAAGAAGACGGTGGATGGATCAATTGTTCAGGAGCCTAATCGGGGTCCGGTATATTTGCCATCAAAAACGGAGCCGGGTCAGGTTACTTATGGAACCAGGAAAGATATACCTGCCAATGTGCCGTTCCAGGATCCGATTGGGGGGCAACAAGATTACATACCTCCAGGGTATTATCGGACTGCTTATTATGGGGGGTATCAACAACATCACTCAGGAGAGGTTCTTGATTCAGATAATTATCAGAAAGAATATCTTAAGCAGAATCGGCTACCAACTCCACCCATGGAGTATCAACGGGAAAACCCAAGAGAGGAGGATTTATCGACAAGGGTTGCAGAAATAGTAAGGGAACAATTTGGGATAAAACCGAAGGAGCAAACATTTATGTATCGGCATCCGTATCCTGAGTGGTTTGACAGAGTTCCATTACCACACCGATACAGAGTCCCAGATTTCTCTAAGTTCTTAGGACAGGACAACATATCTACAGTAGAGCATATTAGCCGATTCTTGGCACAGTGTGGAGAGGCATCGGCTGAAGAGGCTTTGAGGGTTAGATTTTTTCCCTTGTCATTGTCTGGATCGGCTTTTACATGGTTTTCTTTGTTACCACCAAATTCAGTTTGGGGATGGGCCAATCTGGAGAAACAATTTCATAAATACTTTTTTGCTGGGATCCACGAGATGAGGCTAACGGACCTAACATCGGTTATACAAAGGCCAGACGAAACGGTACCGAAATACGTCCAGCGGTTTCGGGACATCAGAAACCGAAGTTATAGTTTAAATCTAAGCGATGGGCACTTAGCCGAATTGGCTTTCCAGGGTCTTTTAGCTCCCATTAAAGAGAGGTTTTCATCGTAGGAATTCGAGTCTCTGGCGCACCTTGTACAAAAGGTATCGGCTCATGAAAGCCGATTTCAAGAAGCAAAAAAGGAGAAGTTTCAGAGAAGTGTTGCTCAGGTGCAAGTTTACTCATCAGGCTCAGATGATGAAGGATCTGATGCTGAGGTTGGATTGGCAGTGTAGGCTAGAAATAAGAAATCAGTATCATGCACGTGAGTGAAGGATATCGGCAAGGAGGAACGATATGACTTTGACATCAATAAAGCCAATAAAATCTTTGATCTATTGCTGCAAGAGAAACAGATACAGCTTCCGCCAAATCATATAATTCCATCAGCCGAAGAACTAAAGAAGAAGAGATATTGCAAGTGGCATAACACGATATCGCACCACACCAATGAATGCAAACTTTTTCGGCAACAAATTCAATCGGCTGTCGAGTAGGGAAGGATCAAGTTTGAAGACAAAAAGCCGATGAAAATTGATGGAAATCCGTTCCCTGTGAATATGGTTTACGCAGGGTCGTCAAGAAGTCAGGCCGATGAAGGAAAGCATTTGAATCATGGGAAGTCGAGAATTACTTCATCGGACATGATAGAAAAATATTCAAAGTACGAAGAATGGTGGATTGAGCCAGATAGGGAAAGATAAAATCCGCATTGGAATTGCACGTTCTTCTGGTTCTGCTGGGATCAGGGAATGAGGTTGCCGTCAATTGAAGATTGCCCTGAGTGCAATAATCTGGGGTCTCGGTATGTTTAGCAGGAAAGGTTTCCGCAGGATCGGCTGCTTGAAAAACGGGCATCAGTCCATAGTCGGTTAGAGCCGATCCACGAAGAGTTTTTTGAAGAAAATGATGAAGGATTGCATGAAAAACCACAAATCCAAAATCCTCAATGGTGTCCTAGTGGAATATTTACAAAAAATCAGAAGAGAAGAGCACAGCGGCTACGGCACCGAGAGCAACAGGAAGAGCAACGGCGAGATCACGAGTGAGCCGATCATCATCACAAGAGGACTAAACGGGTATGGCAAGTGAAGAGAAATGATGATGAGGTTGATCCATCGGCTCCAGTGAACATGGTTTTCTTTTTGCCCTGGGAATATAAAGCACTTTCATCTGATGAGGAAGACAATGACGTGGCTTTTCCTCAGATGACGCTGCAACCCGATCAGGCCATATTTGATAAACCTGAAGAATTAAAGCATCGGCATTTGAAGCCATTATATATCAAGGGCTATGTGAATGGGAAGCCGATGACGAAGATGCTAGTTGATTGGGGGGGGGGGGGCAGCTGTTAATCTAATGCCGTATGCTACGTATCGGAAGCTGGGGAAAACCGCTGAAGATTTGATCAAGACAAATATGGTGTTAAAAGATTTCGGTGGGAATCCATCGGAGGCGAAAGGCGTGTTAAACATGGAATTAACAGTGGGGAACAAGACATTACCTACTACATTTTTTGTTATCGATGGGAAAGGATCATATAGTCTGCTCCTTGGCAGGGATTGGATTCACACAAACTGTTGCGTGCCTTCGACGATGCATCAAAGTCTGATACAGTGGCAAGGAGATCAAGTTAAGGTAATCCTAGCAGACCAATCGACCAACATTGCAATGACTGATTTGCTAGTATGGGAGGCCGATGGTGTCGATTGTTTGTCTGTAAAAGTGTGGGAGGGGGATTATCTTAAAGTCACCAGTCAAGGGATATAGCCGATTTGGCAAGTCGGCTCTGAGTTATTACTCTGATGGGCACCATTGAAGATGTCGAGGGAAAGTTGGGACAAGGGTTTACGTCGGCCAATGATTTGGAAGAAATTGATATAGGACCAGGAGATAGGCCAAGGACGACGTACATAAGTAAAAAATTGTGTCCTGAATTTTGAGAAGAATTAATAAGATTGTTGAAAGAGTATCGGGATTATTTTGCTTGGGAATATCACAAAATGCCAGGATTAAGCCGATCGATTATTGAACATCGGCTTCCTATTAAACCAGATATCAGCCGTTTAAACAGGCTCCAAGGAGATTTAAAGCGGAGTTATATGAGCCAATCAAAGCAGAGATCACAAGGTTATATGATGCAAAGTTTATAAGGCCGTGCCGATATGCTGAGTGGGTTTCTAATATCGTCCCGGTGGAAAAGAAAAATGAAAAATTGAGAATATGTATTGATTTCCGGGATTTAATAAAGCTACCCCCAAAGATGAGTACCCGATGCCGATAGCAGATTTGTTGGTGGATGCAGCATTAGGCTACAAGATTATTAGCTTCATGGATGGCAATGCAGGATACAATCAAATTTTTATGGCAGAAGAAGATATACATAAGACTGCGTTTCGATGTCCTGGAGATATCGGCTTATATGAGTGGGTAGTAATGACGTTTGGATTAAAAAGTGCCGGTGCAACTTATCAGAGGGCGATGAATTATATATTTCATGATCTTATCGGCTTATTAGTGAAAATTTACATCGATGATGTGGTGATTAAATCCAAGAGTGATGAAAGCCATATAGCCGATTTGTGAAAAGTGCTGGAAAGGGCAAAGAAATACGGACTAAGGATGAATCCCAATAAGTGTGTTTTTGGTGTATCGGCTGGGCAGTTTTTGGGTTTCATGGTTCATGAGCGAGGAATTGAAGTTAGTCAGCAGAGCATCAGAGCCATCAAGAATACAGAACCACCAGTCAACAAGACGGAGTTACAGTCGTTGATCGGCAAGATTAATTTTGTAAGGAGATTCATATCAAATTTGTCAGGAAGGATTGAGCCTTTTACTCCGTTGTTAAAGTTGAAAGCCGATCAAGAGTTTATGTGGGGGGCAGAGCAGCAGAAGGCATTTGATGAAATTAAGAGTTATTTAAGTTCCCCGCCTGTTTTGATTCCGCCGCAGAAAGGGGTGCCGTTCAAATTATACTTATCGGCCGATGAGAAATCCATCGGGTTTGTTTTGATACAGGAATTTGAAGGGAAGGAGCGAGTTGTGTTCTATCTGAGCAGAAGGCTTTTGGATGCTGAAACAAGATACCCTGCGGTGGAAAAATTATGCCTTTGTCTATATTTCTCGTGTACGAAGTTAAGGCATTATATCCTATCGGCTGAATGTACAGTGGTTTGCAAGGCCGATGTGGTAAAATACATGTCGGCTCCAGTCTTAAAAGGGCGAGTTGGTAAATGGATTTTTGCCTTAACAGAGTTTGACTTGAGATATGAATCGGCTAAGGCGATCAAGGGATAGGCAATAGCCGATTTAATTGTGCAACACAGAGGGGTTCATGAAAATTATGTGGAGCCGATCCCGTGGACTTTATTTTTCGATGGATCGGTTTGCAAGCATGGATCTGGTATCGGATTGTTCATTGTATCGCCTCAGGGGGCAAGCTTTGAATTTGCTTTTACAATTAAACCCTATCGGACCAACAATCAAGCGGAATACGAGGCGGTGCTGAAAGGACTTCAACTTTTAAAGGAGATCGGAGCCGATATCATAGAGATTGTAGGAGATTCCTTATTAGTAATCAAGCAATTGTCTAGGGAATATGAGTGCAGGGATGATGTTTTGAGATCATATTATGAAGAATGTAGAGATTTACTAAGGGATTTCAGGATGGTATCGTTGGATCATATTCCTAAAGAACAGAATTTAGAAGCCAATGATCTTACGCAAATTACTTCAGGTTATCAGCTGAATAGACAGATTGAGGTTGAAATAGCCGAGGGTGATCTTCAGGATAAAGCCGATGATTAGAGACAGGAAATAATTGATTATTTACAAAATCTGTCACGATCGGTTTCTAGGAAGCTTCGGTATAAAGCTACTAAGTATGTGTTGCTTGATGGAGAATTATATTATCGGACTTTTGAAGGGGTTCTGCTGAGATGTCTAAATCTAGAAGAAGCCAAAGTGGTTATGTGCGAAGTGCATGAGGGCGTTTGTGGAACTCATCAATCGGCTCATAAGATGAAGTGGATATTGAGAAGAGTAGGATATTTTTGGCCGATGATGTTGGAGGATTGCTTCAAATATTATAAAGGATGTCAAGATTGTCAGAAATTTGGAAATATACAGTGAGCACCAGCATCGGCTATGAATCCTATCATCAAACCGTGGCCGTTCAGAGGATGGGGAATTGATATGGTCGGCCAGGTTTATCCTCCATCAAGTAAAGGACATAAATTCATATTGGCAGCAACAGATTATTTTACAAAGTGGGTGGAAGCAATTCCTTTGAAGAAAGTCACGTCCAAAGATGCGATTGAGTTTGTAAAAGAGCATATAATT
Source organism: Oryza meyeriana var. granulata (assembly GCA_003991445.1). Taxonomy (NCBI): domain Eukaryota; kingdom Viridiplantae; phylum Streptophyta; class Magnoliopsida; order Poales; family Poaceae; genus Oryza; species Oryza meyeriana. The sequence continues at coordinate 103,964 of RYFJ01001314.1, read as the reverse complement.
TATCGGTTTGGAATTCCTCAGACAATAACTACTGATCAGGGATCTATTTTCGTGTCCGATGAGTTTCAACAGTTTGCTGCCAGTATGGGAATTGAGTTATTGAATTCATCACCTTATTATGCTCAAGCTAATGGATAGGCGAAAGCTTCGAATAAGAGTCTAATCAAGTTAATTAAGCGGAAGATTGATGAACAGCCGCGAAAATGGCATACTACATTAGCCGATTCATTATGGGCCTATCGGATGGCATGTCATGGGTCTACTCGGGTGCCACCATACCAATTGGTATTGGACATCAAGCAGTTTTGCCTTAGAAAACTAACATCGGTTCTAGGAGAATTTCTTTGCAAAATCAATTGACAGCCGATGATTATTATAATTTAATGATGGATGAACTTGAGGATTTGGCTCAGAATCGGTTAAGGGCGCTGGAAAGGACCAAGGAAAATAAAGCTAGGGTGGCTAGGCATTATAACAAAAAGGTGATGAATAAATCGTTTACTGAGGGAGATCTCGTATGGAAGTTAATTTTGCCGATCGGGTCCAGAGATAGTAAATTCGGAAAGTGGTCGCCTAATTGGGAAGGGCCCTATCGGATTAATTGTTATATACCTGGCAATGCATATATATTGGAAGATCTTGAGGGAACAGAGTTCGCTAAAGCACTTAATGGGAAATATCTCAAGAAGTATTATCCGAGTGTTTGGATCAACTCCTGAATCGGTTGAGTGCGGCCGATTTTCTAAGATAGTTCAAAGCAAAAGCCAATGTTGCTACGTCACCTAAAGATAGCCAATATCAATTGGTATCGCCTTTAGATAAAACAAATAAAAATATTATCAAGCAAAGATGGAGTAAGATGAACAGGTAACAGAAGCCAATAAGGTTATATTACAACAAAAGGATGCCGTCGTGTTTTAGAGCAGCATCAGAGTCATCAATGTTAAGATATTACAAGAATTTCCGGATCGTTTCAATCGCACGCAGGCGAATCTGGTCGATCTCGTCAATGGCATGGATGTCTTCTTCATCGGAGCCCGGAATGGTCTTTAAGTTCTTGCGCCGATGAACAACTTGACACTCTGCTACTGCAACTTTGGCTTCTTGATTTTGTACAGCTTGTGGCAGGCCGATGAGCTGGGATTCTGTTGTGTCGATGTCCTTGCGAATTTCTTTGAGTTCTGCCAGCAAATCGGCTTCCCTTTTCTTCAGCTGGTCCAGTTTGGATTGGAGTTCTTGAGGGGCAGCTGCCATATCGTCAAGCTTTTTCTTTTCTGTTTGAGCTGACAGCCGATCGTTTTGGATATCTTGGACCATTTTCTGTTGATCAGCGCGATCGGCTATGCGCTGCCTGGCCTTGATAAGTTGGAATTTATGGGATTCCAGGTATGCAGCGGGGGTCAATGCATCGATGAGCTCTTCGGGCAAATGGTGTTCAATTTCTACAAATCTTGCCTGGATCGGCCTGCAGTCCTCCACTAGTGCATCGATTGGGATTTCCAGCAGACGAATGATGTTCAGCAAGTATTTGCGCACGTCGGCTGGAAAAGAAGGTTTGGTTACCGCGCTGGTGACTGCTTCTTCATCTGCCTCCAAGTACTTGCCGATGTCGAAGGAGAACAAATCGGCCAAGGACTGTAAATCGACATCGGTAAATGGATCAGTAATGAGTTAAAGTGAACTATCGATACGGGATAAAATTACCTGAGGCAGGACATCGGCAGCTTGAGTGACATCGGCGTCGGATGGATGAGTGGGTTGTTCTTCAGGATGGCCGATGTCTGGCGCTGAGGTAGTGGGGACAACCTCAATGTTAGCTTGAAGGTCGGGTGTTGGAGTGGCTGGAAAGGTCATCGGCTCATTGCTTGTAAGGATATCGGGTGAAGATTGAATTCCAGGAGCCGATGACTCGAGCTGAAAATATGAGATTAATAATGAAAGATGAAGGATAGATGGTATCCAGAATCGGCGTGTACCAGTGGCAGTGAAGGAGCCGGTGTTGTTTCGATGACAGGTATTTGAGTAGCTGGTATCATGACCGCGGCATCGGCATAGGTCTTCTGTTTCTTTTGGGGGCGAGATGCCAGCTTCTTGCGTTTGGCCTGGTCGGCCGCGACGCCTTGAGGATTGATGATGGTGAAGGGGCACTGCGTCCTAGGTTGGGATTGGCCGATGGTGGTTGATAGACGATCGGCTGGCCACTAGTGCTCATCGGTGGCGCTTCTTTGTCACCGTCCTGCAAGGAGAAAATATAAGTAATATGACTAAAGAAAATAGTAGAGCTTTAAGGGAGTATTACCTCTTCATTGGATTCAATGTAGTCAGGGTTCAAGCGGGAGTAGTAATGAGCAGCCGATAGATTGAATAGGTGTTTTCTCCATTCAGACCACCATCGGGCAAAGAGCCTAGTGTTGGCAGTGCAAGGCTCAAAAGCAGCAACATCGCCCAGGGATAGGGACCCCGTCAGCATCCGTAGCCGATCATGTTCTAGGGCACTGTTTATGATGCCTCGGGCTTGGAGTTTGTCAATGAAGAATAGGCCGATGGGGAGCTGGCCGAAGCCCAGCTGGCGCGAACCAACCGATGGATGGTAGAACTCATATGATGGCTGCTGTGATCGGCCCTGCGAGAAGCCAGTCAGCAGCAAGCTTGGGGTGATGGCCGATAATAGTATAGTCTTGGATTCCTCATCGGCCAAAGCATTAAGAGGATTGAATTTGAAGGGCATCTCAAATGATGCTGCATCGTCATATGCGAACCAGAGTGTGGCTTCCCTGGTAAAACCGTAGTAGAACCCTTTGAACCATTGGCTGAGTCCGATAGGAGTCATTTTGCAGCCAAGGAGGGCCGATGCAGCTTCACCCATAGAAGTACATCGGCGGAAGATGGGGTCCTGCTCCTCTGGGTAGTCGGATGGAAAGGTCAAGTTCAGGAGGGAGGTCCCAGGAATGGCCTTGGAGGTATATATGTTGAGCCATAATTGCACGAACCACCAAGGGCCGCCGATATGACCAACAGGCTGGCCGGCCGATAGCTTGATCGCCACCTGGTGAAGGAGCTAATATGTGGCGCCAAGAAGGTATTTCCCCAGGGGGATTTGTTTCCAATCGGCCAGACATTCTGCCAAACACTGCATATTGGTTGTTGGGCCGAGGGTTGCACCACCAAAAACGATTCGCTCTAGCCACAGATTCAGGAAAGCGACATGTTCCCGATCATCGATCGGCCCAGTGACCTTGTTGTGGAGAGCTATGTATTTGGTCCAACCACCGATGTTTTTGGTATGAAGCCGATGCGCAGGTTTGAACTGGAGGTGAATGGGTTGATGAAGCTCGTGGTGTTGAGGCAGGTGATCATGGTTACATCCATCAAGGTTGGGGTCATCGGCCTATGTCCAAACAGGAAAGCATTAAGGGAGTCCGACCAGAAGTACGAAGCCGATGCGAGCAGAGGTTCATTTCTCTCCATCTCGGCTAGGGAGAGATTGATGCAGTGGCCGATTTCTGCTTCGTCCCAGATTGTTCTCTTCGCGGCCGATACTCTACAGTACCAATTTCTCCATCCCGGGAGTTTGCTGGGCCACGACCTGAAGCTATTTGTCCAATCACTGATCAGCATGGAAGAATTCTTGAATGGAATACGCTGTGTTTCGGCGTTGATGATGTATGTGGGATCTTCATTGCCCATGGGACCAAGATAAAAGAAATTTGGGTGTTCGGCGGCCGGAATCAAGACCTGGCCTCCAAGGTTCTACAGTAAACAAGAACACAACGAAGAACGGATGAAGAACATGGCAGATTGGATCTATCTAGATTACGAAGCAGAGAAGATAATCGGATAGAAGGATTACCTCAGGGACTGCAGTTGCTGATGCCATTGCGCGAGAGGGAGATGAACGGGAATCGGCGGTTGAAGAAGAGATTCGCGATGGTTCGCCTGGGTTCGCCGGAGCTTGTCGAGGTCTCAGAAATTGAAGCAAGAGGGCTCTGGTGATGTGAAAGCGTAAAGAAAGGACGCTAGGAAGGCAAAGCGGTTTATAAAGGAATGATGATTGGGCGGGAATCGAGGCCATTGGCACTGTTTCAAACAATTAAGGAAAGTGAGCTACCTTGGGCCGCCTCAGTGTGAAGGGAATCTGAGCACAGGTGAGAGAATTTCAAAGTCTTATGGAAAACTCCGAAATTGGGGGGCATGTGTTAACGCCAAAATTTGGTGTGGTTCTTTATCAGATTCGGTTAAGGAGCAAATCACGAGTAACTGATGGAAATTAATCCAGAAGAAATCGAGTTTGGGAAGGGATCGTGAAGACCACGGAGAGGCAGTTAATATCGTATCTATTAGTTAGGCAATATTAATATTTTATCTTTTAGGAAACCTGATCTCGTGTTCGATCGGGTCTTATTAGTATTTTCCTTTTGTAATTAGGAAACTCCTGTTTCGTATCCGATCAGGATTGTATCAACTCGGGGTATAAATACGTATGCCCGGGTACCTTGTAAAAATCAATCACACACAGATCAATACAATTTCGGCGCATCGCCACCCTTTTCGACGGGTTCTTGCTTCTCGAGCCGGGCTGCATCGGTTAAGTTCGACCTCCTGCGAGAGGGTAAGTCTCGTTACCCCGGCTATCATATCGGCTAGGACTTCCTCGGTTAAGTCCGATATTCTAGTCGGTCTACAGTAGTCGGCTTACCACGATATATTTGTTCTGTCTACGACTGCATCAGTTAAGTTTGATCTCTTAGGCCGAGTAGGTATATCACATCACGCGTGCATAGATTTAATCGGCTTATTGGGTGCAATTTATCATCAGTTTGTGCTGCATCTGTTGGGTCCGACCTACTAAACTGTCTCTGATAAGTTATTCCTGCTAGGTTGATAGATTTTATGTAAGCGTCTTATCGGGATGTATAGCCGATAATTTATCACAAAACACATCACGATTGCATTAGATCTATCGTCTCATCGAGATTCTTTTATCATCATCGATCTGTGCTGCATCGGTTAGGTCCGACCTACTAGATTGGTGGTAATAATTTTATCCTTGTTGAGCCGATGGGTGCATATGCAATGTTTTATCAGAGTATCTAGCCGATAAGTTATCTTTTATCAAATAAAGCCGATTGCATTGTTTATTGATTATTATTCTGCTATCTATTCTATCATCGGCTTCTAGCCGATGTATTTAATTATTATTTTATCTGAACTGTTATCGCAATCGGCTGAAGAGCGATCATTTGATTTATTTACTTTGCCTATTTATGCTATCATCGGCTTCCAGTCGATGTATAAGTGCTTTAGTTCATATCGGCCATCGGCTGATGAAACGAGTCCAATTTGGCTTCCAGCCAATTGGCTCATTGGTCTAATATTTTCTATCTCATTGTCAATTGCTGGGTCAAATTGACTGGCACGCCTATGAACCTCAAATTTTAGGACCTGCACTGGAGTTAAGCAAATCTCCCAGGCCTTCGCGTGTCTTAAGGCACCGAACCAGATCATCGGCTCGTTCCCGACGCTGCCGGTGATTTTCGGTGTCAACACCCGGCTGGCAACGGGTCGAGCGAGGCGCTAGCGGGTGGACCCAGTTTGTCAGGGGGCACGCAGGTGAGGGGAGAGGCCGAGGCCGCATGGGCCAGGCCGAGGAGGAGGAGGAGAAGGGAAAAAAGGAGCAGGCCGAGGGAGAGAGAAAAGGGATGGACGGCCCGCTGGAACAGTAGCACTTGTTATTTTCCAGAGATTTTGTTTTGAAGGGATTTTGAGGATTTCTAAATGATTTTGATCTTAAATTTGATATTTGGGCTCAAGGAAATCCTAGGATTTTTGGTCAAGGCTTCCAAGATGAGAACTTGTGAGGGTTTCTTGAAATAAAACAAAACTTTTGGAGGGGAAAAAATAAGCGAGAATTTCTAGGAGGTTTTAAATTTCAAATTTGAAATTTTGGGTTTGGGGATTTCAAAAGGGATGGAAGTTTGATTTTCTTTGGAAGGATAATATAATGAAAATTTTATTGGAGGGGTTGAGAGGGGAATTCGAACGGCAAAATTCGAATCTGAAAATTTAAATTTTGGATCGTGATTTCGATGGGGTTTCAAGGAGGAATAAATTGAGACCTCGGCACTTCAATCCTTAGATCACACGCAAAAGTTTGAGTTTTTTGGAAATTAGGGTTTTATTAAAATAGGTTTTTAACGACCTGAAAAATCTAGGCGTTACAAAACCCGACACTTGGGTCGGTGCCTTATGAAAGAAAATGAGCTTTAAAAAGGAAAACTCACGACACAAGGCCTATCCTAGGTGGGATGCCTGTGTGATCGCTTATAAGGACCGATTCATTTGGAATTGCACCCGAGCATACATCAATACAACCATATGGGTGAAATGGGAAGCCCCTGGCTGAGTAACTAGTCGGCCCAGAGAAGCCTTGCATGCCTTTGGACGTGAATCACCAGGATGGTGGCAGGGAATACGTCCCGAGATGCTGACACAACATGGTCTAGAACCTAACCTATGGTGCGGTCTGGGACCCCTCTAGATGGCATGAGGTTACCCTCAGTTGACTTCAGAAAAGCCTTGCCACAAACTTCCAATACCGACAGATATTCGGTGTCAGTTTTGTGTTATGTAGGTAAAGTATACCCTGTCTGCAGAGGTTAATCAACTGTTTAAACAGCCGCACCCATGTTCATGGGTGGATGTGAGGTGATTCCTTATCATAGTTTTGTTTTACCATGCTATGTGAAAAGGTGTTGTGGTTTGGGGACCTTTGCAAGGATTGTTGTCTGGGACAGCAGGACTCAGAGAGTCCGAAGAGATGAGATGGTTGTCTGGGACAACAGGACTCTGGGAGTCCGGAGATTGGTTTTGCCTATGTGAGCCAGTTTTGAGGCCAACTTTGGGAGTTGTGCAAACATGAGAATCAATTGACACATTTCACTCCGATCGAGTTTAGACTGGGTCTTGTTCTTGTTGTTGAGAAGCACATACTAGATTATTAAAAACTTTTAAAACTAAACTTTTTGCAAAATAACTAGCATGCAACAAATACTTAAGTTCCCCTGACTTGCTGAGTACGTAAGTACTTACTCTTGCTCTATATATATAGTTCCTTCATCAGTAAGCTAGAGTTGGAGTCACGGTGAAGTGAAGATTAGGATTTTGTCCTAGTTCCTAGTCGTTGCCTGTAGTGTTGGGAGTTAGTTTGTTGGTTCCGCTGCTGTCGCTGCTTCTGTACTGCTAGTTGTTGTCTCGGGTTGCCTCGGAGCTGCAACGTAAGTTTAAGTATAAGTTTTATTATTTAATTAAGATTTGTAACGATGCATAACTATTACCGTGGATACCAGCACTGCGTCTTAGGACTAATATCGTCATCGCGGTTCCACAGAAAGCAGTTCACGCTGCTCTTCTGTTGCATGTGCTATTTGGTGCCGTTGTACGGCGGTGCGCTCTGCGGCCATCCATCATGGCTCTATGTTGATCTGCTGCCTATAAGTCTACTGGAACTCCCTTGGAAGTGTTATTTGTTCGTAGGCTCATGAGCCAGCTCGAGTTGTGTTGAGCTCAAGAATGAGCTGAACCCAGCTAAACTCTTTTAGCTTTGTGACGCCAAACAGACCGAGCTGAGCCTCTCTTGAACTGAGCTTCCACAAACCGAGCCTAGCTCTCGTTACACCCCTAACAATTGCCGGTTTTTATTGAGAACCAATGGTGCTAAGCTATTTAGTATCGATTTTAGATGAACTGGCAGCGATAGAAGGGTTAGTATAAGTGTTTCTATATTAGTAATTATCTCTAATAATTACAAGATTCTTAGGCAATTCATGCGTATAAGTTCAACTTAAAAGAAAACAATTGTCCATTGGTGAATCCCCATAAATATACAAAAATCAGAATATAGGGAACAATATAAACATATATATGTACGTGAACTCATGGAAATATAAAACAAAGCACAGTAAGAGTTCAGCACACATTATTCATTCATAGTTCCTTGAACAAGTGTCATAAAGCTGTTGAAAAAAGCTACAGGCGTTAGCATTTGCTTTCTTCAATGTACAAATGCCGAAATGCGACAAAGGCCAAGATCACTGGTAGTCTGAATGAATTAGTTTTTGTGAAATTAATCTGAATGCATTCGCCTGTCTGATCAAGTTATCAGCACACGCCGAAGTGCCCAACACACCTACTTTCTTGCCAGTTGCAATATTAAAGGCCAAACAAATGCAGTTTTTATGCCTAGCTGTATGAAGAATGATTGATCTACCTAATTAACTCTCTCGACAGTGTTAAATAAGATGACCTGACGAAGTTTACAAGTCTCTTAATTAAATATCTTGCCCGTACATTGAGGACTAATCAAGGTAACCCTCATCAATTTCTATCCTCCAATGGCAGTGCTGTTGGCACTGTGGTCGTGCCGTTGACAGGGAACAAATCGACAAAGTTGTGCAATATTATCGCATGCCCAACCACTCCTACTTCATTGGCATCTCGAGGTCAGTCAAACAATGACACAAATGCAGTTTATGTCTAGTTGTATGAATCATCGATTGATCTGTAGCTAACATGTCTCGATCGAATTACGAAATGACTTTAACGAAGTCTTTCTTAGGTTTTTAAGCTCTCGATCAAGGTAATTAATTTACTAAACAAGATGACCTAACGAAGTCTTTCTTATGCTATTATGCACAGGGTTGACTTGAGCCGCGAAATATATGCGCTGTCAGAGTAGTAATTCGCGCCACCACAAGGCATAAAGGCGCCGTATTTATTTCCTAGCTACTGTGTGCTCGTATTGCAGCAACGAGAAGCTATGGCTTCGCAAATGGCATCGTCCGACACAGGAACGGCGCCACCACCGACGACGAGCCAGTCGAAGGAAACTAACAAGCCGCCGTCATGGGAGTACCAGCTGAGGGAGTACCTCTTGTTGCTGAGCTCGGTGGTGGCCATTGCAACGTACTCCGCCGGGCTGGCGCCGCCGGGCGGCGTGCGGCAGAAGGATGACGTGACCGGCGGGCACAAGGCCGGCGACCCGATCCTCCAGGACAGCGCCGGCAGAGCGCACACGCGGTACCTCGCGTTCTACTACTGCAACGCGACCGCCTTCGCGGCGTCGCTGGTGGTGAACCTCCTGCTCCTCGTCCTGAAGGAGAAGAGCACCATCGGGCTCACCATGCTCCGGACGGTCATGGTGCTCGACGTCCTCGCGCTCATGGGGGCCTACGCCGCCGGGAGCTGCCGGGACTTGGCCAGCACCATCTACGTCTCCACGCTGGTGGTCGCCCTCTCCGCCTACCTCGGCATCAAGATCATCCTCTCCCAAACCGGCCGAAATCATCCAGCGACGGCTTCACCGGCCGGCCGCCAACCAGACAAGGACGACGACGACGACGACAACCAGCTGCGCAAGGTGCTGATGCTGCTCGCGACGTTCGCGACGGAGATCACGTACACGGCGGGGCTGAGCCCGCCGGGCGGGTTCCAGGACGACGGGGACCCGACGCTGCAGTCGTCCGGGCAATCGGCACGGCTAATTGCCTTCTTCTACTGCAACACCGCGGCGTTCGTGGCGTCGCTGTGCATCATCGTGCCGCTCCTGAGCAGCAGGCTGCAGAGGATATACGTCGAGCTGTACGGGCCCATCCTCATCGCGCTGTTCGGCCTCATGGGGGCGTACACCGCCGGCAGCTCCAGGGATCTGAAAACGATCGCCTACGTCATCGCCCTGGTTGCCGCCGTTCTTGTATACATCCTCCTTGCATTGGTGATTGCTCTGAAGAAGAAGATCGGCCGTACTGGGGAGAGAGATTCAGAGACTGCTAGGTAATGACGTGTTCTTCCCTTGTCAATCATTGGGACTGGATTTTAAACTCCCGATGAAATGTCCACTTGTCTCTTGCATCTCATCTAAGTTATAAATTTTTTTAAAAAAAGACAAGGTATATTAATATGTGATACATTATTTCACATAGTGCAAGTTCAAATATGAGTTCTAAAAGTTGTAAAAATACAAATTAAACTTTGACTAGCATACATATATTTACGTTCATTTTTTTATTACAATTTGTAGAAGTTATATTTAAACGTGCGTATTTGTGGAGTGATATATCACATATTAATCTATCCTACCAAAAGTTTTCAAATTTTTTGGTAACTACTCAGTTTCCTGTCAATCATGCATTATTTTCTCAAGGAGATATTGGTGATATCTCGTGAGACTTTGACATCTCGAACACACTAGAATTGCCTTCGAACCGGCCAAAATTATTGCAAAAATTTTGAATTTCTTCAAGTTTGGTGAATTTTGTTCAAATCAAGGTTCTTTTTCTCACCATGTGTGAAAATATCAGGGCAGCCTGAGATAGAGGTACATATCTCACGAGATCTTGCTATCTCTGAGCGAAATCTCACCTAGAGAAATTAAAATTTTAAACATTTTTTTGCTGAATTCTAACGGGTTTAAACATAATCAACCAAATTTGAAGAAATTCAAGTGGATCCAAATTTTTATCCTATTTGAAAAGATCCTACGACAATCTGAGATTGCTAGATATCATGTGAGATACTAACAATATGTTCTCTCCAGTTAAAAATCTTTGATGTTTAGGATAAATTTCGGTTAAATTTTTTAAATTTTGATAACCAGTTTTATATTATAATAAGATTACAATGTTATGATAGCGATTTTCAAGTCAAACCTATGTATATTTTTTTTGTTAACTAAGTATTTGAGAAATTATTTATGGTCAAAATTTAAAAAAATTTATCTAATCTTCTCGTAAACATCAAATGTTTCAACCCAGAGGGCGTATGTAATATATTCCTAGTTTTGATAATCGTATTGTCTAGCTAATTTTTTTATTCTTAAAGAAGGTACCATAGAAAATTTTCTAATGTTAATTCATGATACCTATCCATACCTCTATATTTGGTATGGGTGGATACGGGATACGCCAAATTAAGAGTAAAACGTATGCATGGCTACCTGAGCTCCTCATTAATAGTAAAAAAATGCTCTTTCAAATATACTAGCCACATGTGAAATTGCATTGCTTTCCAAATATGAATTTTATTCAAATTGTTTTTACATGTATTTACATTAATATCTTGTACAGATTATTTTTGTATTTCTTTTACCCTTTTTTTTAAGTCTACACCGATGCCATTAACAGGGATGAAATTTTGGCGCAATCGGATGGCCAAAAGCTGAAGGCTAAAGATTTTGTCCTACTGCTTGCCACCCTGGCAGCCAGCATCACATACCAAGCAGGGCTGGACCCGCCAGGAGGCGTGTGGTCAGAGGATGGTGATGGGCATAAAGCTGGTGACCCGATACTCTTATCGACACATGCTAAGCACTACAAGGCATTCTTCTACTGCAATTCAACCGCGTTCGCTGCATCCTTGGTCGTCATCCTCATGGTGCAGATGGTGCAGAGTAACAGATTAGAGAAGAGCAAAGGGCTAGTAGTAGCGATGATACTGGACCTGTTCGGCCTCATCGGAGCATACGCCGCAGGGAGTTGTCGAGACGTGAGCACATCAATCTACGTCATTGCCATCGCGGGAGCTGTCCTGGTCTACGTGGTGATCCATGTCGTGTTCTGGCCTGACCATTTGTACATGAACAATCAGAAGGACAAGGAACTGGAGTTGGGGAAGCGGCGAGAGCGGCTTCTCCTCCTCGCGATCCTGGTAGCCACCATTGCCTACCAGGCCGGGCTGATCCCACCGGGTGGCTTCTGGGACAAAGACGATGACCAATCCGGCCACCGTGCAGGCGCCCCTGTCCTCCTCGACAACTACCCAAGAAGGTATCATGCCTTCTTCTACTGCAACGCAACGGCCTTCATGGCGGCCATCGCGCTCATCATCTTGCTCGTCAACCGTAAGCTGTACAAGATAGGGATAAGGTGCTACGCGCTGTACGTGTGCATGGGGGTCGGCATGTTCGGACTCATGGGAGCCTACGCCGCCGGCAGCGCCCGCCATGTGCGGACATCTATCTACGTCTTCGTGCTGGTTGGTGTGGTGGTTGCCTTCCTGCTCGTGCAGCTCCTTGTATATTTCAACATCCGGGAAATATGGAAGCTCCTCCTGTTGCCCAAGAAGCAGGAGACCACCTCTAATTCAGATTCAGGCGACGTAGCAAATGGGACGTCCTCTGGTTCAGAACAGAACGCCATTGGCAACAACGAGGAGTACCTGATGACGCTCGCGGTCCTGGCCGCGAGCGTCACATACCAGGCCGGCCTGAGCCCGCCGGGCAGCGTCTGGCAGGACGGAGGAGGCGCCGGGAACCCCGTGATGCGCGACAGGAGCCCGCACCGGTACAACGCCTTCTTCTACTGCAACTCCACCTCCTTCGTGGCGTCCGTCATCGTCATCGTCCTGCTGCTGCAGCATCGTCATCATCAGAGGAGGTACGGTTTCCTGCTCTATGCCATGAACACAGTGATCGTGGTCGACCTGCTCGGCCTCCTTGGGGCGTACGCGGCCGGCAGCTGCAGGGACTGGGAGACGTCCGGGTACGTCATCGCGCTGGCTGTTGTTGTGCTTGCCTGCATCGTGATCCACTTTATTATGCTGTTGTATCCTAAAGCAAGGTCCAATGGCAAGGTGGAAGGAGTCAACATATGAGACATGACCACACTTCTGCTGAACCATATTGTGCTGGAATTCATATATTTTTACATGGCTGTCTTCTGATGATCTACACTGCAAATTGGTTGATCTATGAGTCCTGTAGCTGTGTACCCTGTTTTCCGTCTTCCAGAAATTCTCATGTGCTTATGTATAGCAGTAAATTTGTAATTAGTTGTGTGCCAATAAATTTGGTCAGCTACTTTACGATATACTCCTTTCGTGTTTTAATAAATGACGCCGTTAGATTTTAATATAACATTTGATCACTCGTCTTATTAAAAAAATGTAAGTAAGTAAGATTTATTTTGCTGTGATCTGATTTATCATTAAAAGAACTTTAAGTATAACTCATATTTTTTATATTTACACTAAATTTTTAAATAAAACAATGGTCAAATGTATTAAAAACCGAATTGAGTATAATGAAACAGATTTGATTTACTGTATTTAAATAAAATTGAGAGCAAAATCTTGCAAACTGCTAACCTTCTGATGTGCTCCATGATTAGTGCTCCAGTGTGCTTTTCCTCCATGTCCGGTGACGTGGATGAGCTGGCTGCGGCGGCGGCGGCAGCGTCAACCTATTACGATTCCGGGTTAGGGTCAAGGTGGGATATGTCATGTGCTTATGTATAACGGTCAGTAAATTCCCCAGTTTAGAGGGAGGCCTGGGCAATGTAATGGCGGCAGCCCAACGATAGGTTACTGAGACAATGGGTAGCGGTGGGAACCGGGTTAGGAGGCAGTGGCCAGTGGCAGCATATACGACGAAGATGTATTGGTGGTACAGGAAAGCTGCATTAGGGAAGAGTAGGTTGAAAACTGTCGAAAATGATTGGAAAAACTCTTAAATTATTTCTATTTCCATATTTTATACTTGGAATCGGAATCGAAAACGGTAATGTCGAAAATAGAAACGGCTTCGGAAAATTCGGAAACATCAAAAACGGAGTTGCTTGGTCGGAAATTCATCGATATCGGTCGGACATCCATAAATTCGGATCGAAAATAACTTTATCTCATATATGATGTCTAGAGTAACTCATATAATCACTAAACATAATAATAACGATATCACGTAATAAGCACCCATCATAGAAAGCAATGTCAATAATTGTCCAACATGACAATATACAAAAGCGATGACAATGTGACAATATCAGACCCTTTACCGAATCAGTACCATCGGTAAATTTCTAAATAAATACGGTAAATTTCCGAATAAATATGATAAATTTTGAAAACGGTCGGTAAACTACTGAAACCATTTCCGATACCGTTTCCGAGACCCCGGTATCAACGGAAAATGGAAAGCGCACCGGTACCAAAAAAACGAAAAACGGTCAGTAAAATCTAGAAAACGGCATCGGTCGGTTCGAAAATTTTATCAACCATTTTCAGCCCTAGGAAAGAGGGGAGCAAGGATGTTAGTGGAGGGATTATAACCTTTCATACCTCCTACATATGAGGTACATATACATGAAGAGAGGCATGAAACTGAATGTACAAGTTGTATGATCGATGGAAAAGCTTTACTTCTTCACGTCTGTTACTGTTTCTGAGTTTTGCTCTGGTTCTTGTGAAGTATAGGTATTTAGCGCTAGTAGGGAAATATGAATCTCTCTTAATAACAGGGCCGTTGAGTAAGGGGCGCAGGGTGGCCGAACGCACGGGGCCCTAAAAATTTGGGCCAAGTTTTAATCTATTGTGTACTCCCTCTGTTTTAAAATATAAGCATTTCTAGATTATTTAGCATATATTAAGGTTACAGAGAAAAGACTATAGCGCCCCTCAATAAATATGGAATGAATGGAGGTGGGAGGTTATATGGGGGATGGTAAGAAATTAAAATGAGAAATGGTTGATGGGATAAGTAGTACAGTAAATTGTAAAGCCCTGGTTTTTTAGTCATTAAAAACTATATTAATAAAAACCCTATTTAAAAAAATTGGCTCAAATTAAGGATCTAAGTGCCAAGATCACAATGAAATCACTCCTTGAGAGCCCAACAATCCCAAGCCAAAAATTCTATTTGAACTCAAACCTCAATTCGAATTTTACAATTCAAATTTCCCACCGTTCTTCCCAATTTTCAAATTCCAAGTCCATCAATTCCTTCCCTCCCAAAATTTAAATTCCCATAAAAACATCACTCCTCTAAAATCCCTGGGTCAAATTTCAAATTTGAATTCAAAATCCCCTTGACATCCCTCTCTTTCCCTTCTTAACCATCCCTCAAAATCCTTTCAAAAATTGAAATCTATTTCAAAATTATCCAAGTTCTAGCCCTAAGACCCCTGTTTGAAATCCGCAGAATTTTGTGAACTCAAAAATTAAAATTTAGTTTAGATATCATTTCAAACCTTCCAAATATCCCTAAAAATAAATTCCAAGAAAAATACCAGATATTACTTTTCATATTGGGCCGCCTTCTTTTCTTCTCCGGATCATTCCCCATCCCTTCCTTCTTTCTCTCCCCTGCCCACTTGACCTCATCTCTCTTTTCCTCCCCAACCCACTTGCCATCCCCTCCCCTCCCTCACTAGGCCAGCCTAACCCTGCCGGCCCATCTCTCCTCTTCCTCCTCCCGCTCGTTGTTGCAGTCAGCCCACGGCCTGTTCTGATTCCCCGTTCGCCTCCTGTTCTCTAGGAGCCAACCGAGTGCATGCCTGCCGCCAGCCCATGCAACCGCTACTCAGTGAGCGCCCACTCGACAGACCCACGTGAGGTTGTCTTCTTCCTCCCTCTCTTCTTCCATGTGCGCATGTCGGCTTCGCCGCCGTTCGCATGCACGAGTATGCCACCCTGCCGGCATTGCCTACCATACCACTACATTCGTTGCCCTCACCGACCCGCTGTAGCCCCGGGAACACCGCCGCCTTGTTGCATCGGCCAGCCGAGCATACTGCGTCGCATTTGTGTTCGTGTGCAAGAAAAATCTCGCCACCACAACGTCTTTCTCCCTGTCCTCTTGCACCACTGCACGGCTATAAAGCCTCGGCCTCGACCTCTCCTTTCCCCTACCGCTGTCACACCTTGCTCTTGCACTCTCCCTCGCCGCATCGGGCGAGCCCAAGCGCCTCGATCCACCAGCACATTGCGCCTCATTCGGTGAGCATCTCTCCCCGTTCCTCCCTCCTTCCTCTCCCTCCTGGAGTAGCACACCGATCCGTAGTCAAATCGAGCCCGTCCGCCGCTGGATTGGTTGCCGCTAGCAAGCTCCTATCCTCATTGGTCACCGGCAAGAAACGCTGCCGTCGCCCACCGCCATCAGTCGACCTCCGTCCAATCCAAGCCGTTCACCACCTTCCCCAACCCTCAGTCGTTCCTCCGGTGAAGTCTGCTTTCCTTAGCTCACCGTATTTCACTAGCGCATACCAGCCGTCGGGAGCCGTTGGATCTCCGGCCGCGCCCCCTTCCCTCTACCTTGCTAGCATGGCATCCACGTAGGCTGCCACCTAAGAGCCATGTCCGCTAGACCTGGCCCCGCAAAAATCTAGTCAGCCTACCCAGTCATTGACACGTGGGCCACCCTACTTTTTAACCATTGGGCCACACCCTAGCTTCAATTGGGCTACCCGACCGCCTCTTGGGCCACCTCCCCTTCACCGGGCCTGCATCCTCATCCATCGGGGTGGCCTCCCTCTTGTTTGAGCCAAGGCCCAATAGACCGCCCTAGTAGGTTGAGGTCCACCGGTGTCTCTCCTTGGGCCGTGACCCATGGACCGGCCTACTAGGCCGTTTGGCCTTTCCCTCTCCTTCGGTGGACTAAGTCCATCGTGGACCAAAGACTCAGTTGCCCCCTCCCTCTCACTGACACTGGGCCCTACCTGACAGCCCAAGGAATATTTTAGGAAATATTCCTTTTCCAATTTCAATAAACCCTTTTCTATTTCTAGAAAATACTTTAAAACTTCATAAATTGATATCTCCCAATCCGTAACTTCGACCAACTCCATTCAAGTCTTCAAATTTTTCTGAAATTAAGATCTACCCCATGGCACTAGTAGTTATTAATAATAGTATTTTATTTTTAGGGTTTTGTGTGGTTTTCTCTCTTTTCGTGCTTAGTTGACGACGGAAATCGTTTTGGACACAATGTTTCGAAGGTTTTGAAGACGAAGACCCGAGGCAAGTCATCCTTTGCTCATATCGGCCCTAGTTTGTAAAATAATTTGTTTGCAAAAATCACACTATTAGTGTGCACATTAATTTGACTGGTCTCAGTTTGCGTGATAAACCGACGAATCTACCCTGTAGTTGCATTATTCCCATAGGATCTTGATGCCCTATTCCTTGTCGCTCCACCTACATGGTACCTCAACATCCTTGCTCCCTGAGCATAGGCGTCAACAGTCCCACTAAAATCACTACGGTTTATCGATATGGGATAATGGGTTGCGAAACCTTTTAAACCCAACACATGGTGTTGGCGAGTTGCGAAATAAAAATGGTTTGTGAAAATTCACGATGCAAAGTGATCACCTTTGTGGAGATGCTTTGTATTCGCATATAAGGACCAATTCCTCGGGGAATTCTATTCGAGCATCTCACTGTGCGACCACATGGGTGTTATGGGACACCCATAGCTAAGTAATTAGCTGCTTAGGGATACCTTGTATGAAAATAGTTGGGGGAATGCCTGGATGAGGAGAAATGAGAATGTGTCGCGTTGGGCATGAATTAAAAATTAACGTGTTGGGCACGTACAAATGGGAACATCCCGGATTCTTGGGTAAGCGAGGGCCAAGGTTTGCCTGATACTCGGTTTAGAGAGAACCCTTCTATATGGCCTGAGGTATCCTTGGTTGGCTTTGGAAAGATCTTGTCACGAACCGTCCCCATCGATGGGTGTGGGAAATAAGCTCGTATCATGTGGGTAAAGCGTGTACCCTCTGCAAAGGTCATAAAATTGTTCGAACAGTCATGCCACGATTATAAACGATTGTGAGGTGATTCCTCTAGCGTAAATTTGTTTATCTGTGCTTTGCTAAAGTGGTTTGAGGATTTAGGAACCGTTACCAGAATCGGCCATGATAGCTGATGGACGACCATTATGTTGTTTGAAACGAACTTGTATGAACCGGAATGTCAATGGCATCATAGATTAGGCTTTCCGAGTGGAAGTAGTGTGTGCTGAAGGTTATGGACGACTCGTTGAGCCAAAGAGATCGAGATATAAAATGGGCTGATGTCCTGAAAAGGATGAAAATGAAAACAAACTAATAGAAGAGAAAGAAGTGAAAAGCTACTTGAGGGCAAACACATTGAGTCGATGTTGTGGTCAGACAATCGGTATGGGAATAAATTTGACCAGTAACTTTAATCAACTAAAATATGTTTCATCCGCTTGACTTGTTGCAAATCAATTCGCGGATAGGACTGAGTCGAGAGCCTCTTTCTAAATATATCTTTGAAAATATTTGCAAAATAAACCTAGCCTTTCTTTAAAGCATCTATACTCACTATTCTCATGGCTTACTGTGTACGTATGTACTCAATACATTTTTTTCCCCTCCCCAATGAATAGTGAAGATGAAGATGAAGAATAGGGTTTCCTTTCAAGTCCTAAGCCGTTGCTTATGGATTGGGTTCTAGCTGCACTAAGTTTAACTGCTGCTTCTCTGATTGCAAGTTGCATTCTCGGAATTGTTTCGAAGGTGTGACATTGTATAAGATATAATCTATTTGAGTTATATTTAGTTGCTATGATACATCTCTTTTGACCGTAAGTACCAACATGTTTTTCTTGAACTGGTACCAGTATCGCGGTTCCATAGGAATTGGTTCATGCTGATATTTAGTGACATATCCTCTCTGGTGTCACTATAGTTAATGCTAGAGCGGGATATGACATAAATAGTGTTAAAAAATTCTTATATTAAAAAATAAGATTTAAACACTAGAAATCCTTATATTTTAGAACGGAGAAAATACTATACTTAACCACTAATCAATCAATGAAAGGCCCATCTTAGCCTAATAGAAACTCCATTTAGCAATTCTTCCGTGATTCCGTCGGACGTCGTTGCATCTATCCTTCTCGTAAGCCACGCTCGGCGCAGGAAGCGTAGCGTCATGATAGCTGCAAAAGCCAAACGCAGACAGGACCAGAATAGCAGATCACATAGCAGAAGCTACTCTCTTTTCGTCTAATAATATACTTCCTTTGTCCAAAAAACTACACATCTAATGTTCCAATACATATTTAGTAGATAGAGAAAATGACTAAAATATTTATTATAAATAGAAAAATAGTATCAGTGGATAGGTAGATAAGGGGTATTGAAGGGATAAAATTTCTCTATTTTTTTTACCAAAGTTAGATATGAAGATAGAAATTCGTTTATTTTAGGAGAAAACTTGAACTCTAGCTATTGGTTTATTTTGGGGGGAGGGAGCAATAATTTTTAGGTTGTTTAGAAAAAATTAGAATTAAAGAGAAAAAATTTTAGTGATTTTTATTAAATGAGGGATGAATGGAAGTAAAAGGGTAGTTGTTTAGTTGAGGGTAGGATGAAAATAAATTTAAATGAAAGTTGATTGATAAGAGTGTATAAATATTTATAATATTGTTTCACGGAGGGAGTAGAAGGCACAAGACAGAACTGCCAGAAGCTAAACGCATGCACACGCTGCTGGCGCCTGTGCCTGGTCACCGGCCACAGGGCCTCTGCGGCGCTGCCGGGTGGCGCACGCCTGCACCTGCCGCGTGGCTGCCGTTCCTCCGGCCACGGTGCCAAGAAGTGGGAGCCTGGGAAATAAATTGCCGCAGTCATATTCCCGATCAAGGTCCGATCTTCTTTTCTTTTTCTTATCTCGCTAAGCCTATAATTCATGTATTGCTTAAATCATTAGTTATTTAGGTTGTTTGATTTATAAACTAGGAAGATGTTTATTGCCTAAAGCCTAGTCATGTCTTCTAGAATTAAGAAGTTTGATTCTGGTTACATCAATTTTTTAATTTTAGAGCCTCATATTGCATTTTGCAACGGGACGTTAATTTCCTATAGATGGCCCTGCCTAATCAATAAGTACATACCTTCCAATTAACACCGAGCTATTTACCTCTGGATATCTCCAACAACTGAAAAACTTAAACATTGTCAATAGGCATGTCAAGTGATCGAAGTACGTTCGGATACTGACTTTGTTAGCTGGAACGACCATTCGTCTTGTTAAAAATTGAATACTTTTCCCATACCACCGGTTACCAGGCAACAATGCGCCAGATGGAACGAACAAGTGTCAGGTCATATATAACCACACTCTGCATCATTCAAACTGCAATGCAATCTACACGAAGTACAGATAGATGGTACATTCCAATCATCCAATACAAACATACGACATGTCTGCACTCTGCAATCGCCAACCAGCAGCTACAACTGAAGATCAAGGCGAGAAATTCAGATACCATTACATGATGCTTATTTACACCGCGGCGCCGGGCTGATCGGAGCTCTCTCCCAAGTATTTCCAGACCTTGAGCCTCTCGGCCTTGGCCGCCACGGCGTCGAACGACAGCAGCACGTGCAGCGTGATGTAGACGACGACGGCGACAACGAGCGCGACCACATACACGGACGTCTCCCACTCCCTGCAGCTGCCGGCGGCGTAGGCACCGAGCAGCCCGAGGAGGTCCAGCACCACGGCCGACTGCATCGCCCACAGCGGCGCGCTGTGCCGCCGCACCGTGCGCTGCAGCAGCAGCACGATCACCACCACGGACGCCACGAACGACGTCGCGTTGCAGTGGAAGAAGGCGTGGTATCGTGGCTGGTTGGTGTCGTGCAGGATCGGGTTGCCGGCGGCGTATCTGAAGCCGTCGGCCATGGCGCCGTCGTCTTCCCACATGCCTCCCGGCGGCGAGAGGCCCGCCTGGTACGTCACGCTCGCGGCGAGGATGCCGAGCAGAATCAGGTACTTGCGCTTCATGTACTGCTCGGTGTGTCGCCCGGAGTCCTTCTTGTGGGCGCCGGCCGGCTTCCGTGGCGGCGGCGACAGCGGCTCGAACAGAGCTGGCAGCCATGGCGGCAGCCGATGCTTCAGCGTCGGCGGCATGACGTGCCTCGCGAGGATGAACAGGAGGATCTGGAGGAGGAGGAAGCCGATCACGGCCGCGACGAGCGCGATGACGTAGACGGACGTGTGCAGCTTCCGGCAGCTGCCGGCGGCGTAGGCGAGCATGAGGCCCAGCAAGCCGACCAGGACGCAAGCGTGAAGCGCGTTGCACCGTATGCCCTGCTTGTACAGCCGCCGGTTCACGAGCATGAGGATGACGGCGACGGACGCCATGAACCCCGTCGCGTTGCAGTAGAAGAACACCAGGTACCGGTTCCGGTAGTGGTCGAGGAGGACCGGATCACCGGCGCCGTCGCCAAACGACCAGAACCCACCGGGAGGGGTCAATCCGGTCTTGTACGTGACGGTGGCGGCGAGGATGGCGAGCTGCAACAAGAACTTGCGCTTCCTCTCGAGGTCATCGTCTTCTTCCCCGGATTGTCCATCAGAGAGGTGCAGCTTCTCTAGAACCTTCTGGACCATCCGATCCACCCAGCGCATCAGCCTCGTCTCCCTTCGCTGCCCCATGGTCGTGAACGCGACGACGTTGCCGAGGGAGTAGACGAAGACGGCGATGGCCAAGGTGGAGACGTAGATGGTCGTCGCCGTGTCCCGGCAGCTCCCGGCGGCGTACGCGCCCATGAGCCCGAGCAGGTCGAGCGTCATGGCCGCCTGTAGCGCGCGGCGCTTGACGACCGCGCCCGAGCTCAGCTGCTTGCTCTGGACGATGACGATGACGACGAGCGACGCCACGAAAGCCGCCGTGTTGCAGTGGAAGAACGCCTTGTACCTCTTGCGGTGCATGTCGAGGAGGATCAGCTCCCCGGCATGCTCACCGACCGGCCAGAAGCCACCTGGTGGGTTCAGCCCCGCGTCGTAGGTCACCGTCGCCGCGAGCGTGGCGAGTAGGAGCAGCAGCGACCGTGACGACTCCACCGTGTCCGCCTCGCCATCGCCTCCGGTGACATCCCCATCCGGAGCACGCACTTCGCATGGCGTGTTTGGCGTCATCTCCCTTGCAAAATGACAGATCTCACATCAGGTTTGATATTTGTGAAAACGAGTGTGTTGTTGAGGTGTAAAAAATCAATGAACCATGTCAGCTTACAAGTATTCGACACGATGATCATCATGCGAGATGGCAGTGTCACTGTGCAGGTGTTCTTGCTCCATGTTGCGTCGGCACTGCAGTATCCTGCAGAGGCCGACAAGCCATTTCTTGATGGAGCCCATGGCGAACATCCCGACGACCACCTGCAGCGCGATGTACACGAGCACCGCGCCGGCGAGGGAGACGACGTAGACGGTGGTCTCACGTCTCCTGCAGCTCCCTGCGGCGTAGGCGCCCATGAGGCCGAGCAGCTCCACCAGGACACACACCTGCAGCGCGTACGACCGGACGACGCGGTCGCTCAGCGTCCGGCTCATCAGCAGCATGACGATGGCGAGCGACGCCACGAACGACGTGGCGTTGCAGTAAAAGAACGCCTTGTAGCGGCGCCGTGGCCCGCCGTGGCGCAGAATCGGGACGCCGGCGGTGTGGCCGCCCTCGGTCTTGTCCCAGAACCCGCCCGGCGGCTCCAGCCCGGCGGTGTACGTCAGCGGCGTCGCGAAGGTGGCCAGAAGCAGCAGGAACTTGCGCCGCTCTTGCCGGTCCTCATCGGCGCGCGACTCTCCGAGCTGCTCGTCGTCGCCCTTCTTGAGCAGCTCCTCGACCTTGCCGGCGAGCTTCTTCAGCGACCTACGCAGCCACTCCACCGGCGGCAGCGCCGACGTGGCCACGACGATATGCAGCGCGACGTACGCAAACACCATGCCGAACAGAGCCGAGACGTACACCACGGCGAGCATGTCCCTGTTGCCCCCAGCCGCGAAGGCGCCCATTAGCGCGAACAGGTCGAGCACCATGGCCGACCGGAGCACGGTGACCCCGACGCGGTTGCCGCTGACTCGCCGGTCGAGCAGCATCATGATGACGACGAGCGACGCGACAAAAGCCGTGGCGTTGCAGTAGAAGAAGACCTCGTAGCGGCTGTTGTACGTCACCTGGAGCACCGGGTCCCCCGTGGTGTGCCCGTCCTCGTCGTCCGGCCACACGCCGCCGGGCGGGTTGAGGCCGGCGTCGTAGGTGACGCTGGCCACCAGCGTGGCCAGCAGCAGGAGGTACTTGCGCCATTTCCACAGGAACGTGTAGTCCTCCGACTCCATGGGAGCTCAGAGCTGCTCAGTATGCTGCACACTAGTGATACACGGTTGCAGTCTGTCTGCAAGATACATATACTGCCGGCGTGTGCCATTGACAACGGAGTCATCGTGAGATCGACTAGTGATGATCAAGTGCCCGGAGCCCTCACCTTTTGGAGGAGAACCATGTGCTATAATTGACGGGCCTGATGTAATTGGCACTTTAAGATGAGCCATTCGTTGCTTAGTCGCAGCTAAGTGATGGTTTATGTGGTTAATTGTTTGCCTTTCATGTGCAGATGCTTTATATGCTTGATGCCCTAGCTACTTAAGCTCAATCATATCTGTTGTAGAGATGTACAGCCTTTCCTGAAGTCTTGTCTGAACTCTGGAGTAGTGAACACTGAACATTTACAATTAATCATCGTTCAGCACGAGGGAATCGGTGCCCTAAAAGAAAAAACACGAGGGAACAGGTTTATGTTTGGCCCATATATGTTCTCATATTCCCTGTGTCCTTTCCCTGGGTCAGATATTTGTCTTCAACAAGGCTCCATCCTGTGTCACCTCGAGATGAGAACGGAGCTCGCGGAAAGGGTAACTAAGGGCATGGCCAATACCGTGGTCTCAGCCTCCAGCTAGGCTCAAAAATTTCTGATATCTGGAATAATCCGCTCCACATCCACATACAATCCGTATATGCTCCGAATTCACTTAAAAAATAATGATGTAAGATATGATATATACACTATTCGTACAAATACGAACCGTTTTCACCCATACTCAAATGCCATAATAGAGGTTTGGGAGTGGCTTCATTGGTCTACAGGAGAATCTTAGGGAAATTTCAGTGGCAGATAGAAAACCGACCCAAAGGGAAACTAAGGGCATGGCCAACGCCGTAGTCTTAGCCTCTAGCTAGGCTCAGATGTCATGTTTGAGAATGGCTTTATTGGTGTTAGGGTAACCTGCAGAAGGCCAAAAGCCATGGGTGGCTTAGGGAGAAAAGGAGAAAAAGGTGTGATCCGGCCATCCGGCCACCCAGAGTAAGAAAGAGGAGGGAGAGAGAGAGTGTACCTAGTCGCCTGTACGAGGGAAAGACATTGCGCCACCACCCCACCAATGAATGGGAGGACACCTATCATCGTCGTCACCATTGCCAAGCAGAACGGAGGCTAGGAAAGAAGAGGCAAGTGGCCATACCTGGTGCCCAGATCTGACATTGAGATCCAAGACTTCTGCCTCACCAACGCCTGCCACAAAGCTCATCCGCAGCACGCTGAACACACCTTGCACTTAGGGGGGCTACCGCCGCCAATGCTTGAGACGAAGGAGAGGGCGGAAGTGGTGACAACTGAAGACGGAGGAGAAGTCCAAGGCAGTGGTGCCTAAGGATGGTAGAGGTGAGGGCGAGGAGCCGGCAACGACGGGCAGGGAGGTTGGGGGAGGTGGGGGCAAGGATGGAGGTGGCGCTGACAGGAGAAACTTCGACAAGCGTCGGCGTAGGCGTCATCGATTTGGTGGCGAAGAGGAGAAGATCGGAGAGAAATTGAAAGCGGAAAGTAGGAGGAGAGATAAAAATATAGATTAGAGAAGTTTTACGGTGTTTGCGAGGTACATAGAGGTACCGAGAAGTGAAACAATGTAGACTGTTGATCAAGAGAGTGGTAAGATACGGAATAAAATTATCATAACCGATGGTGGTAGAGTAATTAACTAGTAAGATGTGGTCATTTTGTCTGATGTGAATACCTTCCTAGATCATATCGGTACCTATCGATCAATCTATCCGATGATTTTAGTATTCTAGTATTTGCATCGGTACCTTTCATGTTTTTACTAGCGAAATGTAAATCTTAAAAAACCATGCAAATAACGTAATGGAGATTTACCGAGTACTACATATGGAGATAAACTACCGATGCGGTGCTTATATACCTACAGCTAGCATTAAAGACAATTATGCCCTTTTCCACCTCCTGGCAAAATTAT
The DNA here is from genome assembly GCA_003991445.1 of Oryza meyeriana var. granulata. Lineage (NCBI taxonomy): Eukaryota > Viridiplantae > Streptophyta > Magnoliopsida > Poales > Poaceae > Oryza > Oryza meyeriana. The sequence continues at coordinate 79,073 of RYFJ01001314.1, read as the reverse complement.
TTTTTTACCCTTCCTACATAAGTACCTACATCAATACTTAATTATCTTTTACATGGTACCTTTTATTGTGGAGCGTTGGATTTTTTATCTATTTTGAAATACAAACACCGTAAAAGTTCTTGATAGATTAGGTAGGTGACAAGTGGGGCAAGTGTTGGGATACAATTATTTCAATGATTCTAGGGTTGTACTGCATATTTGTTTAATAGAAATATATTTTACTTAATTTATGGGCTAATGTGAAAAAAAATATGAGGGGCCGAAATATAAAATTCTTATGGGTTTCAATTAAGCCACTATGTATTGTAGAGATTGAAATAGTGGTCTTTTTCTATATGGTACCCTTTTTTCCTCCGAACTATACCATGAGACCACCATGCACATGCTCATCCTCTAACGGAGCTATCGTGCCAGAATCACGTTGCTCGGGAGCACAATTATGGGTGCTCTGTTTTCTCCCGCTTCTGCAAGAAGCCTCGTAAACCCCAAAAGCTGATTGGGCACATGCACACACAGCCACAGGGGAGGAGATTATGCTGCTCGATCGGATGCTTACGTGCGTTGCGTGCTTGTGATTTGATCCGTTTTGGTTAGGATTGTTCGCTTGAGCAGCTGAGCATGTGATATGTTGTTACCTGTCATTTAGTGGCCCAAGGATCAAGTTTTGTTTCCCATTAGCTTGGCAGGCAGCCAATGGCAGCGCGGTCTAGTGATCAGGGGGCCGGGGCCCATGTAGTGGGCCTCAGTGTCAAGTGTATCTCGCCTTGGTGTGCATGCAGGGCTTCTCGAATTAGCTGTACGTATAAAAAAAAAAGTCATGATTAATTAAATATTAGCTAATAAAAACTTAAAAATAAATTTATTTGATTTTAAGATATTTTATATAAAAATTTTTTATTAAAAAATATATTATTTTATATTTTAGAAAGCATACGATAAAAACCAAAGAAGCCAGAAACCGAAACGAATGGTGCTTCAGACGGCAACTTGGCCGGCCGGAGATGAGCAGCGAATGAGACTGTCATTGAGGTGGAGAGCCAGATGCATGCATGCCGCCGCGCGTGGACGCGGTGCTAGCCACAGTTGTCGCGGTCCACCGTGACTCTGCGTCGCGTACGATAAGTCTGTGTGTTTGCCGGGACTGGACGATGCGCTTCGCGAGACGGCGAGAGACACCGTGCGATCGAGGCGGTGCGCGGCCCGCGGAGGGGTGCGGACTTCACGAGACCAGTGGAGGCAGGGGGCGATGGGACGCGGCGGCGATCGGTCAGACCGGCTTGTTCCAACCGCCATTTTTCTACACCAGCAGCTGGCTCGGCCTGGTTTGGATTTCTCAGGCTATGGGCTTTCTGGGTCGGTCTCCATCCCCGAGTGAGTTGCAAACGGTCGCTCAATGCATGGAAAAAAGATCCATTTTACATTCCATAACTATGACTTGAGATTAGTTTGTGTCCCTTAGTTATAAAATCAGGTACAGATGCTCCCTTTAGTGTTAAAACCCTATCAATTGATCTCCCTCAAGACAGTTTTTTTTGCTAAGGTGGCATCTATGTGATATGCTGATTCGGTCTTCATCTAACGTGACACTTACGTGTCATTGCAATTAGATAAAATAAAAAAATTTATGGAGGCTCACTGGCAGGAGGAGGCCGAGGCTTAAAAAAAAAGGAAAAAGTCTATATTGTTTTATCTTAATCCGTACGAACGTTGATAGTATGCAATTAATCGTAGATTAATTGGTTTTATTTACTAATGCAAGGTAAGAATGCCCACGATACAGTTATACAACACACAGGTGTGCTAGAGTAGTTTTGTCTATATATATATATATATGTTTAATTATATATTTAATATTCCGATGAATCCAAGTTTAAGATTTTCATCTCGTAATTGAAAAACAAATTAAAGTGATGCAGTTATTAGATTGTGTATTTAAACCCAATTCAAATAAGTAATAAGGCTAATGTACATTAAATAGAATGATACATCAGCATATATAATAACATGACAAATAATTAAAGAGAGAAGAGATAGGATCAGGAAGAAACTGGTACTCACGGTTTCCAACATGTTGGAAACCATGTGAAATTCCTATTGAGAGGGTTTGTGTTTTATTTCCACATATTTCATTAATTCCTATTAGTCATGTAGATATAATATTTAAATAATATACTAGCATATAAAATCGTAAAATGAAATTTTATATTAAGAGAAGTAATTCATGTATTAACTTAAAGATTCTTAGATGATATGATACTCTTAAAAACCGTGCAACGAAACTTTAATCTGAGAATGGCCTAACTTAATTTTTGGCTGGTACGAGAATGGACCGGAATGGCTGGTGTTGATTGGTTTTATGGCCGGAATGTCACGATACTTGTGTATACCGTTTTGAGTGGTGGAATAGTATGTGCCGGCGGCGTATGGGAAGTTGGGAACGGAATCGACAAGCTTGCCTTTTTAATTTGGAAAAGAAGATTTGTCTTGGTAAGGCGTCGGCAGATATACACAACAAGAATCAAGATATAATTCGCAAGCCAGTGCACGTCCGAGAATCAAGTAAACGATTTAAAGAGTTTTTTAATATACTATTTTTTTTCTCGATTTTCTAGAAATATCTTATTTTTAAAAAGCTACTTAAAAATATATTTACGTTGCCTAAGTGTTATAAGGATACACATATATCATCAATTGTTACCATGAGAAACTATTGATATGGCTAATAGAAACTGGCTCTAAGCTATTGGGCATGTCGTGTCAGTTATTGGTTGTGACGATAAGTTATAGGTTACCGTCAACTAACCTCACTGTATCTTATCATCGGCTGTGATGCTATATCTTGACAAAACTTTTTAAAAATATAATATTTCTAGAGAATTGAAGAAAAAATATATTTTTTTATTCGATTTTAACAAACTGATAAGATTTCCTTCTCTCTAGAACTATATTTTGAGCTGACGAAGTAGGTGTGGACGTGTGATCAGATCCAGTCAAAGCATGGACTGAGTCCGACTGGCCGAGCCACCCGACACCTCGTGCCTCGTGGAGCCCCACCCTACCTACCACTCAGCTGTGACGAGACGACGACGACTCGGTCTTTGTTTACTGCCCCGATTGCTCATCAGTCATCAAGGCGGCGGACCAGTCGACGACCGCGGCGGCCGGGGAGGATGGGTCCAGATCGATGCCGATCGGAAACGAGGCTGCCCCAACTCTCCGATCATAGCGCGCACAAGCCCCCCTGCGCAGCTGCTGTTCGACGGAAGGCCGGCCTCGCTCCCGCAGACCGCGCCCGCAAGGTGTTCGAACCAATGCCTAAGCGAGGGCATTACGGGCGCCGGTTGCTCCAGTTCCTGAGCTCGACGCGTTTGCGATCGTGGCAGTAGCAGGAGCGAAGCAATTGCTCCGTGGAAGCTTTGACCATTTCCTGGCGCGTCGAGACGAGAAGACTTGCCGCTTTCTTGGTTTACTGGGGATTTTTGCAGGTGGTGTGAACCTGCGGTTAGTGTGGAAACCATGCTTGGCCTTGTCTGGCTCACCTGGATGTCAACGCATCTGCAATTCCGCTTTACTTGTCGCGGTCTACGGATTCCATTTCGCTTATGCAGTTATACCTTGCTACTGCCTCCCAGGTACTTAATTTACTGACATAACTTTGCTTACCTGTGTGTTCCAAAACCAATTATTGCCAGCAGCTAACAGTGGTATCTGAGTGCAGAAAATACAATCCGTCTTGGCGTCATATTAAAAGTGGATTGTTACGTCTACCTCATGAGTCATGTCGGGAATCCCCACTATTAGTATTGATATCCCGTTCCTTTTAGGTGTTTTGATGGTTTAACTAGAAAGTGGCCATATTCCTTCTAAAATAATCTGGATGCTGATTATGTCTGATTCTACTGTTAACATATTGGCTGTATCAATTGCACTCGATTACTTAGTTAGTGTTTGAATTGGCTTATTGTCCTAGCTTATAAGTTACACGTAAAACGAAACACGTCATTTGCGCGTGATTAATTAAGTATTAACTATTAGAAACTTAAAAAACGGATCTATTTGATTTTTTAGAGAAACTTTCATATAGAAAATTTTTGTAAAAAACACCGTTTAGTAGTTCGGGAAGCGTGCTCACGGGAATCGAGGAAATAAGCCAAATAACGGGGTGTAGTGAGTTACTGAGTTACTGAGCACGAGCTGATAGTGTAAATATATGCAGGTTATTGCAAGATGGCCTTCTCTTGTTCTGCTGCTGTCTTTTGGTACGTTGACTTCACCAGGTCTTCTCTCCCTCTTTGTTTACTCCTCCTTTGTACTGCCTTTCTTTCTGTTCACAATTCATTCATTTATTTAGAAAACATGTCTGTTCACACTGCCATTAAGGCTTGAACAGCTGGACTATCTCCAGTCTTACAATTGCTTACCAGTTTGAGCAGCCGAGTCGTCCTATTCTGATTGCAAGCATGCAACCTCAGCTAGGAAATGATCATATGGCCGATGGGGATAGCCTCTCCATGTGATTATGTGAGCACAGAGTTGCATTTCCATGTCAGGTATGGTTTTCCGTTCTTTTCCTGTTTGCTTAGTTCTTTGGTTGATACGCCTGGATGCAACTCTCCATTCCAATGACCTACAGCTTCTGGTTAATGTTACCAGTTAACCACTTACCCCTCAGAATCGTGGTAACTCTTGCCAACTACTAATGTTGCATAGGGAAAATTGATGGTATGCCACCAATTTGGCTCTCTAGGATATGCCATCGTCCCTGTTGTGATTGATAAAATACCATCCATTAGACATGATAGCTCTAGGATTTGCTACTTTAGCTTGAACTGACCTTCTTTATCCTCCAAACGTGTCTTCACTCCTCAGCCACAGCCATGGCTCAGCCACAGCCATGGCTGATCATGCTGGTGGATCCGCATCCCAGGTGGACCACCATGGCAATGTAGCGCACGTTCCTCCAGTGAACACCTTGCAGCCTTCTGCTTGCGTGAAGCAGCATGCTGCCATGTTCTTAGTGTCGCCCTCAACCTTGGTGGCGCATGGAGATTGCAGTAGCTGGTTGAGCTCGAGCATGCGTGGAGGCCAGTGGAGGAGGTCTCGTGGTGCTTGCCCCTTCTATGCTTGATTCTTCTTGCTTGTTGATACACTCGTTGGTTCTTTATTATTACAATTATTTGCAAGTTTAGTTCCACAATTCACATGTTGCTTTTCATGTTGAAGAACGATTACTATGCTTTGTTGTCAAAGTGGTGCTCTATTTCAATTCCTATCACTTTCTATCATTTAATATCCATCCTTGTATTCTACTCTTGTCTCTTGCCATCTTCTTTTGCAATGCGCGACCAACTAGATGGGCACCATGGAGAAGAGTTCATAGAAGGACATTGCAGTGGTAGGAGAATGGGAAGACAAAGCTAGACTCAGCAAGAAAAAAAAAGTCAAATGGAAAAATATATCGATGAAAAATAACAAACTGACTCTGTTAAATTTTTTTATCCAATTTTTGCATCAGAATTCAGATTCAGAGGTGCACTGCTAATTTTTGAACGGATTATTTGTATAACTGGTGTTTGCTCTTTTAAAAATATTTACGCTTATAATATGCTCTCCTCTTTTTTGACAGGAACCCAATATGCACTCATAATTGGATGGGGCCAAGTTAATACAGCTCTAAACACATAGAACTAATAATTCATATGGTGGTTATCATTGTAGGGTCAAGCAAGCAAGGTAGCTTCCAAATATCTTCTATTTGCTGTTTTTCATTTTTTTTGGGGTGTGTGTGTGGGGGTCCAAGTATATTCTATCATCAAGGAAACTCTTATCTCAGGCATTGAGCGACCACATGGAAAATGGCAGGCAGCCCAAGCTCACCATTGCTCCGACCAATACCACAGGTGCACTGATACCAGTCAATGGTCCAAGTGAAGAAAACAACACCATGGAGACTGGCAGCAATAGGCAGGATTCCATGAATGGTTTGTCCAGTAAGTTTTTATTAGCCAGTACATGTGAAGCCGGCGTCACAGTTGATTTTGAGCTCTTGTGGAGACTGCGGAAGTACCTTGTGATGCTTGCGATCTTAGCAGTCAGTGTGACATACAATGCTGGATTAACCCCACCAGGTGGATTTCGGACGAAAAACACGACTAATGAACATGATGCTGGTGAACCTCTCCTTCGTGTTTACTTCTTCCACCTGTATGAGGTCTTCTTTTACTGCAATGCAACAGCCTTTGCTTCATCTCTTGTCTTAATCATATTGCTTCTAAGTAAGAGTGTGACAAGGCAGAATTTGTGGCTCCGTTCAATGCAATTTACCATGATATTAGACCTATTCAGCCTGATGGGAGCTTATGCTGCTGGAAGCTGCAGGGCAGTAAAGTCTTTCATTTATATATGGGTCCTAGTCTTTGCTGTTTTCATATATGTTGGGATTCATATATTGTTATGCATGAGGATATTTCCAAAATGGTTGAAAGAGAAGGCGCATGCGTTGCAGCAGAAAATTCTACCAAAGTGGGGTGTACAAGAAGAGCAAAGTAGCAGAGGTGAAAAAAGAAACATTGAGGAGGCTCGCAAGTTCATTTTGATGCTTGCAACATTTTCGGCAACTGTCACTTACCAAGCAGGATTAAGCCCACCAGGTGGTTTTTGGACTGAAGATGAAGATGATCCAGCTACATCTATTCTTCGGAGTCACTATCTTCTCCGGTATAATGTTTTCATGAGCTGCAATGCAACTTCATTTGTGGCATCTTTGGTCACAATCATATTGCTTCTGAGCCCAGAATTGAGCAAGCATGGAATAAGGTCTAAAGCAGTTATTGTGTGTGTGGTAGCTGACCTATTGGGCCTGATAGGTGCCTATGCTGCAGGAAGCTGTAGGGATGTAGCAGCATCTTTCTATGTTATGTTTATTTCCATCATAGTCTTGACCTGCTTTGCAGTTTTAGCTGGAATATTGGTTTACAAACCTGTAGCAGACTGGCTACAAATGATCAAACCAGGCACTCTGATATGCATTGGTAAAATTGGTCGGGTCTTTTCATTGGATTTTGGGAGAAACAAATCAATTGATAGAGAGCAAGAAAATTCTCAAGCAATTCATCAGCAAACAACAGTGCTTGTACCAGATGAACAAGTAGAAGAAAGTCCTTTAGAACCAGAATACCAGTCTAATTACCATCTCCAAAGTACAAATATTGAGGAGGACGAGTCACACGTGAAGCATCATCCTTCAGGTGAAAGTCAATCTGCAAATTCCGAGGAGGCTGTACCTGATTCTGACCATCCATTGGCCAGTTATCAGCAATCTATGTGAGCACAGATGTTGTTTATAACCTGCAGGATCAGTCTATAGAAAACCAAGCCCAACCAACTGCAAAGGTATCTATATCCAACACACAGCACCCATCTGTGAACAGTCAACATGCTACCAACTACAAGGACAGTATGCATCAATCTGCAGACAATAAGCAAGATGCAAATACAAAGGAACAGTCTTTATCAATCGATGATTTCAAGACTGTTAAGGATGGTATTTCTAACCCTGAGCATCGATCTGCAGACAACCATCAAGTTGCAGATATGAAGGAACAAGCCGAAATGATTAGTGACTTAAAGACTACAGATACTAAAGGCAGTATGCCTAACCCTGACTATCGATCTACAGACAACCAGCATGTTATAAATAAAATGGAACAGTCTTCATCGACTGATGAACCCAGGACTACAGGTACACCGGAAGAGACAGTATCTTCTAATGTGCCCGTGGGAGCCAGTGAGATTGAAACTGCTGAAGATAACAAAATTGCTACACATGTCGAGAATGGCTATATTGACAAGAATGAAGGATCTCCCAATGAAGATGGCCATAATGAATATTCTGATGGAAATCAAGCTGCTAAGCATCTGAAGAAGTGCCGCACATATCTACTACTCCTTGCGATTCTTGCAGTATCTCTGACATACCAATCAGGTCTGAACCCACCAGGCGGCTTCTGGACAGGAAAAGAGGATAATCATTTATATGGTGATCCCATCCTTGAGGACACTCACCATCATCGCTATATTGCATTCTTCTATCTAAATGCAATTGCTTTTGTTGCATCCGTTGTCCTCATCATTATGCTCCTGAACAGGAGAATGAGCAACAAAGTTATAAAACGGTTTGCACTGCAGATAGCAATGATAGTGATCCTCCTGTCCTTAACAGGGGCTTATGTTATGGGAAGCTGTAGGAAGACAAAGAATTCAATTTATATCTCAGTGCTGGTATTCATCGTGCTTGCTTATGTTGGTGTTCATGTTTTGATAGCAATTCATGTAATCCCAGAAGGTTGGAAAAAACAGGTGGCAGAAAAGCTAAACCACCTCTCGTGCAGGCATTTTTGGTTGCCTCTCCATGGTAGCAAGCAGACAGGGCATGCCAATGAGAAGGATTGGGAGCGGAGCGTACTACTATTGATTCTTTCTATTCTTGCTGCGACTGTCACATACCAAGCTGGCATGAATCCTCCAGGAGGTGTATGGTCTGATGACAAGGATATCAATCGCACCCTTTCAGGCAACCCAATCCTTCAAGAGAACAATTTAAAACGCTATGATGTGTTCTACTACTCAAATTCAGTCTCATTCGTGTCATCTGTAGTCATCACAATACTGCTCGTGAACAAGGAATCCTGTGAACATGGCATGAAGTTTTATGCATTGCGAGTGTGTTTAGCAGTGGGATTGGTTGGCCTCTTAATTGCTTATGCTGCTGGAAGCTGCAGGAAAGCAAGACAATCTATTTATCTCGTCATCATTGCTATTGCAGTTCTGATTTCCCTTATGATTCAAGTCTTTATAATGTCTTCAACACGCGATACACTAGGAGGGCCATTGTGCAAGTATATGGAAAGTTTGCTGGAGAGATTTTTTCAGACTAAGCAGGTTACGCAAGATATTGCTTCTGAGCTGCAAGCAAGTCCAGATCCTCATGAGAAAAGTGAAAGGAAAAGACACAAGTATCTGATGTTGCTTGCAATTTTAGCAGCCTCCATCACCTACCTGGCTGGTCTGAACCCGCCCGGTGGCTTCTGGTCGGATGAAAGTTTAGATGGCCTCAAGGTTGGCAATCCATCCCTTCCTAATGTTAATCTCCCACATTACAAGGCTGGCGACCCAGTCCTTCATGATATTCATCCCCATCGCTACAAAACATTCTTCTGCTTCAATGCATTCTCCTTCATGTCATCCATTGTTGTGATCATGCTTCTGCTGGAGTAAATCTGTCAGGGAGAAGAATGTACCACTCGAGGTATTGCACTTGATCATGATACTAGATTTGCTGGCTCTCATGACAGCTTTTGCTGCGGGAAGCTGTAGGAAATTCAGGACCTCAGTCTATGTCTATGGGCTAGTAGTCGGTGTTACAATATATCTTTTGTTTGTGACTATTTTAGCAAGTAGCATTGCGAAATGCCTGAGATCAAGGAAGAGAAGTAAGTTTTCCTATCAGAAGTATCCCGGACATCCTTCAAGAGCAAACACACTGCCACCTGAACAAGAAGTTTGAAGGTTTAGTATTCACAGATTATCATTGAGGTGGAATTCTGCTTTTGTTTTTCCTGCATATGGTGGGCGGTTTTAGTTGATTTCATTTGTTCTTGCATGTCCAAGTAAACTTGAAGTCTGGTGATGTTGTATTCTGGCTGGCATATTTGATCAGAGTTGATATTTCAAATGAAACCTGAAGCTGCACATGCATTAGTTACCAATTTTTCATGCATTAGACATTGTCACTTAATATAAATACAAGCAGGCCTCAAATATTGTTTCCATTGTTTTTGACGTTGCATATGCCTGCCACTATTGTCTATTGTAATAGTTTCATGTTTACTCCCTCTGTTCCAAAGTAAAAGCGTCCCTCATGAGGTAACTTTAGTAGGGAGAAAAAATAATCTAAGTGTTCCTTATTAATAGAAAAATAGTGTTGGTGGGTGGATAGATTTAGAGTATTAAAGAGATAAACTTTTTGATTTGCTGACCGAGGGTAGATAAGATGTAGAAATTAACTTATTTTTGAATAAAGTTTGAACTCTAGAAATTACTCTTCGTTCGAAAATATAAGTATTTCTAGGATTTAAATCTTGTTTTACAATATAAACATTTCTAGCACTATTCATAGTACATTTTATCACATCAATTACTTTCCATCTAAATTTGTTCTCATCTTGACCCCAACTATTCCTCATTTTCTGAGGGGCACCAAATCTTTTCTGTTTAAAATTAATCTCTGATAAATAACCTAGAAATGTTTATATTTTAAAAAGATAGTATTAATATATTTTGGGACAAAGAAAGTATATGTCATAAAAATTTTCCGATGCAGAGTTTTATCTTGCCATAGTGCCATGGAAGTTCAGGTATATGGCTTGCTTATTTTTCGAGCATTTCTGTTTCTTTCTCGAGTGAACTAGTAGTACTTTGTGGCATGATCACGTTCTAATCAAGTTGGGTTACCACTTACAACTTACCAGACTGATCTTGCAGAAAATCTGCAATGCAAGCTGTATTTTAAGATAATGTTTCACTGCAGCTAAACTGCTAAAACAGTTGATAGTGGGGAAATATGTGGCGTGCTCTAGTGTGAGAGAAATAGCAACGGAATGGAATTGTATATGTATAGAGGATCGTGAGCACGAAGAAGTAGATCATGTGAGATCCAGCCAAAATAGTTGATAGTGGGGAAATATATGGTGTGCTTTGGTGTGAGATAAATAGCACCGACTCTAGTGGGGATGAATAATATATGTATATCCTCCGTTTTAGATTGTAAGATGTTTTGATTTTTTTGAAGTTAAATTTTTTTGAGTTTGATCAAGTTTACAATAAAACATATTCCCTCTATTTTTAATAAATGATACTGTTGACTTTTGACACGACGTTTAATTATTCGTCTTATTTAAAATTTTAAGTAAGTATAATTTATTTTGTTGTGACTTAATTTATCATTAAAGAAACTTTAAGGATAACTTATATTTTTGTATATTACACCAGTTTTTTAATAAGATAAACAGTCAAACTTAACAACAAAAGTCAATTATGTCATTTATTTAAAAAGGAGGAAGTAGTAATATTTTCAACACAAAATAAATATACTATAAAATTTTATTTAGTTGTGGATCTAATAAAACTAATTTGATATTGTAAATGTTAGATTCGTTTTCCTATAAACTTAATTAAACTTAAAGAAATTTGATTTAAAAAAATCAAGATATCTTATAATCTAAAACGAAGGAAGAATAGCAAGGAAGCGAAGTAGATCATGTTAGATGTAGCCAGGGAGGGGCAGATCTATCGCTCGATAACCCCGGATGGCCGACCAGACTTGTTGGGCGGATACGCAATAGAATTTAAATCACTTTTATAAGCTATGAATAAAATTTTTATTGTAAATACTTATTGTATAAGATCTGTCCAAGCTTAAAACATATTTGGATCCGCCACTGGATCCAGCCAAAAGATTCGATAAAAAAAATAATCCAGCCAAAAGCATGGACTCGCGTGCTCGCTTGTGCGACCGAGCCGACCCCACACCTCGTCCATCCCCACGCACCAGCCAGTGATGACGACGACTCGGGCTCGGTCTTTGTTTAACCGGCCCCCTCCCCCTCGCTCCACATCCACATGGCGGCGGACCGGTAGATGGTGGCCGGCCGGCTGGCGAGGGGAGATCCTTGACCCAGCTCTCCGAACCAAACCCGAAAGCCCGCCTGCCCGGCTGCTGTTCGATGGAATGCCAGGCCGACCCACCGTCCTAGCTCTCCCGCTCTCTGCGGCCCTAAGGTGTTCGAACCAATGCCTAAGCGCGGGGCCTTCCGGACAGCAGCCGCTCCAGCTCCGGAGCTCGACGTGCTTGCGAGTGCAGCAGCTGTAGGAGCGAGGCAAGTGCTCCGTGGATGTCTTGACCATTTCCAGGCGCGTCGAGACGGGCGACCGGCGTTTCTTGGAGACTATGCAGGTGGTAGCGTGGAAACCGTGCGGAAGTCTAGCTTGGCCATGTCCGGCTGACCTGGTTGTCAACGCAGTCTACGGATTCCATTTCGCTTATGGAGTTACCCTGCATTGCCTCCTGAATATAAGCCTATATGGATTTAATTTATTTCATAAATAAATTAACATAGTAACCGTTATTCGTCGAGCAAACATGTGACGATGATGTCACATAGGGCCCTGTGGAACAACTGCAAAGTGTTTCTTTAGTTTTTTCCACTATGTATATTTTAAGTGGCTAGAAAAGAGCTCACCCTATAAGGAGGTCTTTCTTTTCTAGAATTAACAAGTGGTACTAAACTCTCATACCACTTACTATAAAATAGATCTTTGAGATTTTTCTAGAAATTATTCTTCACATGAGTCTTAGTCCACTTAGTAATTCCAACACCTCCTAGGCAATTTACTGACTTAACTTTGCTACCTGTGTGCTCCAAAACCCATTATTGCCACCAGCTAACAGTGGCATCTTTGTGCAGGAAATAAGACCAATTATTATTGCTAGCAGCTAACAGTGGCATCCTTGTGCAGAAAATACAATCCATCTGAGTGTCGTATTAGAAGTGGGATTGGTATGCCTGCCTTATGTCAAGATTCCACTACTAGTATAAATATCCCGTTCCTTTAGGTGTTTTGATGTTCAAAGTGACCCTTTTCATACCCATGTTCAAAGATTCGGTTAGATTCATCTTTATTATATGCGTGGTTATTGCAAGATGGCCCCTCCCATTGTTGTGCTGCTGTCCTTTCGGCCATTGACTACTTCACCAGGTCTTTCTCTTCCTCGGGTCTTGTTCACTGTCAGCTAGGCTTGAGTGGCTGAGCTTTTGAATCTTGCAAGTCCGCTCACTTGTTTGAGCAGCTAAATCATCACCCATCAGTCTAGTTGTAACCCCAAACATGCAACCTCGTATAGAGAAAATATCATTTGGTCGATGAGGGCTGCCTCTCCGCTTGAACATTGGAGTAATTTCAATGCCTTTCCGTGTCAGGTATGAGCAGTCTCTCTTCCTGATTCTGTACTTCTTTCTTGATTGACCTTCTCTGTAGTGTATGGCTTCCAGTTAATGTTATCAGTTCCTCTGCAGGATCTGCTTATAATTTTTAGTGACAATAAAAGTCAAATTCAGGGATTGAAGTGACATCTTCTTCCTAGCATCCTTTGCTGCTGTTTTTGTTCTGCAACCAGAAAATCCAGGAGCATCCGTGAATAATCTTTCTATCTTCCAGATTTCTTGCTGGTTGCTGCTGCGAATGAAAGGATAAAGGACAGCTGTGACCTGCAACCCATGTCCAGTAGCATCCAGATGGCAAATGGCACGAGCCAACACGATAACATCGAGGGTAAATTTAAACTATTGTGGAGTTTACGGAAGTATTTGATACTGCTTGGAACCATAGCAGTCGGTGTGACATACAATGCTGGATTAACACCACCAGGGGGATTTTGGGCGCTAAGTAAGGATAATCATCAGGCTGGTAACCCTGTCCTTCCTGTTGGTTTCTTTCAACGGTATGATGTATTCTTTTACTGCAATGCAACAGCCTTTGCTGCATCTCTTATCTTAATCATCTTGCTTGTAAGTAAGAACGCGACCAGGCATGTGTTGTGGCTCCGATCAATGCAATTTACCATGATACTGGACCTATTCAGCCTGATGGGGGCTTATGCTGCAGGAAGCTGCAGGGCACTTAATGTTAGTATAAATCTTGCATGTCTAACATTAGCTAATTTGTTATACTTTGGATTCCTTTGTGCATGAGCATGAGCTCCGATCTGTGGAAGCCGTGCGTGTAGAGATATGCGCGAGAATAGCTCGCTGCACTGACTGAGCAAGCAACGGACGAGAGCACATCGTGGAGTCGTGGGGATGAACGCGACGATATCGCGATGTGGAGCACTCCGATGCATTTTTTCTGTTTTGCATGTTGCATGTTTTCTGCACAATAAAAGGAGAAGAAAACCACCGAAAAGCTGTAGCTTCATCGCAGCACAAACACTCGTGTACTCTGTTTTCGGATCAACTACAGTGCCCGTGTGCGTAGTGTTCGTCTGAGTTATTGCCAACGATCTGTTGGGGTTTCCTGACAATTGGTATCAGAGCCATGTCGGCTCCCGCATCTGGTAGTTCAAGCTCGCCTCAGAGGAGGCAACGCAGGCGCTCGCCCTCAACGCGGACGACCTCGACATCGCGGCGATGGTGGACGCGAGGTTTGTTGTCCAGCGTGTGCTCAAGGAGGTTGGCGGAGCGGCTTCCTACCCGATGCTGACCAAGACGAACTACAACGATTGGTCCCTGTTGATGAAGATCAAGGCTGCAGGCACGGTTGCCTGTGGGACGCCATCGACCCGGGCGACGTCGAGCTCCATGAAGACCGAATGGCGCTGGATGCCATTTGCAGTGCAGTCCCGCCAGAGATGATCTCCCACACTGGCGACCAAAGAGTCGGCGAAGGAGGCGTGGGACTGCATCAAGACTCTCCGAGTAGGTGATGATCGCGTCCGCAAGGCGAGCGCTCAGAAGGTGCGCGCGGAGTACGAGTCAATCGCCTTCCGCGACGGCGAAACAGTGGAGGACTTCGCCATGAGGCTCACGGCGGTCGTCAACCAGCTTGCCACCCTCGGCGACCCAGAACCTGCCGACAAAGTAGTCGAGAAATATCTTCGTGTCGCTCGCCCCAGGTTCACTCAACTCATCCTCTCCATCGAAACATTACTTGACATCTCCACACTCTCGCTCGAGGAAGTCACAGGCAGACTTAAGGCGGCAGAGGATTCGGTGCAGTCCTCGGCATCATCTTCCCTAAGTACTGGAGGCAAGCTGTACTTAACAGAGGAGGAATGGCTCGAGCGCCACAAGAAGAAGGAGCAGGAGGCGCGGCGCAACAATGGTGGAGCGAACAACCGCGGCAAGCGCCGCGGTGGGCGAGGCCGCAACGGCGGCGGCGGCGGCGGGACCTCGGACGGATCAAACTCCGGGCAAGCCCGAAAGGGCGACAAGTGCCGCAATTGCGGCAAGCTCGGCCATTGGGCTAGAGATTGCCGAAGCAAGTCCAAGCGGGAGGAGCAGGTTCATGTGGTCCAAGATGACGAGCCCACACTCATGCTGCTCACGGGCGGCTGTGTCGACGAAATTGACATGAACCGGCGCACCGGTCAGACCGCGTTCGCGTCCGGGCCCTCGCCCACGCCCGTGCCCGAGGCCTTCCCCGCGCCCGCGCCCGCGCCTGCGCCTGCGCCCGTGCACGGGCCCTTCCCCGCGCTCGGGCCCTCGCCGGCTCCCGTGCCCGGGCCTTCCCGCGCCCGCGCCGGCGCCGGCCCTTCCCCGCGCCCGGGCCCTCGCGGCGCCCCGTGCCCGAGGCCTTCCCCGCGCATGCGCCTGCGCCTGCGCCTGCGCCCGTGCCCGGGCCTCGCCCGCGCCCGGTCAGCAGGCCCAGCCGGCGCGCGCGCACGCCGTTGGACACCGTCGAACTGGTGGAGAAGAAAAGTGTTCGCGGCACTGGATGATGCCGCGGAACGCGATCCCCGAAGTTGATCATCGACTCCGGCGCGTCCAACCACATGACTGGTTGCAAGATGGCCTTCTCCGACCTCGACACCAAGATCACGGCAATGTTCGCTCGGCGACGGCTCGATCGTCCGTATCGAGGGCCGCGGAACGGTGCTGTTTACCTGCAAGAATGGGGAGCACCGTACCCTCAGCAACACCTACTACTCTCCGCGACTCGCCGCCAACATCATAAGCGTCGGCCAACTGGATGAGGCCGGTCTCGAGGTGCAACGTAAAAACATGGCGTGATGCGCATGTGGGATGAGCAGGGCCGACTGCTTGCCCGCATTCCCCGACGCCCTGGCCGGCTCTACGTGCTCGACGTCGAACTCGCACGGCCGATCTGCCTGACGGCGCGTGCTGGAGAGGAGCGTGGCGTTGCACGCCCGCTTGGGCCACATTCAACTTCACCGCGCTGCGCAAGATGGGACGAGAAGGCACTCGTGCGTGGCCTAACGACCCTGTCCGGCAGGTCGAACAAGTGTGTGAGGCGTGCCTCGCCGGCAAGCATCGACGAGCTCCGTTCCCACAGCACTCTCTGCACCGCGCCAGCCGAGCCACTCGCGCTGATCCCACGGCGATCTCTGCGGGCCAATTACGCCCGGCGACGCCCAGCGGCAACCGCTACTTTCTCTCCTCATCGACGACTATAGCCGCTAACATGTGGCTGACACTTCTCGCCACCAAGGGACGCCGCACCGACTGCTATCAAGCGTGTGCAAGCGGCGGCGGAAGGAAGAGCGGGCACAAGCTGCGCGCGCTTCGCACAGACCGCGGAGGAGAATTCCTGCACCGTCGGTCACTTCAACGAGTACTGCGCCGAGCTCGGGTTGCGGCGCGAACTGACGGCCCGCTACTCGCCGCAGCAGAACGGCGTAGTCGAGCGCCGAACCAGTCGGTGGTGGGCACGGCTAGGAGCATGCTCAAAGCAAAAGGTCTCCCAGGTATGTTTTGGGGGGAGGCGGTGAACACGGCTGTGTATTTATTGACAGGTCGTACGTCCAAGAGCATCGGCGGCAAGACTCCATATGAGCTCTGGAACGGCGTTCCGCCGGCCGTCCACCACCTGCGCACGTTCGGATGCGTGGCGCATGTGAAGGTGACTCACGAACGCGAAGAGCTCGACGACAGGAGCCGGCCCATGATCTTCGTCGGGTACGAGCCCGGCTCGAAGGCGTACCGTGCTTACGATCCTGTCACGCGGCGCGTCCACATCTCCCGCGACATCATCTTCGACGAAGAAGCCCAGTGGAAGTGGGACGACAGGGCGATCATGGGCGACGACACCGACTTCACCATCGAGTACACCTCCGTGTACCACCCGGATAGGGCGAGCTCGGCGCCCTCGGCGCAACCAGATATCCAGGACCGGGAAGCGCCAGCGTCGCCACACATGCCGGCATCAAGCTCGACGCCATTGACATTTTCGCCAAGGGCCGAAGCGCCACCGGTGGAATTCGTGACGCCCCCACCTGCGGCAGAGGAGGATCTCGACGTCGATGCCGACGACGCTCCTCTCCGGTTCCGCCACATCGACAACGTTCTCGGGCCCGGGGCGACTACCGCCGGGCTAGCTACCCGGGATCTCGGGCTGGCTACCGGAGGGCCCGGGATGGCTACCCGGGAGCTCGGGATGGCTCTTGGAGGGCCCGGTCTGGCTACCGGGGGGCCCGAGGCGACTACATCGCCGGGGCTGGCTTCCTGGGAGCCCGGGCCAACTACACCGCCACCGCCGGGGCTCGCTACCCGGGAGCTGAGCGAAGACCTGCTAGCGGTAACAACAGAGGAGCCGTCCTCGTTTGCCGAAGCAGAGCAACACCGTTGCTGGCGACAGGCGATGCTAGAGGAGATGCAATCGATCGAGGCGAACAGGACCTGGCGGCTCGTCGATCCTCCACGCGCCAACGCCAATTGGGCTCAAGTGGGTATTCAAGACAAAGAGGACGCCTCTGGGAACATCACCAAGTAAAGGCACGCCTCGTCGGCGAAGGGTTACGTGCAACGACAAGGGATCGACTTCGATGAGGTCTTCGCACCGGTGGCGCGGCTCGAGTCCGTCCGCTTGTTGCCTGGCACAACGCGGCGTGCGAGGGCTGGGCTGTCCACCATATGGACGTGAAGTCCGCCTTCCTCAACGGCGAACTCGAAGAGGAAGTCTACGTTGTGCAGCCACCGGGATTTGTCGTCGATGGCCAAGAACACAAGGTACTGCGCCTCGACAAGGCGCTCTAACAGGCTTCGACAGGCACCGCGCGCGTGTACGCCAAGCTCGACGCGTCGCTGCTGTCACTTGGCTTTCACCCGTAGCGCCTCTGAACACGCTGTGTACATGCGAGGCACGGGCGTGCATCGTCTGGTGGTCGGCGTATACGTCGACGATCTTATCATCACCGGGGCAACTCCGACGAGCTCAAGCAGTTCAAGGAGGATATGAAGGGGACGTTCCAGATGAGCGACTTAGGTCTGTTGAAGTACTACCTCGGACTGGAAGTGAAGCAGACCGGAGATGGCATCACTTTGAGTCAGCGCGCCTATGCCCAGAAGATACTGGAGGTGGCTGGCATGGCCGGGAGCAATTCCAGTCTCACCCCCATGGAATCACGCCTAAAGCTCAGCAAATTGAGCACTTCCCCTGCTGTTGATGCTACTGATTATAGGCGGATCGTGGGTCCTTGCGCTATCTGGTGAACACGAGACCGGATTTGGCATACTCGGTGGGCTACGTCAGCAGGTTCATGGAGAAACCCACCACCGAGCACTTGGCGGCCGTGAAACGGGTGCTCCGCTACATCGCCGGCACCATCGACTATGGCTGCTACTACCAGAGGAAGAAGAAAGCTGCTCATCTTGTCGGCTATAGTGACAGCGACCTCGCCGGCGATCTCGACACTCGCAAGAGCACCTCTGGTATCTTCTTCTTCCTCGGCAACAACTTGATCACCTGGCAATCGCAGAAACAAAAGGTGGTAGCCTTGTCGTCCTGCGAAGCCGAGTACGTTGCGGCGACAACTGCTACTTGCCAAGGTGTGTGGCTGGCGCGTCTTCTCGCAGAACTCCGAGGAGAGGAGACCGACGCCATCACGTTGAAGATTGACAACCAATCCGCGATCATGCTCAGTAAGAACCCTGTCTTCCACGATCGCAGTAAGCATATTGACACTAGATACCATTACATCAGAGAATGCATCAAGGAGGGCAGGGTGAATGTCGAATTCATCGGCACCAATGAGCAGCTGGCGGACATCCTGACGAAGGCACTCGGGCGTGACAGGTTCATTGAGCTTCGCTCCCAGATCGGCCTCGTCGAAATCGATCAATCATGCAAGGTTTAGGGGGAGATTTGTTAGTATAAATCTTGCATGTCTAACATTAGCTAATTTGTTATACTTTGGATTCCTTTGTGCATGAGCATGAGCTCCGATCTGTGGAAGCCGTGCGTGTAGAGATATGCGCGAGAATAGCTCGCTGCACTGACCGAGCAAGCAACGGACGAGAGCACATCGTGGAGTCGTGGGGATGAACGCGACGATATCGCGATGTGGAGCACTCCGATGCATTTTTTCTGTTTTGCATGTTGCATGTTTTCTGCACAATAAAAGGAGAAGAAAACCACCGAAAAGCTGCAGCTTTATCGCAGCACAAACACTCGTGTACTCTGTTTTCGGATCAACTACAGTGCCCGTGTGCGTAGTGTTCGTCTGAGTTATTGCCAACGATCTGTTGGGGTTTCCTGACACTTAAGTCATCCATTTATGTCTGGATTCTAGTTTTTGCTGTTTTCATGTATGTTGGGATACATGTCCTAGTATTCATGAGGGTTATTCCAGAAAAGTTGAAAGAGATGGTACAGAAAACATTCGTTCAAATTGCACCCACATGGTGTGCCCATGACAGGCAAGGGGACAAATGTCAAGACAAAGATGTTGAGGACGCTCGCAAGTTCATCTTGATTCTTGTAGCATTTACTGCTACTGTCACATACCAAGCAGGCTTGAGTCCGCCAGGTGGCTTTTGGGCTGAAAATGAGTATGACCCTCTTAGTAAGCTGCCTCCAGCCTTTCCTCCTTACAAGCACCGTCCAGCTACTTCTGTTCTTCGCAGTAACTATCTTCACCGTTATAAAGTATTTGTTAGTTGCAATTCAACTTCTTTTGTGGCTTCTTTAGTCACAGTCATATTGCTTCTGAGCACAGAATTGGGCTGGCATGGGATAAGGTCCAAAGCAGTCATTATATGTGTCGTAGCTGATCTATTGTGCCTAATTGGTGCCTATGCTGCAGGATGCTGTAGGGATGTAGCAACATCATTCTACGTAATGTTTATTACCATGATAGTTTTAATCTGCTTTGTACTGTTAGTTGGGATCTTTGTATATGAACCTGTTGCAATCTGGCTAGAAAATTTCAAAAAAGAGAGTCTGCGGTGTGTGAGTACACTGGGTCAGGTTCTCTCGAGCTCCAGGAGCAACAGATTCAGTAATGGAGATCATAACCATGAAACTCAGATTGTTGGCATCAATAATGGTACTGAACCTGTTGCTAATGGCCATACTCACAGCAACCTAGAAGCACCGATTCAAAATGCTAATGGCAATCCAATTGAGGAGCATTTGAATAAGACCCGCAAAAATTTGCTTCTTCTTGCCATTCTTGCAGTATCCTTAACATATCAATCAGGTCTGAATCCACCAGGTGGCTTCTGGTCAGGAAATGAATTCCATCGTGCAGACGGTGATGACATCCTTGAAGAATACCATCATTCAGCTGGTGATCGCATCCTTGAGGATACACACCATTCCCGCTTTATTGCATTCTTTTATCTCAATGCAGTGGCCTTTGTGGCATCTATTGTTATGATCATTTTGCTCTTAAACAAGACGATGATCATGAAGGTTACAAAACGATGTGCATTGCAAGTATTCATGATTGTGAACCTCCTTTGCCTGACTGGAGCATTTGTCATGGGGAGCTGCAGGGAAGCAAATAAGTCCATTTATATATCAGTGTTAGTATGTCTGGTCCTTTCTTACGTTCTTGTTCATGTTCTAGTAGCAATACATGTCATCCCTCAAGATTGGAGAAGGTATATTTCAGAGAAGTTAAAGGACTTTCTATGTAGACTTGTATCGCCAGCATCATCTGAATCACCCCAAAACTGGACAGAGGATATTAAGGAGTTGGGGAGGAGGCGTAATCTACTATTGACGCTTTCAATTCTGGCTGCAACTGTCACATACCAAGCTGGCATGAATCCTCCAGGAGGTGTGTGGTCTGATAACAAGGATGTCAGTGGCAAGCCAGGCAATCCGATCCTCCAGGACACCCACCCAAAACGCTATGATGTGTTCTATTACTCAAATTCACTATCCTTCGTGTCTTCTGTAGTTATCACAATACTACTTGTGAACAAGGAATCCTGTGAGCATGGTATAAAATCCTATGCATTGCGAGTGTGTTTGGTGGTGGGCTTGGTTGGCCTCTTAATTGCCTATGCTGCTGGAAGTTGCAGGAAAGCAATACAATCTATTTATCTCATCATCATTGCTGTTGCCGTTTTGATCTCCATTGTGATTCAAGTCTTTCTACTCTCTTCAACAAATAATACAATACAGAGGTCATGGGGTCAGTCTATATTGCTGAGGTTTTATTCGACACAGGATGCCAGGCAAGACAGTTCTTCTGGGCCGGAAGATAGTACAGATCCTCAGGAGAAAAAACAGCGAAAAAGAAAAAAGTATCTGATGCTGCTTGCAGTTTTAGCGGCTTCTATAGCGTACCAAGCTGGACTGAACCCACCTGGTGGCTTCTGGTCGGATGACACTGGCCACAAGGCTGGCGATCCAATTCTTCATGATGTTAATCACAGGCGCTACAAAACATTCTTCTGCTGCAATGCTTTCTCCTTCATGTCATCCATTGTTGTTATCATGCTTCTGCTGAGTAAAACTATCAGGGAAAAGGATGTACCACTTGAGGTATTGCACTTGATCATGTTACTTGATTTATTGTCTCTCATGACGGCTTTTGCTGTGGGAAGCTGCCGGAAATTCAGGACATCAGTCTATGTCTATGGGCTAGTCGTCTGTGTTGTAATATACCTTTTGCTTGTGACGGTTTTATCAAGTGGCATTGCAAAATATCTGAGATCAAGGAGGAGAAATGTGATTTCCTCTCAGGACCATCCTGAACATGCTTCAAGAGCAAACACGCCGACGCTTGGACATCACGTTTGAAGGTTTTGTATTCCCAGAATAGCATTGAGTTGAAAATCTGCTTGTTTTTTCGCTAAATAGTAGGCATTTTCAGTTCTCAGCATTTCTTCTTGCGTGTTCAGTTTAACTTGAAATCCGATGATGTGTATGATGCTTGGCATATTTTGATCAGGGTAGAAAAAAAATTCAAATGAAGCATGAAGCTGCACATGTATTAGTTTCAATTTTTCAATCATTGGACATTGTCACATAGGAGTAATTTACAAGCAGGCCAGGAATACTGTTTCCATTGTTTTTGCTGTTGGATACACCTGACACTATTGTCTATACGATAGCTACATGTCAAGAATTTTTTCAGATACTATACCGCTTTATCCTGCCATAGAAGTTTGGGTATGACTGGCTCTATTTTCTTTCATTTCTTCTCGAGTGAGCTATTTTGTACTTTGTGCTTTGATCTTGCAACCATAGAAGTTTGGGTATGGTTAGCACTTGCAGAACGTATCTGTAATCTAAGAAGTGTTTATGATCCTCTGACCTTCTCCGTTGTTTGTTTTACTACAGCTAAACTGCTTAAAACGTTGATAGAATCTAGCCAAGGCTTTGCAATTCTTTGTAACTCTAAAAGTTCGTTCCTTTTTTATTCTGCTTGTCTTCATTCATGATGAAATACCATTCCAATGTTATATTGGAAGAGGGAAGTGGAGATTGTATTGTACACATAGCGTGAGATTATTAATGATATGGAAACACTTCTTTGATTGGGTTACATATAGGTGTTCTTTATGGATATTTTGGTTGTTGACTAAAGTCTGTAATAGTATATCAGTATCACAGAGACAGCAGTGTTGATTCATCCTGGGCTGCCTGCTGCAGTGTTGCCTAGAGCAAAAGAATATTGCCAATATAAACATTTGGTAAATGATATCCTACCTCTGTATTGTGTGTTTTGTAGCATTAAGATATTGAGTTATGTTTAACGATTTTATGTAACATGTATTGCGTGTTTTTCAATCCAAAGCTCTTTTAAGTTGTTAATCCTTCTTTCCTGATAGCATCATTTGGAACACAGGAATTTTGTTGGGTTTTTACCGGAATTAGTTCAATTCCCACAAAAATCTTGCAAAATTTCTCCATTCCAAAAGAGTCAATGGGAAATTGAGAATGTTGTTGAGTTAAAACTGTTTTCTTTTTTACTGTTCAAATCTTGTGTTTCTCTGTAAGCAGGCAGGAATGTTTTTTCTGGCACCCGAGCTAATGATCGGAACAAATAATAAATAGATATTCAAATAATGTTTTTTTTAAAAAAGTTCATTTTACTCCCTCAAACTATTTCTTCGGAGTACTTAACCCCCTAATGAGAAAAATAATATGAAAAATATTTTAAACCATTTATTTTAAAGTTTAAGCAAACAATTATGGAAAAATTAAAAATATTTTTGAACTTTGATAATGGTGTCATTTATGGCTCTAAAAATTTCAGCTTAAAATATGACTAGTATAAAGAGAAACAAAAATAAGAAATGTTAGTAAGGAGTAAAGTGAACCATTTTAAATAGTTTAGGGGTAAAATGAGAAAAAAAAGAGCTTAGGAGTCAAGTGATCTAATTAAATATTTCAATGGGGTAAAATAAATTTTTTTTGGTCGTGCTAGCTAACGTGCAGCGTGCTATTTAATACATAGCGCACCTCAGAGCACCCCCACCTACTCCTTTTCCGTTTTTTGTTCCTCTCCCCGTTCCACTCCCTTTTGTTTTCCCTTTTTTTCTGTTTCCCCCACAGCGAGTTCCCCTTCCACACCCTGTCCCATTCACAAGTAAAAAAATTACTCGCCTCCCGTCTCTCGCGGGGTTCATGATTTTTTTC
The DNA here is from genome assembly GCA_003991445.1 of Oryza meyeriana var. granulata. Classification (NCBI taxonomy): domain Eukaryota; kingdom Viridiplantae; phylum Streptophyta; class Magnoliopsida; order Poales; family Poaceae; genus Oryza; species Oryza meyeriana. The sequence goes on along the minus strand of RYFJ01001314.1, from coordinate 55,400 downwards.
ACTGTCACCTTTATGTGTAATAAAACAATTACTCCCTCTTGTTTCCCACAATAAGTTTCCCTCCTGCATCCTGCCTCGTTCACGACTTATGAATAAAAAAATTATTATCCGCCTCTGGTGGCCCTCCTAGGCTTCATGACTAACACCCGTCACATTCATCAGTAAAAAAATTCACTCCCCTCTTGTTCCCTTTGTCCCCTTCTGTCGGAGGATGAAAGGCCGGGGGAGTGGTTCTCAGGCGAATGCGGCGTCCGGAGACGATGGATGCTCGGGACTGGGGGCCCGGGCTGAGAGACAGAGAGGTTCGGACCGTCCAATTGCGGATCGGACCATCCGAACCGTGACAACCGCGCGAACAATACCAGAATGGATGGCGCACAAGGGACAGGAGGATTTAGACAGGTTCGGGCCGCACGGATGCGTAATACCCTACTCCTGTGTGTTTTGCTATCTGTGGTGGATGAAAGTGGTTACAAGGTGAGCCCCGGGATGCTCGGAAGCTAGCCTGGGAACTCCAAGGTTTGAGCGTGAGAGTCCTCGAGAGTTCGAGTCTGAGTGTCTCACCAGGGGGCTCCAGCTGAGAGAGAGCCCCTTCTAAATGTGGCATGGATCCTCCTTTATAGGCGAGGGGAGTCCACAGTGCCGAAGGTACCTGCTGAGAGAGAGAGCTTCTCTCGATATGGTCTGTCTCGTCGCACGCGTGCGCTGCTGTCGCCACGCCGGAGTAGGTACTGCTAGCCCGCCTGCTGTTGCCATGCCGGAGCTGCTGCCGCACGTCTGGTCGGCTACGGAGGACGGCTGGAGCGTGGAGACGTGACGGTGCACGCCTCCAAGTCAAAAAGGCTCTTGACTACACAGCGATTGCACAGTGAAAGAAGCCTCCGTAGTCAAAATGGTTTCTGACAGCACAGGAAGCGGGCCTACGAAAGCCAGGCGCGTCACGCCCCGTCGCCTCGCCATTAATGCTGGTAATTGAGGAGCCGATCACCGGGAGGAGCCGATGCCGACCGGGGAGGCCGATCACCGGGAGACGCCGATGCCGACCAGGAGACGCCGATCTTCTGGGGCGGAAGAAGTAAGTCTCGGGCCCGGGGAGCGGCGCCTGGGACCAGGGGCCGAGGCCGTCGGTACCCGGGTCCCGGGGCCGAGGTAGTCGGCACCCGGGGACCGGCGCCGAGTCCGTGGTTCTCGGGAAAGGGGGCGTACCCGGATAGGCGGCTCCCGGGTTCGGGGGTGAGTCCCAAGACCGGGGAGGGGGCTCTCGGGCCCGGGGACGACGAACCCGGGCACGGGGTGGCGCATCCGGGGGCGAGGCCGATAACGATAACGATAACGCCTCGGGGCCGAGGCCCGGGGCTGATGGAGGCGGCGCCCCGGGGTCGAGGCCGATGGAGACAACGCCCCGGGCGCGAGGCCCGGGGCCGATGGAGGTGGCGCCCCGGGACGGGCGGGTCCCGGGGCCGATGGACGAGACGCCGCCTTCCTCGGGGCGGTGCTCGGGCCCCGAGCACTCAGTGGGACGACAACCGTAGCTGGCCGTCTTTTGTGCACAATGTGGCCCCGGAGGATCTCTGACGTGGCCGGGGATCCACGCGTCCCCACAGAATGTGGGACCCCCAGTTCCATTTCGCCGACACCTTCAAAGTACAAAAGTTACTCTCTTGTAAAAGAATTACTCCACTGGCAAATCGCCACCACCAGTTACCCGGTTACAAATTTAGAATTAGTAATCTATTTACTTGTAACGCCCCGGTTTCCGGACCGTTAAAAACTATTTTAGTAAAAACCCTATTTTTAAAATTTTTTGGCTTTTTATGTATGCTTAAGGACTAGTGCCGTAGATCTCATATCAAAGCCTCCCTTGCAACCCTAAAACCTCGGTCCCAAACTCTCTCTAGATCCTGAGACTCAAATTTTGCAATTCGTCTGTCTCTCTCTAAATTTTCTCGGAAAATTCAAAATCAAAATACCTCTCAAAAATTTCTCTGTACTCGGGTTCGAATTTTGTAATTCGAAACCCTCCAATAAAAACCCTTCGAAAGTTGCCTTTGAAGCCTTTCATTGAAAATCTCCAAATTCCCTTGGAGACCAAATCCTCAAAATGTAAATCGAAATTCAAATCCGAGATCCTCTTTTTAATTTCCTTCGAGATCCTTCCTAAAAATTTCTATTGAGGATCGAATCCTCTCTGAAACCCTCACTAAAGCCTCCTCAGAAACTCAGAAATTAACTCATTTCAGAAGTGTGTGTGTGTGTGTGTGTGTGTGTGTGTGTGTGTGTGTGTGTGTGTGTGTGTGTATTTGTGTGTGTGTGTATAAATATGCATATATGTATCTATAAATCCACCTCCCAATTAAGAGCCCTTTTTGGAACTCCTTGAAAATCAAATCCCGGAGTTAAATTGACATTTCAATCCAAAACCCCTCCTTAATCCCTCTGTTTCCTTTTTCAGATAACCTCCCAAAAATATAAATAAATGCTCAAATCCAAGGCACAGAAACCCCTCTCAAAATTCCCAAAAGTCCCAGAAGTCCAAATCTCAAATCCAAAACTAAATCTCCAAATTATCCCTTCAGAAACACTCTCTCTAAACCCCTCTTCCATATATATATATATATATATATATATATATATATATATAGATGGGCTATATAAAGCACAGCCCCATTCTATGCAACATACTCCTGTCCGTTGGATGAGTTGCTAAAATTCACACTGCGCTCAGATGATGGATGGACGGATCGCTCTGTTCAGACGTAACGGCGCACTCACCTAACTCGCAACGCTCTCTTCCGCCTGCTCCTCCCCTCAGCCGCGCCGCCGCCTCCTCCTGCTCGCCTAGCGCCGTCGTCATCCTCATCGCCGTGGCCATTGCTGAAGTCCCCAGCCGGCATTGGTCGCCTTCACTTGCCGCCGGTGAGCACCCTACTGCGCCGCCCTCTCCTTTCTTCCTCCCCGGTGCCTCGATGTTTTTCTCCCATCTACTGTGCGCCGTCGCCTGCCGTCGCCGCCGTGTTCTGCACGCCGCCGCTTCGCTTGTGTGCTGCTGCCTCCCCTCTGCCTCGGTGAGCCCTAGCCATCGCCGCCTCTGGAAGACGCCGCTGGTGAGCATCCAAACCACGCCTCCTCCTTGGACCGTCGGCATCGTCGTCATCTCCCCTACACCCGAATCGGTGCCCCCTTTCCTCTCTACCGAACGCCGTGGCCATGGCCGGCCGTGACGTCCCTAGCTGCTGCTCCCGCTCTGCGCCCTATCACCGTCCAGCCATCCTGGGGCCGCCGCCCCTCTGCTGCATCCCGAGTACGCCGTCCCTCTCTGAGCATGGATTCCGATGGTTCCACTCACATCACTATTGTTTGTCGATTTGGGAAAATAGGGTTTCCAAAGGTTTTTAAAAACCCGACATGCGATGTCGGCGGAATTGCGAAACAAAATTTATTTGCAAAAATCTACGGTGCAAAGTGATCGCCTGTGTGGCGGCACTTCGTATTCGCATATAAGGACCGTTTCCTTAGGGAATTTCGTCCAAGCATCTCACAGTGCGACCACACGGGTGGAATGGGACACCCCTGGCCGAATAACTAGTGTTCCCAGGATCGTTTTTAGTTGCTTATAAATGTGGGACTAGTTGGGTGCCAAGAGGGCGATATACCCCCGTCCCTGAGTACAGGAAATGAGTTCCTGGTACTTGGTTGAGAGAACCTATTTATAGGGCAACGTGCTATCCTGGAAAGGCTCTGGAAAGGCCTTGCCGCGAACCTCCCCATCTGATCAGTGAGGGAGTAAGCTTGCGTCGTGTAAAGCGTGCACCCTTTGCAAAGGTCTATAATCTGTTCGAACAACCGTGCCCACGGTTACGGGCGAATGTGAGGTAATTCCTCTAGCGCAGTATTGTTTGCCAGTGCTTTGCAAAAGTAATTTGTGGTATGGGAATCGTTACTAGAATCGGTCTCAGTGGCTGATGGATGATCTGAGTGGTCTAAAACGGGACTGTGTGACCCGAGATGTCGAATGGCATCATAGCTTAGGCTTCCCGAGTGGATGCGGTGTATGTTTTGAGTTGAGATTATGGATGGCTCGAGGAGCCACTGAGATGAGATATAAGATGAAGTTCTAGATAGGATTAAAGTGAAAGAAAAATAATAGAGGAAAAATGAGATTTTGTCTTGGAGTGGATGAAATTAAAAATAAAGTAATAGATGAGGATGCAGTGGTAAGCTGCTTGTGGGCACACCCACTGAACCGCTGTCGTGATCTGACAGGCGGTATACGAACATTTAAAATTAATTAAAATTTGATTCATCCGTTTGAGTTGTTGAAAAGCAATTCGCGGACAGGATCGAGGCGAGAGCCTCCTTCCAGTCACATTGAGACAACTCACACTTAGGTTTTCGAAAATGTTTTCAAATGAAAAGATTTGCGAAATAAACCCTAGCTTATCTTTGATAGCCTGCATAACTCACATTTTCCGTGACTTGTTGAGTATGTAAGTACTCAATCTATTTCTTTTCTCCCCTCATTCAGGAAGAGTGGAGTTGAAGTGAAGATTAGGGTTTCTTTCATAATTCCAAGCCGTTACTTATGGATTGGGTTCTCGCTGCGCTGTCGTTCCGCTGCTGTTGTTCTGTTTGCAGGTTGATGCTTAGGGCTTGCCCAAAGCCACAACTTATAAAGGTGTAGTATATATATTTATTTATTTAGCTAATTGTTGTGATACATCTCCGTTGACCACGGGTACCAGCAAGGTTTTCTGGGATTGGTACCGGCATCGCGGTTTCGTGGGAGTTGGTTCACATCAATCTCCTGCGGCGCTTCCTCTCTGATATCACTGTAGGTGGTGCTAGGGTGGAGGCGCTACAGAGGTGGTATCAGAGCATAGGTTTGATATAGGAACGAAACCCCTTCCCTCTTAGGATGCCTTTAGGGACAATATATTTAAATATAAGGACTATTTGTGAAAATTTTCTAATCTCTTCTCTCACTCTAAATTTGCAAAAAGAATTTTCTCATCCTTTACCCCCTCAAAAGACATAGAATCTAGATACTTTCCCCTTCTCGCCTGAAGACATGACGTCTCCGCGACACTCGAGACAGGACATGAAGATGGAACCAAGAAGAGTTTAACCTTAGAAAACGTCGCGAACTCGTTAGGAGCTTTGCGAAGATAGTGCATGAGTGCGTTATGACTGGTAGTCCGTTCTTGCATGGTGTGTTCCAGTCTTGGACTTGGCCACACCTAGTTTGGTCTTCCCATTTGCGAAAGGAATTTTTCGCGGTTAGATTTCTTTTTCTTCTCTTCTGTTTTCTCCTCTCCTAGCATTCTCCCCCTTACCTTGACCTTTCCGGGCTAGAATGGTTCGTCATACCCATCGTCGAAACCGTGCCCCTAACTGCTCCGGATGCAGAAGATGTTCAAGACACCCTAACCTTCAAGACCGCAGATGAAGCAACAGAAGATCAGGGTCCGCCAGAGCAGATGAACCTACAACAAGACCTGGAAGATTAAGTGACAATACCGGCGTAGTCACCAGGATGTCGTGAAGCTTTTGCCAAAGGATGAAGTTCGGAATAATGTAAAGAACCAACGAGGACCTAGTTAGATAGGTGCCCTAGTTCTCCCTCGTAGCCCTCATGGTTCCCCTTATCTCGAATTTTGGGGACGAGATTCTTTTTAAGGGGGGTAGGCTTGTAACGCCCCGGTTTCTGGACCGTTAAAAACTATTTTAGTAAAAACCTTATTTTCAAAAATTTTTGGCTTTTTGTGTGTGCTTAAGGACTAGTGCCGTAGATCTCATATCAAAGCCTCCCTTGAAACCCTAAAACCTCGGTCCCAAACTCTCTCCAAATCCCGAGACTCGAATTTTGCAATTCGACTATCTCTCTCTAAATTTTCTCAGAAAATTCAAAATCAAAATACCTCCAAAAAACTTCTCTGTACTCGGGTTCGAATTTTGCAATTCGAAGCCCTCCAACAAAAACCCTTCGAAAGTTGCCTTTGAAGCCTTTCATTGAAAATCTCCAAATTCCCTTGGAAACCAAATCCCCAAAATGTAAATCAAAATTCAAATCCGAGATCCTCTTTTTAATTTCCATCAAGATCCTTCCTAAACATTTCTATCGAGGATTGAATCCTCTCTGAAACCCTCACTAAAGCCTCCTCAGAAATTAACTCATTTCAGAAGTGTGTGTATATATATATGTGTGTGTACAAATATGCATATATGTATCTATAAATCCACCTCCCAATTAAGAGCCCTTTTTGGAACTCCTTGAAAATCAAATCCCGGAGTTAAATCGACATTTCAATCCAAAACCCCTCCTTAATCCCTCTGTTTCCTTTTTCAGATAACCTCCCAAAAATATAAATAAATGCTCAAATCCAAGCCACAGAAACTCCTCTCAAAATTCCCAAAAGTCCTAGAAGTCCAAATCTCAAATCCGAAACTAAATCTCCAAATTATCCCTTCAGAAATTCTCTCTCTAAACCCCTCTTTCATATATATATATATATATATATATATATATATATATATATATATATATATATATATATATATATATATATATATATATATATATATATATATGTATATCAGAGTCCCTCTGCAAAAAATTCCCTTGATTTAATTCCCGAGAAATCAAACACCAAATTCCAAAATTAATACCCTTTCAATTCTCCAAAACAATCCCTATCCATTTCTTCCATATATATATATATGTGTATATATATATATATATATATATATATATATATATATATATATATATATATATGTGTGTGTGTGTATATATATATATATATATATATATGTGTGTATATATATATATATATATATATATATATATATATATATATATATGTGTGTGTATATATATATATATGTGTGTGTATATATATATATATGTGTATATGTGTATATATATATATATGTGTATATGTGTATATATGTATATATATATATATATATATATGTATATATATATATATATATATATATCTTTATCCAAAACAAATATACATTCAAATCCTAGCGAAAGAATACCCCATACAAAATCTCAGGAATTTTGTGGTCCAAAATATAAAATTTTGGATTTAAAATCCTTTTCCAAATCCTCCAAAACCTCCCCAAAACAATTCCGGAGAAAATACTAAGTAGTACTGTTCCAACGGGCCATCTTTCCTTCCCTCGGCCCACTTGGCCTCAGCCCCCTCCCGCACGCACCAGCTGGCGATTGGGCCTCACCGGCCAGGCACCGCCACCCGCAAGCGACACACGCACGTGCTACGGGACTGGGTCCCCACCTGTCAGCGTCTTCGGCCAAGTATCGCTGACACCGACACGTAGGCTATCACAGCCCTAAATCTAATTTCAGGTAATTAGGGTTATGACCTACTGTCAGTAGAGTGCACAAATTAAATTCTTGCATTGTCACTTCATGCGAAATTAAAGTTTGTAAATATTTTCAAACCCTCAATAATTAAACCCTAATCGGCAAAAACCAAACATTTCCAAAAAAAAAAGTGCATCTTATTGGACAGAATCATATGTCAGAAATAATTTATTCAAATATTAGTTTATTTACCATGAATTAATATAATTTTTCCAGAATTTATTTCATTAGTTTAGACCCTTAAAAATTCAAACAATTTTCAGCCTGGGTCCTATTTGTTGAATTTCTGTGAGCAAACCATTTTGAATTTTTGTGTGAAACTTTTGAAAATGGAACCTAGGTAGTCTAGGCTAGCTACACAAAAATCACCATATTTTTAACACTAGTTTTGCTTGCTCAATTTGAATTTTTAAGTGAAGGGGGATAAATAAATCTGTAAAACCCTGGAAAAATGGCTAAAACACTTCTGCACCTGGGTTTTTACCCATCTCCCTCTCTTTCCCATTGACCATCACGCCCTGGACCCACCTGGCAGTGCCCCTAGCTCACCCAGCCTGCGGTCCAGCGAACCCAAGTGAAGGAACACGCTCTGGGTCGGCACAGAAGCTTTTCGACGCGTGTTTGATGTCGTGGCATGTGAAGGACTCGTTCTCTCGTCCTCTAACTCTTCCAGCTAGCTAGCCTGACCTCAAAACTCCACCTGAGAGCTGAGAAACCGAGGGAGAGCTCCTCTGGCTCCCTGTTCCTCCTCTTCTCTGCCGCTGGCCGCCAGGAAGAAGCTGTCATCGCCGCTCGGTCCTCCGGCGCTCTCGCCGTCTCTTTCGCGTTCTTTGCTCGCCTCGGGATGCCGTAACTCCTGCCTTAATCTTGTCTTCTAACTCGCAGTAAATCGTCGGGAACGCCGCCTCGTAGTCAGCACTCGGGAGCACGCCCAGCGCACGGCGATGTCGCCACCGGGCAGCTGCACCATCGTGCAGACGTTCCCGCCATTCGGGCTCGTCTCTGGCCGGGCTGCTGTGCCAGCTGTTCCGCCTCAGCACCAGAAGCCAAACGACCCAAGAATCCCTGGAAACCAAGCCCTAAGCGCCGAGAACGGCCGTCGTCTTCTCTGGCTCCGGCCGAGATCCGCCGAGCCATTCCCGTCCAACCGGTGAGCCGTTCGTCGATTCTTTGCGTTGATAGCATCCTAGGGTGGCACCTAACCCTCTACACGTGCTTTCTCTACCGCGCACGCAGCAGATTGAGCCAGCCACGGTGAACCCGAAGGTTTTGCCGCCGCCGGGAGTACTCCGCCATCGCCGGGCCTCTCGTGAGCTCGCCCAACCTATCCCGAAGCACGGTGAGTCTCCTGAGGACTCCTAACACCCGCTCCATGCAATTCCCGACTCAGTTTGTGGTTGCTTTGGCACATCCACGAGCAGCCCGAGAGCATCCGCCACTGGAGCTTGCCGCCGGCGAGTTTCCGGCCACCGTCGGCCACAAGACCACCACCGACGTGTTCGCCTCATCATCCTCTGTCTTTCTCCTGTAGGCCCCTCCCTGAGTCGCGCCGCCGGCGCCGCCCAACAGAGCCGGCGGCCCACGCCGCCTCGTGCCTGCCCTGCTCTGTCTCTCTGATGAGCGAGCCCCACCTGTAAGGGAGAAAGAGAGAAAAAGAAAATCCGAGAAAAACAAATGTTTGATTTATTTTGTAACTGAAAAATAGGTAAACTTCAAAAATACATAAGAAATCCATCTTAGCACATTTTTGAGTGAAACCAATTTTGTTAGCTCTGTAAATTTGTGAACTTTAATACCGTCAAATAAAATATGACCACCTCTGTGTAGAAAATGTCTATAAAATAAAATGAAGCAAAAATAACCTATTTTGTGCTTAAGAACTTGGAATATTTCTATAAAATCCACTATAACTCCTTTTGAGGTGAACCAAATTTCTTTGGATTCATAAAAATTTTCTCTTTAATTTTATAAAATAAAAAGTGAGAACTTATGTGTAGGATTTTTCTCTAAAAATGGAAATATCTATTATATACCTCTTTATAACCCAAAAGTTGATAAATTTCTAGAAAATTCATCCTAGCTGCTAAAAATATGGAACCAATTGTGTTTAACTCAGAAAATTGTAATCTTTGCTGTGGATAATTTGTATTTGACAAAACTACCTCCCAACATAAGCCTAAATAATTTCTAGCCCTTTCTTTTTACAAACTTGAGAATTTCACAACTAAATCATTTTAAATTAAATTTCAGTGAACCAAATTTAGTTGGAACCAGTAGATTATGCTATTTTATATAAAAATGCATGCCTTCTTGAAATCTTAATAGAAAATGTCAGCCAAAATATAATGACTTAAGGTTACAATATAAATATTTACAAAACTGCCATTTTCAGCCTTCCTCGCTTGTTATTTTTGTATCTCCCAAACCAGAGATGCAAATGACTTGGTTCTTTTTCCTAAAATCTTGTTAGGACATGCCCTACCTACTGTTTTTATTCCATAATTAATTGATCATTTATGCATAGACATGTTTTATTGCTTCTTATTTGTATATTCACTTTTTATCGATAGATTCGGTGGTTTTGGAGTACGAGGAAGCTAACCCAGAAGTTGAGTGTGACCACTCGCTGCAGCAAGGCAAGCATCTAAACAAGCTACTAAGCAAGCATCTAAGCATATTGAACCCATATTTTCAATAAATTGATTTGTTTGCGAAGGAAATATCTATATGCATGTTTCGGTCTTGTTAAAATGGGAAAAACGGATAGAGTTTATATTACCCAATTGAATGCATTTATATTCCTTGATTGTTGATTCCATATTTATACCTTGTCACCCATGGTTAAGGACTTTGGGATACTTTTATTTTATCGAATGCTTAGCCATGTTTAATTCTAGACTTAGAAAAGTCCGATAGATGGAGCTATCAGTTCAAAACTAGTTTAATACGTATGGATGTGTTAAAATCTGAAAAGAATAACTTCTAATTTATAATTAATAAGATGTTTGACTAGGACGGATGATGGGGCGATGACGGGATGGTGTTTCCCCGATGCACGTAGCTCCATCTAGGTCGTTAAGGACCGAACATGTTGACATCTATTCGAGCACCTTACGTACTTCCACACGCTGGTATGGGACGACTTAACTCAGTAGCACGGGAGGCTGTGGCCATCTACGCCCGTCCGTCAGTCATGAGGAGGGATTTCCTTTGGAGGACCTCGAGCGCGCCTGACTTTGGCGAGGTGCCTCCGCGACGGTGAGCCCACCTTAGTCACCACACACGCACGACTAAGTCGTCGGGGGCCCAGACGGTGTAGTGGTTGGGGCTAAGCGTGCAAAAAGTTTGTTGTGACCTCTAGTCCGCACTCAATGTATAGAGTGTGGGTACAGATATGTACGGATCAAACTAGAGTGTAGCCGTTTGGCTTCTATCACATTGTGTGGGTAAAGATTACACCTCTAATCAGAGTAAGAACTATTCGAATAGCCGTGTCCACGGTCACAGACGACCGCTGATGTGTTAGTCACTCATTTAGCATCCAACTTTGATATGTGGAGGTGGAATTATGTTGTTATATCATGACTTAGGATAGTCATAAAATGGATGGTTATATAAAAGCGTTTAATGATAAATATGACTTGGTTTTAGTCATGGATAATGATATGCTTATGTAGCATAATTGTTTAGGCAAGGTGGCCCATGGATGATGATTAGAGCATGGTTTGTGCTCATTCTTACTTACATTTCAGAAATTATAAGCTTGCTGTCCTAAATTTTCAGATTGAGCCATTTCGCAAATGCTTATGTTTTAAATGTATTACTGCTCAATAAAATCAGCTTTATGCAAAATCGATCAACCTAGCCCATACTCCTTGATGTAGAGACTAGCATTACTCCTTTGTACTATTATTATTGGTATAAGTCTAACTGAGTACTTATTGTACTCACGCTGCATCTTTCAGGTGAGGATATCGACGACGCTGATGTGATCTACTATTATCCCGCCGAGGGTGGCGAGGATAATGTGTAGTTGAAGTTAAGTTCTGCCCCAGTCGGTTGCCTTGTGGGATGGGTATGGCGCCACTGGTTTTACCCTTGATGTTTATATTTTTCCGCTGCTATCTTTTGTGTCACTTTGTGATGAATTAGGGTGTGAACCCTCTATGTAATATATATATAACCCTACTGCTCGTTTATCCATATTTAGAGTACTTGTGATGTTATCAATGCTTGCGATGAAAGTGAGAGGCTAGTCGCTTTCCTGGGGACTAGCTGAACATGAGTATGAGTTGTGTAGAATTGAGATGGTTGGGGGATAGCTATTGTGGTTCGAGTCCTCTGGGGTATGTATCGTGTTTGGTCGCCACCATCGAGTGTTTGACGGGCGTTATGACGGGAGGACTGGCAAGCTATCCTTATGATTATCTCTTTTGTACACTTCTCGGTATTTTGGATTTGTATTATGAACGGGTAAATATTACAGCAAGGCTGCAATGAGGATGGATGGTTACCGTACTTAATTGGGTTTTATTTGAGATCCCATCCATCTAGATATTTCGCGTTGTCATAATAATTACTCTCCATAATGCACTTCCGGGGTGCCTACACGGCCCCCGCGGTCAGTCAGTCATTGTCGTCTTCCCATCGTCTTCCTTCTCCCTCGTTCTCTCTCTTTGTTATATATCTCTCTCTCTCGAACTCTCTCGTCCCTCCTCGAGTCGACCGCCCCGCGCCCATACCTCCCTGTCCCGGCAAGCACAAGCACACGCTCCCCTTCGTCAACCTTGCGGGACCCGCTTCCCTGGCAGGCCGGCACGAGTCGCGGTGCTCGGTCAAAAAGCCGGCGTGAGCCGAAGCTGTCTCTCTGTCGAGGTCAAGCCGCGATTCGTCCTGTCTCCCATTCTGTTTGGTCTCCTCCCCGTCTCCTCTGTCCTTCTTCCCCTCTCTTGCAACAACCGAGGAAGCGAGGTGACGCCGACCACAGGAGCTTGGCATCGTCGCGTCCCATCAAGCCAGCAGCGCCATGCTGCCTCTCCATCGCCTCTGTCTGTCGTCGCGACGCGCCGCCTCCCGTGACTATAAATCCCAGCCCCGCCACACCATATTTTGCCCCCAAGCTCGAGCTCTCTCTTTCTCTCTCCGCCACCGCCGTTAAACCTTTCGGCCTCGACCCAATCCGACAACTCCCGAAGCCAATCCAATAAACTAACACCACCACTGAGTTCCTCGCCCCCTCACGAGCCCAGCCGTGTCTCCAATTGCGCTCGAGCACCGCCATAGGGAAAACGCCCAATTTGGCCGCCGCCGCCCCGCCATTGACGCCATCGTCGATTTCTCGCCGTTGCGCAAGGTAGGGGCCAATGCTTCTTTCCATTTCCTTCCTCTACTCAAGCCACGTCCAAACCCGAAGCTCCCGACCTCTCTCCATCGCTCCTCGGTTGCCGGGGACCGCCATCCCCGTGCCACCTCGCCGCCGCTCTCGGGTCGCCGTCGCCCGCTGCCGTCAACCACTAATAGCTCAATCCGAGCCGCTCACTGTATTCCTCGTCTTCCCCGCTCCCTGTTCCCTTTTCCCCGATGCACTGCCACTCGCCACATCCTCTCCGGCCACCATGCGCCGTCGATGCCCGGCCGTCTCCTGTACCCCATCCGGCACTCCCCTGTTTGACCTGTGGGCCTCGGCCCACTGATCCCCCCCGATCGCCGACCTGTGGGCCTCTCTCGGTTAAGCATATGACGAGTGGACCCCATCTGATAAGTGCACAGTAATACTATACTCCCTCCTATCCCACTGGTCTGTGGGCCCAGCCCCATTAACAAATTTAATTAATCACTATTTGCAAATATGATCCATTGACATGCGGACCCATGCACAATGAACCACCCAATAACTCCTTTTTTTCTCTCACTGCATGTGGGGCCACCCATGTCACCCTCTCTCCCTTGTTATGACATGTGGGCCCTGCTATCACTCTCTCATCTCTCCTCTACCTATGACATGTGGGCCCCTTCCATCCCTCTCTCCTCTCTAGTCAATGACATGTGGGGCCATCATGACAACCATCTCCCTCTCTCTTCCATGTGGGCCAGCTCTCCATTTCTCTCTCAGTCACTGACAATGGGCCCCACCTGTCAGCCAAGGGAATATTCCCTTGGCATATTCTTTTTCAATTCAAATAATTCCCTTTTAATTCCAAAAAATACATTAAACTTCCAAAATTCATATCTTCTCAATCGTAACTCCGATTGACCCTGTTCAAGTCTCTAAATTTTTCTAAAAATGAGATATACCTCATGGCACTATTAGTTATTAATAATAGTATATTATTTCTAGGGTTTTGTGTATTTTTTCTCATTTTGCGTGTAGTTGACGCTTCAAAAATTCGTCGAACGTCGGATTCTCACGAAGTTGAAGACGAAAACTGAGGCAATTCACTCCTTGACCATATTGCTCCTAAATCTGAAACGTTTTGTTTGCAAAATTGCATTGCTAGTGTGCACGATAAATTGATCGGCCTCGGTTTGCGTGTCGAACCGATGGACCTCCCTAGTAGCTACATAAATCCGGTAGGATGTTGAACTCTATTCCTTGTCGCTCCACCTCGTGGTACCTCGGTTACCATGCTCTCTGAGCATGGATTCCGATGGTTCCACCCACATCACTATTGTTTGTCGACTTGGGAAAATAGGGTTTCCAAAGGTTTTTAAAAACCCGACATGCGATGTCAGCGGAATTGGGAAACAAAATTTATTTGCAAAAATCTGCGGTGCAAAGTGATCGCCTGTGTGGTGGCACTTCGTATTCGCGTATAAGGACCATTTCCTTGGAGAATTTCATTTGAGTATCTCACAGTGCGACCACACGGGTGGAATGGGACACCCCTGGCCAAGTAACTAGTGTTCTCAGGATCGTTTTCGTTTGCTAATAAATGTGGGACTGGTTGGGTGCCAAGAGGGCCATATATCCCCGTCCTTAAGTACAGGAAATGAGTTCTTGGTACTTGGTTGAGAGAACCCATTTATAGAGCAACGTGCTATCCTGGGAAGGCTCTGGAAAGGCCTTGTCGCGAACCTCCCCACCTGATCAGTGAGGGAGTAAGCTCGCGTCGTGTGGGTAAAGCGTGCACCCTTTGCAAAGGTCTATAATCTGTTCGAATAGTTGTGCCCACGGTTACGGACGAATATGAGGTGATTCCTCTAGTGTAGTATTGTTTGCCAGTGCTTTGTAAAACTGATTTGTGGTATGGGAATTGTTACCAGAATCGGCCTCAGTGGCTAATGGATGACCTGAGTGGTTTGAAACGGGACTGTGTGACCCGGGATATCGAATAGCATCATAGCTTAGACTTCCCGAGTGAAAGCGGTGTATGTTTTGAGTTGAGATTATGGATGGCTCGAGGAGCCACTAAGATGAGATATGAGATGAAGTCCTGGATAGGATTAAAGTGAAAGAACAATAATAGAGAAAAAAAAAGAGATTTTGTCCTGGAGTGGACGAAATTGAAAATAAAGTAATAGATGAGGATACAGTGGTAAGCTGCTTGTGGCACACCCATTGAACCACTGTCATGATCCGACAGGCGGTATACGAACATTTAAAATCAATTAAAATTTGATTCGTCCGCTTGAGTTGTTGAAAAGCAATTCGTGGACAGGATCGAGACGAGAGCCTCCTTCCAGTCACATTGAGACAAGTCACACTTAGGTTTTTGAAAATGTTTTCAAATGAAAAGATTTACAAAATAAACCCCAGCCTATCTTTGATAGCCTACATAACTCATGTTTTTCGTGACTTGCTGAGTACGTATGTACTCAATCTATTTGTTTTCTCCCCTTATTCAGGAAGAGTGGAGTTGAAGTGAAGATTAGGGTTTCTTTTATAATTCCAAGCCGTTGCTTATGGATTGGGTTCTCGCTGCGCTGTCGTTCCGCTGTTGTTGTTCTGTTTACAGGTTGCTGCTTAGGGCTTACCCAAAGCCGCAACTTATAAAGGTATAGTATATATATTTATTTATTTAGCTAATTGTTGTGGTACATCTTCGTTGACCGCGGATACCAGCAAGGTTTCTTAGGACTTGTACTGGCATCGTGGTTTCGTAGGAGTTGGTTCACGTCAATCTCCTGCGGCGTTTCCTCTCTGGTATCACTGTAGGTCTCCGCCTAGACCTATCATCGCACCGATGGATCCGGGACGCGACGCCGCCACCGCTTGGGCATGCCATCTTTTCTTCCTCTTTGCCACCATCCCTGTTGCCGTGGTTCAACTCCGGGCTGACGTCCCACGTCAACCAGGTCCATGACGCCCGATCTAGCGCATGCGACGGCGACAAAGACGACCTCCTCCGCGGGCCGCCCTTCCAAGGGGCCATCACTACCGAACCCCTCCTCTCTAGCTACAAAGGCGTGCGGCCACAGATCCAGTGGTTCTGCCCCGCCGCCACCTGATGCCCTCTCTACACGGCTTGGGCGGCAAGATTGGATGCAGTGGTAGAGCCTTCAATGCGCGATGGCGAGGACATGGTGGCGACACTGCTCCTATTGCACCCAAATCAGCCGTCCCCCATGCTGCCGGTGCAGATACGCTGTCCTCCACACCCGATCTAGCACCTCCGGGCGCAACGCGGCTTGCTGACGGCCACAACAGCTCGTGCTCTCCAATGCCGTCGAGCGACTTGGTGACGACGGTGGCGACTCGGGAGGAGGCGAGGTCACGGTGCCGTGGTGGTTGGCAGTAGCCTCAGCCCTTCTTCTCCACCATGGCAAGGAGCACTCCATGCCCTGATACTTTTTTTCGACACCGGCGCCGGTGGGCCAACTCCGTCACCACCATCCTCGTCCGTACGTCTCCCTGATGCCTTTGGGTGGTGGATGATGGGCGGAGGTCCGATCCAAAAAAAAGGGGAGAATGGGAGAAATGGGCAGTGAGGGTGGTTGGTTCCGGTGATAAATAGAGAAGAAAACGAGTAGGGTAAAATAATGAGACCGCCTATTGATCAAACATTTTAAAAAATAAATCCATCAATCGATTGCAGTTGCACATATCTATAATTTAAGTTACGCGTGATCGATAAGTTAGATGCAGTTGCACATATTTATAACTGAGTTGTACAAATTTATAACTAAAGTTGTGCGTGATCAATAATGGTAACTTCAATAAGTTAAAAGTACAACTATAATAAGTTGAAAGTGATGCTTAGAACTTGCTTCCCCTGCTCTGAGTCTCAAAGTTCCATTCACCGGCCAGCATTGTTATTTAATAAAATCAAAAATCAATATTTAATCAATAGCAAATCTGTAAAAACAATTACTGCTTGTATAATCATCTCTCATGCGATATGGGAGAGGAGGGGTTAGGTGGGGACACGCGGGATGGCTGGGACGATCGTCGGGCGGTCTTCGTGAGACACGCCAGATAGGTTAAGTAGCACGGTACGTGTGTTATAGTAACTCTCATGTTTTTCTTTTTCTCTTCTTTTGCCTGTGCCTGAAGCCTGAAATTCCGCAAGTATGCCATGTGCCACGCCGTCATGCGGCTGGGGCGACAGAAGCGGTCTTTGCTTACTACCGCACCAAAAGAGGCTAGTGGGAGGGCATGCCTATGAGGCGACGATGACGACGGCGAGGACATCTCCGGCGGGAGACCCGAGCGCGCGACCCAGTCCGAGCGCCGTCGGAGGAACTGCACCCTGTTGCTGCCTTGTACCCGCACTCGTGGTGTTGGACGAAATGCTGGCCCGTGCCGAGCTCCCGGCATGGGTTCCCCAGGAGTGCGCCCGAGGTGGTCGACGCATTGCCTGACCCGGCGGGGGTGTCTCTGTCCGGCCTCCGTTGCTTCAGGGTCTGCAGCTGTGCGTTGCCCGTGCCGGGAGGCGTTTCTTGGAGCGCGCGCACTTGGCGGAGATGTCAGGGTGCAGACTGAACTGTTTGAGCATGGCGATGTTCACCGTGCGAAGGTATGTTGTTCTACTGCACGCCCCTCATACTTCAGCGTTGGGATAGGTTGATAATACATTTCTACTTAGCGTTGCCAATTTGACAGAGTCTACACCTTCCAGTTCATCTATGGTGCCCTGAATTATCTGTGTATAGTTGTTTTGTGGAAAAAAAAGGAATTATCTTCAGGAATCTAGCAACCAGTGTTTATTTGTACTAATCATTTGATGACGGCAATCAAATCTGGGTGGTGGATTGGCCTTCACTAGTATTTAGTTTCCAACATATGCGATCAACATGTCATTAGTTTAATCTGTACCATGTTTTTTACTACCTCTGGGTTTAGTGGGCATGTATATACTATCACGGGTCTAACTCCAAAGTGGTCCTGTCTGTGATGCTTTTATTAGTGTCAATACTAGCCAGGCTGGTGTGGATTCTCATCATTGATCTGTTCCAACTTATTACTAGTCATTTACAAGTTCACATGTCGCACTCAATTTCTTAATATGCTACTTTAGCAAGCTGCTACAATACAAAACATTGTTATTGCTGTGGGGTCAAGCAAAGACAACCTGTCCAGTCCCATGTCCCAACCCCTGTACCTCTCATTGTATGGTCATTGACTTCACTAGGTCTTCTCCCTTAGTCCCCTTTGTATCGTTCACAATATCCCTGTTCTTATTGTTCATACCACCATTGAGCTACCATGGAATCCTTAAAACAATTTCGCTTTTTCTGAGGAGCTGTCATGCATTAGTTAGAATGCAATGATGGAGGGTGGCTCTAACATGCAACCTCATCTAGGAAGTGAGAGCATAGCAGCGGTGGATGGTGGGCAGCCTGAGACTGAGCTTGTTGAGATCAATAGCTCCACTACTCCAGAACTGGGCAATGATCGTCAGATGGCAGATGAAGTAGCCGACATTGAAAGCCAGCAAGATGGCGAGATGGTCGACATTGAAGCGCAAGATTCTTGCAACGGCTCCAGCATGTCAGCACCACTCAATAACCATGAAGCCAGAATCAAGATCGATTTTGAGTTCCTGTGGAGGTTGCGAAAGTATTTGCTACTTCTTGCTGTGCTAGCTGTTAGTGTCACATACAATGCTGGACTGAACCCACCAGGGGGATTTTGGATGGACAACAGCCCTGTCCACCACGCCGGTGATCCTCTCCTTTCATCTAAATTCTTCCAGCGATATGAAACATTCTTTTACTGCAATGCAACATCCTTTGCTGCATCTCTGGTCTTAATCATCTTGCTTCTAAGTAGGGGTGTGGCCAATCAGCATTTATGGCTTCGCGCGATGCAGGTTACCATGATATTGGACCTCTTTAGCCTTATGGGGGCCTATGCTGCAGGGAGCTGCAGAGCTCTAAAGTCTTCTGCTTATATATTAGTGCTAGTTTTTGTTGTTTTCCTCTATGTTTGGATTCACATTCTAGTATTCATAAAGGTGGTTCCAAAATGGTTAAAAGAGGGTGCACAAACATTCATGCATAAAATTGCAGAGAAGCTGCAAACAATTCTGAAGCAAGTGCTATCAATTTGTCATGCCCCTGCAGAGCAAAGGAGCAAACAAAACGAGAAGGATGAAATCGAGGAGGCTCGTAAGTTCGTATTGATGCTCTCAACTTTTGCTGCTACTATCACATACCAAGCTGGAATGAGTCCACCTGGTGGGTTTTGGGCTGAAAACATTTATGGCTACCGTCCAGCTACTTTTGTTCTTCGCAGGCACAACCTTCACCGCTTCAATATTTTCACCTGTTCCAACGCAACTTCTTTTGTAGCATCTTTGGTCACAATCATATTACTTCTGAGCACAGAATTGAGCCGGCATGGGATAAGGACTCAAGCATTGTTTGTGTGTGTCATAGCTGAACTGTTTGGCCTGATTGTCGCTTATGCTGCAGGGAGCTGCAGGGATGTTGCAACATCACTGTCTGTGATCTTCATAATTGCTGTGGTTTTAATCTGTGCCTTGATCCTTGTTATATTCTTTCAATCCAGAACTGTAACAATGTGGATCGATAATGCAGTGAAACCTGGATTTGACAATGTTCTTAAAAAGCTTTCATGGCCACGGGAAAACGGGTTATCACATGGAAATCGAGAAGGGCCCTTGTCAAGTCCTTGGCAGGATGCAGATCATGGAAATTCGGGTGACCAATCAATTGAAGATGTGAAATCTGCACCAACCAGTGATTTGTATAGCATAAAAGATAGCATACCCGATATGGCAAATCAACTTCATGATCAGAAAGAGAATTTGACCATTACAACAGTACACTCTCCATCAGCAGATGTACAAAGTACAAAAGGTCCTGTGCCAGACAAGGGCTTGTCTGACCCAATTTCAGGACTTGGTGATCTGACAGTATCAGCTAATGTGTCTCAGGCTGAACATAATATAGGCAAGAGCCAGAGGGATCGTGAAGAACAAACTCAACTAATGAGCGGTTGTCATGATATTTCAGAGGCTGATGGAGAAGTCAGACAGTCTGAGAATGGTATAATGAGCAATAATCAAGGCACATGGGATCAAGGTAGAAGCAGTGATGACAGCGAGAGAAATCCAGATGATGTTCGTCTTAAGAAGTCACGCACATACCTATTGCTTCTTGCAGTTCTTGCAGTGTCCTTGACATATCAGGCAGGTCTAAATCCACCAGGCGGCTTTTGGACATTGAATGCCCTTAATCACTCAGCTGGTGATCCCATCCTTGAGGATAATTACCATAAGAGATACCTTGCTTTCTTTTATTTCAACGCGACTGCCTTTCTAGCTTCCCTTGTCATGCTCATTATGCTCCTGAACAAGAAGATGAGCAACAAGGTTATAAAACGCCGTGCATTACAAACGGCAATGATAACTGACTTACTTGCTCTAATGGGGGCTTTTGTTGTTGGGAGCTGCAGGGAGAAAACGAAGTCCATTTACATATCAGTGGTGATATTTTTTGTAGTTGCATATGTTCCTCTTCATGTTTGGGCATCGAGGTATGTAGTTGGCCAGAGGCTAAAGCATGAGCATGTAATGGAAGAATCCCCTTGTGTAGGTGTAGATAATGATGCAAAGGCTGCTAGTGAGAAGGACTTGGAGCGGAGGCGTAATTTGCTTTTCATTCTTGCTATTCTGGCAGCAACTGTCACATATCAAGCTGGCATGAACCCTCCAGGTGGCATTTGGCCTGATGGGAATATTAAAGGTGGCAAGCCTGGCAATCCTGTTCTTCAAGAAAGCCATCCAAAACGCTATGATGTTTTCTACTATTCAAATGCTGTCTCATTTGTGTCATCTGTGGCTGTTATCATACTACTTATCAATAGGGAATCATGTGAGCATGGAATCAAGTCCTATGCACTGCGTGCGTGCTTGATAGCGGGTTTGCTTGGTCTCCTGATTGCTTATTCTGCAGGAAGCTTCAGGAAAGTAAAATCAATAGGTTATCTCATCATAATAACTGCTGCAGTTCTCATATGTCTTTTAATTCAAGTTCTTGTACTGTCATCAACAAAAGAGGCACTAGAATGGCCAGCCAGGTCAAGATGGTTGCAGAAGATTTTGGGGCTTGATGATGCTAAAAAGTCACTAGAAAGTCCAGGTCAGTCAAAAAATGAAAGTAAAGTTGTGGAGTCAGTTCCCCTTATCAATGTAAAGAAAGAAAAAAGGCATAAGTACTTGATGCTGCTTGCAATTCTTGCTGCATCCATTGCTTACCAAGCTGGTCTAAATCCACCCGGGGGTTTCTGGTCGGATGATAGTCCTGATGGCTACGAGGCTGGCAACCCGGTCCTTAAGGACATACACTCCAGACGCTACATGGTGTTCTATGTGTCTAATTCCATCTCTTTCATGGCATCTATTGCTGTAATCATGCTTCTGCTGATTAAATCTGTGAGAAAGAATAAGGTTCCACTCCAAGCATTGTTCTTGATCATGATACTAGACCTGTTGGCCCTGATGGCAGCTTATGCAGCTGGAAGTTGCAGAAAGGTCAGAACATCAATATTTGTCTTCATGGTAGTATGCTGTGTGGTACTGTACCTTATGATTGTAATTATTTTATTAAGCGGTATCGCAAAATGGCTGAAAGAAAGGAAAGGTAGGTGGCCTCTGTGCTGAGCATGATAATGCAACAGAATAACAAGGTGCTGAACGGAATGTTGGAACAATGTTTTGAAATTCCTTGATCATTTGGTTCAAGAAATCAGAAGGACAGCAGTAGGTGAAGGTAGACTGTGTCTTGTATCATATATAAGTTGCTCTCTTAGTGATTTTGAGTAGTTCAGCGTGCTTGCTCCTTTTGTTCTTGGTTATTCCAAGTTTGGCTAGGGGGCACCGGGGCAGTAGTCACACTAGTTCTGTTTTGTCTGCCCCATTCTTTTACTTCTTAATGCTATGATGCACAAATGTCTTGCAGGTTGTGACGTATTTTGTATTTTAGATAAAATCGTGCATTTACCTTTTGTTCAGGATATGATCACGATGTTCTTTGTTGCTGAACAAATATGAGCACGATATTAAGTTTCATTGATGTGAACCTTGTTGGTTGATTCCCTGGCCACCGAGCCAGAGAAAGGCGCATGGGCTTAGCCCACCCTCGCTCCCGCTGCGCCTAACGACGAGGAGCGAGTCTCCCAAACTCGCTCCCACGTCCTTCTCACCCAATCGATGATCGGACGCGTTGTTAATCTTTTGGACTTGCCCCCGATTCTCTCTATGCACATATATAAGAAATTAATCCCGTTAATTGGTACTTAACCAACTCACGGGCTAGCTACCTAAAACCCCAAGACTACCGATCCTAAGACGCACTGAAGGGGATTGAAGAGCAAATTCCATCGCCGCCGCACGGTGATCTCTATCACCGGCGCCCTAACTACTGCATCAAACTACAACGCCAACACGACTTCAATCAGCATCTATGGCTTCATCCTCATCCGGTCAGTACAATCACCGAATTCTGCATAAGTTTAGGTGATCATGCATAGCCTAAGTTAAGTGATCTAAAAATTAGCTCCAATATTGTGGTATTTGAGCGATCTTAGGCCTTTGCATGTTTCCATCACTCCGGGTGATGAAGCCTCTAAGCCGAATAAGACTTTTCTTGCATCGGCTTGGTAAAATTTTAGGGTTAATGTTTCGGTTCATGTTGCAATTAGAATTATTTTTTATGCATCATTTTCTGTTTAAGCGTAATTAGGGCTTAGATTTATATTCAAGTTTGCAATTAAGCTCAATTTCATGGCTTCAGTAGCAATTAGAAGGAGAGGACACATATCAGGGTTAAAATTAAGAAAATCCCCAAATCCCGAAACCCTAATTTCGGAAAAACCTTGAATTAAGAACCCTAATTTGCTTTTTCCCCAAATTAAAAAACCAAAACTCCCAAATCAAGTAAACCTGAGCCGGAAAGCCTCAAATCGATGAAGTCCTTGTAGGATCGAATACAAGAACCAAGCCTACCAGAGGGGGTGAATGGTAGGAAAAACCAAACAACCAATAAAAGAACCCTAAAACTTAATGGACTAACCTGTCAATCACGGTCTGATCATCCTCCTGTCACTCGTCGATCGCTCGCGAATCAAAGAGACACAACTTGATAAACTATTGAATTAGATCAACTTTATTGCATCAAGATATGTTTACAAAGTGCATACAAAGCACTCATCTCTCTCAAAACTAAACTCTAGTTTTTCTCCTTCAAAGGTTGATACCCCTAGAGTCTCAACCCCTTATCTATTTATACCAAAAACCTCCTACACAAAGTAGGAGTAGAATTCCTAATCCTACTAGGACTCCACTCCTAATCCTACTAGGACTCAACCTTTTCAATCTTGGACTCATATCCAAAATAAACTCCTCTTTCCATACGTATACAATTCCTCTTGTATGCCATATGAAATCTTCATCTCCATGTGCGTTGATCTCTAGCTTTTAGTATCCTGCGTGATCTCCCGATCATCCGGACATCAACTTCTCTCAAGTCAACTCCTGATCCATCACCGGCAATACTTCCGAGGCCTTAAGACTCATCTACACATGCAAAAACAAAGAAACCATATCCGAGTACAAGTTCTTCCCCAACAAACTCACATTAGTTACACACACTCATGCCAACATTAACTTATATTTTTAGCAAATGTTCATTAAATAAATCATTTGCAAAACCAATTGTTCATCACAAAATATTAATCATGATAATAATTTATAGTCTTAAGGATTCGGACTTACTGGATTAGCCTTGAGTTGGCCAGAGTGCACCGCGCATGGCATCAGCTCCCCTGCGCGCGCACATGTAACATCCTGAGTTTTGAGATTCAAATGATAGGAAAATTCAAATAACAAAACCGCACCAGTCCAAAAACCTGATTTTCAAAAACTGCATTATGCTGGTTTTTGTCGAGTTCTTGGGAGCTACCGTACCAGTGCCGAGGAAGTTTCTTTATTTTAAAATTAACAAAAGAAAAATAACAATAAATAAATAGTAATAATAATAATTTTGTTTGCACCAGTATTTGAAAACATCCCTACCAACACTATGAAATTCCTTGTTTTAATTTAAAAAAAAGAAAAGAAGAAAAAAGTTTTGTTTGCATTTTCAAATTTTGAACCTAGTTGGAGGAAGCCCAATTTTGTTGGCCTTGGCAGGCCCAGATGGGCAGGCCAGCCCACCAGGCCAACCAGTGGACCGGCCAAGGAGCTGGCTCGGCTTGCCGAGCCTGCCTGCCAAGCCGGCCTGCCGAGCCACCGAGCCGAGACGCGGGAGCCCACCGTCGAGCCCCGCCGCTGTACTGCCTTGTCGCCACCCTGGATGAGCACTCGGCCGAGTCTCGCCACCGGCGAAGCCACGACCGCTCCTCCCTGTCCTGCCGTGCCTCGCCGCCGCCGGAGGCCGCCGCGCCGGGTGAGAACCCTAAGTCCGGAGCCCCGAAGCCGCGCGCCGCAGCTCACCCACCTACTCCTTCGGTGCGCCGCCCCTACCTGAGCCCGTGCACCGCACCGCGGACCCGGACCGTGACGCTCGCGCACTGCTGCAAGCAGCTAGGCAGGCGGAACGGGCCGCGTCGAGACAAGCGGTGGCCGCCTGCGCCTCTCCCGCTCGTGCGCCCGCCTCGCCTCTGCCAGCCGCACGGGGCGCAATCATTGCGCCTTCGGTTGGTCCCTACCTGCTCCTGCCACACGCCGCGCCCGTCAGAGAGAGAGGAGAGGAGGAGGGATGAACTCCATTTTCCGATCCCGCGCGCAGCTCTCTTTCTCTCCCACTCGCTCTCGGTCTCCCTCCGCACTGCCGCCATGGCTGCTCGATGCGCGTCTGCGCCGGACGCGGGGATCTCGGGCGGAGGACGCACCTTAATGGCATGATGACTTAGAGGCCTCGCTCGGTTGGCTCCTCGCGTTGGGAACGGGCCAGCCGGTGCCTACTTAAGCCTGCATCGAGCATCCCCATCCCCCCCATCCTTTCTTCCCCCCTATCCATCCTCGCCACCCTGCGCCATCAACCACGCCGAAACAACCCAGCAGCCGGACGAAGGCGCGGTCCGGCTAGGCTGGAGTGAGGACGACTACGGGCCTCGGGACTAACCACACACGCCAACTCGACCGCTCGCCGCTGCTGGACACAGGACGAACAGCGAGCTCGACCTTCGCCAACCGGTACCCCACTGCTCGTAGCTTGTCCGTGATGCCGCCTCGGTGTGCCGCTTCCCGGCTGCCGCACGGTGGGAACCTGTTGCGACCTCCGTCTCCTCTCCTCCACGCTTGCCTGTGATGAAACCGAGGCCACAATGGCCTCGGCACCGCCGCTCGAGCCGCGTCGACACGCCGTCGCGCATGCATGCACACGCGAACGCACGCGCGGAGCATGTGCTCTGCTTAGCCCCTCCACAGCCGCGAATGTCATAGCACCGCCTCCACCGGGAATTTGGCCTTGGCCGCTCGGCAGGGGGTAGGTTAGGAGGCGTAGTAACTAGCCCCAGCCCCCGCGCGGCCAATTTCTCCCCGCCATCAATGCCATGGTCGCGCCGCTGCGTCCCCCTGCTTCTCTCTATAGTTCGGACTGCGTGGGCCGCAAAACCGCTTGGCCAATTGGGGGGAAACCCTCCCTTACCAACGGCAGAGCCCTGGCGAGGTCGGCCATAGGGCGACGTGCGGCCGGCCAGGACAATTTTGTGGCGAAGGCGCACTGCTCCTCGCCGCGCTCGTGGCCTTCCTTAGTCTTCCCTCCCCGCGACCTCGGCCAGCCGTAGAAGGTAGCATGGTGGTCCTTTGGTGTGTCCCCCGAAGCCCTAGGACGCTGCCGCAAGTCTTGGCGTCGTCGCCCTGCTGTCGCCACGCTGTTGCGTTGAAGCTCGGGCGCTCCACGCCGCCGTCGCCCATCATAACACTGCCCGGGGCCACCGCGGCCTGCGCGCCGCCGCCTAGATGCGGCAGAGGTCCCCATGGACTTCCCCTCGCCGGCCGCCCTGGGTCTCGGCCCGGTGCCACCACGCGCGAGCCACTCTGGGCGAGCGGCCGTGCGGCGAAGAGAGAGACAGAGCGCAAGAGAAGGGGAAAGAAGGAGGAGGCCGTGGGACTGGCATGTGGGCCCAGGAGGATTAGGAATTTAATTACCGTAATTAACCTTAATGACATGTTTAACTTCGGTGACTGACATGTAGGCCATGTTGATTAAGGAAAACTAATTTAAAACGTTTTCAAAAATTGTGTCACTGATAAATAGGGCCCACTCACTTTAAAAACCTATTTAAACCAGTGAAAGGCTATGTGAGGCTAACATGTCGGTCCAGGTCAGGATGTGGGTCACCTAGCCGGTCAGACTTTGACCTAGGCTTCACCTGTCAGCCACTCGAGGCTTTTCCTTTTTGAAAATAATCAATTTCCCATAAAAGGGGCTTAGGGCCCACTAATCAGTGACTCATGGTTTTTTTTAGAAAAACAATTTGAGAAAATGGGGAAAAACAAATGCAGAGTAAGATTTTTTAATTAATTTAATTTAATTCAAATTTGAATTTTTAAACGGTCATAACTCCCTCATTTTAAATCGGATTGGGAAGAAATTTTCACTAAAATTTTTCTAAAATCAAGATCTTTCCAATGGCACTAGTTTGGTATTTTTATCATTTTTCTAGAATTTATGACCTATTTTTGGAGTGTAGCTTGATTAGTTCTCCGCTCCGCCAAGGTACGTTTGCGATGACAAGTTCGTTTCAAACAAAATGCATGCTATATTTAAATTGCGTACTTAATTGCTTTAGCCATTCCTTGGTATTGTTCTCCCGTACCTTGATTGCTGTATTGTTCAGTCCTTAGTCATATTATGACACTTCTTAGTCATGCTTAATTAGTTGTTTGTATATTATGTGCTCATGACATGTTTAAGGGTAAAGAGGAGATGATTGCCTGGGTGGGGTAATTATCGATAAGCGAGTGGAGACATGAGCGCCACTCCGCATATCTCACATGAAAACGGTTGTGAAAACCAAAAGCTTAAAGATACAAAACTGATTTTGACTAGGGTGGCACAGACCGAAGTGGGTGGTTCTATGAAAAGGTTAGCGCCGACCCTAGTCAATTAAGGACCGAGTCAAGAAGCTATGCGAGAAACGAATAGAGTACGACAGCATTTTCTCGTATGGGCATAGACCTGGGGGATTAGGTGACCCGAGTGGGGCGGCACCCCAGTTATGGTTCGTTCTGCACACAAAGTATACGATGATGTGAAGCGTTGTGCTGTCATGACTAATGATGTTAAACTTAAAATGCACCCTAAGTATATATAGTGTATTGCCTGGACTTCTCGGGTTCCAGGATTCCTCTCACCACCAGCTCGAGGCGTTGGGTGCTAGGGGTGCATGAGGGTTCATAGTCCTTGGAGCGGGTGCCACAATGCGAGGGAAACCGAAAGACCGGGCCGTGACAAGTCTCATGTGTTGGGTGCGTCATGGAGTGCGGGTAAAGCGTACATCCACTACAGTGTGACTATAAACAATCTATTCGAATAGCCGTGCTCATGGTTAAAGGAGCACCGGGACTTGTTATACACTTGACTAGCCTCAGAAGTTTTAATCTTGCTTAGATTAGGTTGGGATGATGGCATACAGACTCTCCCAGGATATGGGAGGGTCGAGATTTGGAAAATGGAATAAAACTAGACACGAGGGTAAGCCAAACCAAGGGAAGCTTGGGGAGGAGATGACAACTCTCACTATTGGTTAACAACTTCAACATAACGTTGTTTTTCAGTCAAAACTGCTAGGTCTAGGATTTATGAACTAAATTGTGAAAGTTGCTTTCTGCAAATAAGCCTCGCTACATTTGAACCGATCCTGCACTAATGCATCTTGTAGTGGTGGTTTGTGGGTACGTTTGTACTCACCATTGATTAATTTCCCTTTTTTAGAAGTAGTCGACAAGGATGATCGGTATGAGTGAGTCCCATCGTAGGAGGAGGAACCTAAGGAGGCGCCTTAGGGTTTGGGTCCCCAGTCATTGCCTGTGGGGTGGTGCTATCCCCTTCTTGCTTCTGTATCCACTTCCGTACCTTAATCTTTTGGAAGTTTTGTAATGTATTCGACCGTGCTTGGTCTATTTGGGTCCTACTCGGGCAACCCTTGTAATATTATGTATTGTAAGTCTTGGATGATGCAAGTACTGTATACCAGCTAAGTGGGTATCTATGCCAAACTACTGATCTAGGGATTTAGTATACTATAAACACGAGAGGTTTTCGGTGTACAAAACCAGGGGCCGACAGAGCTGGTATCAGAGCCTGCGACTGTAGGATTGAACCTTGGTGCCCGCTGCTCCGAGACTCTAGGACATGTAGTTGCCTACTTAGTAGGTCGATTATTTGACGAAAACCTACTTTGTAAACTCTATTTCTTAACTGCTTCTGGCTTAAAAATTGTTTTCCTTTCCCATTTCTTATATCTGACTTTCAAAATGTTTGTAGATGAGTTTCTTTGCAGGTGCTCAGCTGTAAGTGCAGCGTCTCCGTGACCAGTGCTTCTACCTGATCATGTGGTACCACGAGAACCTGTTGGAGGCAGACTTCCTCAGGGGACAGCTGTGCCGGTACAAGAGGGACCAGTCCGACCTCCGCTATCGCTACGACTCCCTCTGCGACTGCTACGAGGACAGGGGCCATAGGATTAAGCAATTGGAGGCCCTCCTGGCGGCCGCACGTCAGGCACTACCACCTACTTCAGCGCCGCCACCGGCCGCCGCCGTGCATCACCTTGCCGCCGCCGCCGCTTCGCTCAGCGTTGCCGGCCTTAGCTCGCACGGGGCTTCAAATGGCCCGCCGCCTCTCCGTGTTGCGCCGCCAACCTCTGTCCCCAGAGCCGTGCAGGGCATTAGCTGGCCACACATGGGTGCGTCACCGCCGCTCCGCCAGATCCCACCACCGTCGTCGTTTGCGCCAGAGAAATCGAGAGAATTAGGGAAAATAAGTTAGGGTTAGGGTTAGGATACTGGGCGGCGATTTTGTTTAGGGTTGCTGCGATCTGGACCGTCTGATCATGATCCAACGGACCATGTGCATCCCGTGCCAACCTGATCTGGCCCCATGTGATCACAGCCGTCGATGAGGATCCGACGGTTGGCGTTGATGGGCCTGCGGCGCTTAATGGGCCGTCAAGGCCACGCATGGTCACCCGCACCATAATGGGCTTACTGTGCGGGATAGGCCACAGGCGACCGTGCGTTCATGGGCCGGCACGTGCTTGTTCGGCCGCGGCCGGCCTTTGGGCAGATTTTTTTCCTTTCTTTAAAGCCCGAATTAATGTTTTTTTGCAGAAATGTTTTTAAATCAATTTTAAGCCATTATTTGATGCCTAAAATTGCAGTATAAATTTTTCTTACGTGCTTTAAGATTTCCCTAGCTAAATGGAACCAACGAGAAATTTGGCTAGAGTATTTAATTTATTTTCCTTTATCATTTCGACCCAACGGAAGTTACGATTTAGGATTTTCATTATTCGGAGAATAATGTTTATTTTTGCTTCATTTGGCCCAATGGTATTATGAAGTAGAATTTTATGATTTTAATGACATGATGACACTTAGCTTTATTTTCTTGTCCATCGTGAGATTTTATGTGTTTATGCGCATTAATTGTCACATAATATCGTTGTATATTTTATTCTATTTTGCCTTATGGCATTATGGAATAAAATTTTTATTTATGTGCATAACTAAGTATACTATTCTAATCATGTTGTTTTACTCTATTTTGGCCTAACGGTATTATAGAGTGAAACCTTATATTTATGCACATTTGTTTCTTGACATTTTGCTTCATTTCTAACTGAGTAAGTGTTATGGAGGAAAAGCCCTATTTATTTTATGTGTACAATTAATGCGCTTCGCCTAATGATAATAATGTTGTTTACTTCATTTAAGTTTCTTTATGGAGTAAACTTTTATGTGCATGATTAACCAGACCAACGTAGGGTTAATTGTCCATATTTATTATTGTTTATTAATATCATTTGTCATTAAATTTCAGCTCCAAATGATGTCATGGCTCAAATAAGTAACATTGAGCAACTTAATGCTGCTAATTTCCTGGAATGGAAGGAGAAGGTGCAAATCACTCTTGGACTACTCAATTATGATGTTGCCATGCATGAGGACGCTCATGTCACTCCACCTATTGATGCAGCCCCTGATGTTAAAAGGGCTTATAAGGAAAGGGTGGAAACATGGGAGAAGGCAAACCTCATGAGCCTAATGATAATTAAGAACTCTATTTCTCCTAGCATTAGAGGTGGCATTCCTGATGCTGCAACTGCTAGAGGATATATGACTAATGTGGAGCAAAACTTTAAGAGCTCCTCTAACACTCAAGCAAGTGTTCTCATCATGAGGTTGCTCACATCCCGCTATGATGGTGAAAGTGGTGTGAGAGCACACATAATGTCATTGACTAACTTGGCCAAGCAACTAAGAGGTATGGACATGGCTATTTCTAATGGTTTTCTTGTCTATCTCATTATGAATTCATTGCCGCCTAATTATGATTCCTTCAAGGTAAACTATAATGCTCAGGAGGATAAGTGGTCAATTGCTGAGCTCATAAGTCACTCTGTTGAGGAGGAAGAGCATCAGAAAACTGAAAGGCAGAATGAGCAAGCTCGCCTTGCTGAATCTAAAAAAGGCTGATGAGAGCCACACTAATAAGCCCAATGAGAAGCCTGAAACTTCCTCTATCAGATCTAAGGGGAAGGAAAAAGCACCCGTCACATCCATGCCTAAGTCTAGCGCCACAGTCATCTACAAGTTCTGCCACAAGCCTGGCATGTGCAGAAGGAATGTGTCACACCTTAAAAATCATTTAATTTAATAATACATTTGGTAAGGCATTTCTAGAAATTATTTAAAAGCTTAAAGAGAAACCCTAATAAAAATTCTTAACAAATTTCAATATAAAAATAGGACAGATAAAATTTTATTAAATATTTCACTTGTTCTTTTAGCCCCTAGATTTTTCTGTGAATTAATTAAGCAAGGGAGGAATTTTTAATAAATGAAATAGCATTTTAGTGAATAATTAAAATAAAGACTCTTTTGAAAATCCCCTCCAGTGGCCGAATCTGGCCCAGTGCTCTCCCCTTCATCCCCTTTCTATGCTAGCCTGGAGGCCCAGCAGCCCACTTCCTTCTCTCTCTCTCCTTCTTCCGCTGATAGGTGGACCCCACCTATCGGGGTTGTCCCCAACCTCCGGCCGGAGGCCGTGTCCGAGCCGCCACTGTGCCCGCATGAAATCCGGCCGCCCCGTTCGATCTTCTTCCAAATTGGTTGAGGGGATTTCCTTCCCTTATCCTCCTCTACCTTTTCCCTCAAAAACCGGAGCAAATCGACGTCATATTGAGCTCGGACTTGAGCTCTTTTCGGAAACCGCCGGGCCCGAGTTTGCCGCCGTCCTAGCCGCCGTGTCCGCCTCGGTCTCGCCCATCTCGGGGACATATAGAGGGCCCCCATCCCCATCTCTCTCTGCTGCTATTTTTGCCCTAGCGCGCCGCCCCACAAAAGCCCTCGCACGAGAAGCTTCGAGCACCTCCGCCGTCGTCTCTAGCTGTGCCGTGCCACCGCCTCAGACGCCGCCGGTCTTCGCCGCTGCCGCCGCCGCCGCCACCACTGTGATCACCCGGAGGTGCCACATCTCGTCTGCCAGTCCGTGGTCGCCGTCCACCGCAGGAGCGCCGTCCTCACCGGAGACCCGAAGATGCCGCCGCTTCGTCCTCGTTGCCGGTAGTCGTCCTCCGCCGCGTCACCCCTAGGTGGGTTCGTCTCATCGAGCTCGTTGTCATGGTGTAGTTTGTTGTCGCCGCCGTGCCTTAAAACGCCGGCAAGCCTCCACGTCAGCCGCCACATCGCCCCCTGTCCTACGTGGCCACCAGCTAGGCGCAATGTGGCAGCTATCCGTGAGCGCAGATCGGGATCAATCTCGGCCATCTGATCCCGATTCATTATGGATCTTTAATCTCGGCCATCAATTCCCGTAGACCGTCTCGGTGAACTCGGTCTACGGTGGACCGAATCCCTTTGATGCAATAAAACCCTTTTCTTATTCAAAATTAATTCGGTATTGCGTCATCATCCTTTAATCAATATCTGTATATGGTTTAAATCAGCTTAATCTTCTAAAATTCATAACTAATTCATACGAACTCGGATTGAGGTCGTTCAAGTCTCTAAATTCTTTAAAAATCAAGATCTATCCATTAAAAATATCCACATGTGTTGTTTCTCTATGCTTATGTATTGTTTTTTGATTTTGTTAATTGCCTTTAGTTTCCGACGTTCCAAAAGAGCCCGTTTACGTTGAGGAAGGTTTAGAAGATTTTGCAGAGTAGCAAGGCAAGTCACACAAACCCAACACCCTTTGAGCATGTTGATCTGATGATTTAAACTATTGTTTTTATTCAAACGCGTATTTATTTTCGAATGTCATTGGGAGGGATAATTCTATACACCTTGTTACGGTCCTT
Source organism: Oryza meyeriana var. granulata (assembly GCA_003991445.1). Lineage (NCBI taxonomy): Eukaryota > Viridiplantae > Streptophyta > Magnoliopsida > Poales > Poaceae > Oryza > Oryza meyeriana. The sequence goes on along the minus strand of RYFJ01001314.1, from coordinate 23,064 downwards.
TTTGTCTTGATTACATGTCCTTTGATAGCTGTGGTTATAACTTGATTACCTAGAACTATATACTGTTTTAGCTAAACTGATTTGCTCTGCTTAGCCATGCTTAGAAACCCTAGAATCACTGATGGGATAATTAATGCTTCACTTTTGTATAATTGTGGTTAATTAATGATAGTCTACGATGGTCCGTCATGTTGGAGTAATTGGTAATTAATAATTATCGAACTAAAACTGGATTAAAGGTGGGTTGTGAGCACATGGAATGGTAATGATGATAGTGGTGCTCATGACAATTAAGGACTGGTTCACGAGCTACTGTTGTGAAGCATTTACCGTACTAACCACAAGCCAGCATAGGCAACAGCTGGACTTGTAGTGTAGCATGTCCCAGCAGGAGGCACCATGGTGTGTTTAGTTGATAGGTGGTAGTGTAAATAAATCCATAGTGGCAGCGCCAATAAGTCCATATTTTGGAGCCAAGAGTTTCTCTATCCTGAAGGTTGGGCCACCTCAACCGGGGACTTGGCCGGTGACCATTCTATTGGGCATGTTATGCGAAGGGTCCTGTCACAATTACTTTCCGAGGTACCATGGTGGTATTAAAACGCATAGCAACATGTTGTGGAGTTGTGTCTTGTGGGTAAAGTTGTATACCTCTGTCCAGAATAAAACTATTCGAATAGCCGTGCCCGTGGTTATGGGTGAGCCTAACAAAGTTTTTTGTCATTAGTCTCACTTATCATTTAATAGTTAAAAGTGTGGCAATTGATGGTGATATGGTAACTTCGGGTTCAGAGTGGTTTGGGCTTGTACAACCAGGTTGGGCTGTACGGTGTTGAATTAATATTGTTTAATTGTTCAAATGTTTTATTACTCTCTTAAATGCTTTATTAAATGCTATTTATGCAATTTATCCCTATTATATCACCCTTTGTTTATCCTGTGCACTTGCATATTTGCTGTGTGGCTTGTTGAGTATTCTATGTACTCACCTTGCAATAATCAATCATCAAAGGAGGAGTTCTATAGTGATGAAGGTGATCTGGAGGACTTGGCTGAGTCTGGGTCAAGCTGCCTGTGGAGTTTGGAGTCATCATCATCACTAGTTTCTTTTCTGTTGCTTAGATTTTATTGGTTGAGAGGTTCCATCTGCCTCTGTAATAATTATACACTTGTTTTCTTATTAGTTAAAGACTTGTACTTTGTTATCAACATTGTTATTGTGTGCCTCAGCTGATTCCTGGACAAGGGTTAAATACACATAAAAGCGTTTGAAATTTTGGATGGAAATTCTAGGTGTGACAGAATGTGAAGGCTTCAAGAAATGGCTTTCTAAGAAGGGTAATGTTATTAGTTACAATATTACTCGTAATAATGATGCATTTGTGTAATCTTATGCCCTAATTCTTGGTGAACTGACTTAGGTGCAATTATGCACTGCACTTATTCAATACATGAATTGCCTTCCGCGAGGATCATGGCAAAAGGGGAGCAAAGCCATCTGAACGGGAATAAATTTGATGAGGAAGTAGTCGCTGATCTTCCCTTAGTCTAGGAAGAACTTTATTTATTGCTTCATTGTGTCATGTTCTTTACATTAAGGAACCTTGTTCCCATGAGTATGGCTACAATATTGGATTTAATAATAAGGAATGTTGTACTAAATTCAACAATAAAGTTGTGACCTCTCCTTCGAGCGAGAAATATTTTTTTTGCTCTCTATTCATGATTCTGTGTTGAATACCCATGATGATGTGTATTAAATAATAATAAGACCTCATCGAAATTGTGACATCATTGCTAAAGCCACATTTCGAAGGGGAAAATGATCCGTCTCATTATGTTGGAGATGAAATAATGTGTTACTTCGCCTCATTAAGCTAGAGACATTTCATTCCTTACTTTAAATGCTTAGCTTAAAATTCACTAAGAAATATGAGGGGAAACTTCATAAGCTTCTCTAAGTTCTCACTAACTCTAATGTCTCTAATGTTTTCTTCCATCATGTTTTATGTTTCTCTCATTAGTGACCGATGAGAAGCACTAAAAAATCCAAACCTGAATTAGAAAATCAGCACAACATTAATTGGTGCATTCGGTCACAGGAGGAGGATATTTGGGGAGATATATTCACTAATTTTATTATGTTCTCTATCGACAATTTTTCTGGGCAAAATTCCTATTCTATGTGGGGATGTTACAATTACCCATTTAAATAAATTAGATATGTCTTTAGAGAATGACGAAATCTGTGGGAGCTTAAGGAAATGTTGAGATCCGTGGGAGCTTAATGATAAGAGCTCCATTATGAATGATTATCTCGCCTGGTCTATAATGACATAACGTATTTATTTGTGAGTGTTAGTGATGTCCAGAATTAATAAGAAATTCCTAAAGGAGTCATAAGAACGTGTAGATGCATCTACATGAATAAGCAAGATTCTAAATGGAATATTAAGATATTTGGGACTGTACTTGCAGAGAAGAGTTTTTCATAAGAAAGAGGGAACTAAGTGTGATAATTTTTCCCTTGCCTGTTAGGGAGACTCACTTGTTTGGACCGATTTATTTTAGGTTGTCATGACACTAGTTGGTCTAATAGATGAATGTTTAATTTGCAATAATTAATGTTCACTTGCAGATGACTATGGCGCTAAACTTAGGCATGGATGTGGCAGGTGCTTTTTCCTTCCCCTCAGATTTGATAGAGGAAGTCTCAAGGTTCTCATTGGGCTCATTAGTGTGGTTCTCATCAGCCTTTTCAAATTCAGCAAGGTGAGCTTGCTCATTCTGCCTTTCGGCTTTTTGATGCTCTTAATAGATGAATGTTTAATTTGCAATACTTAATGTTCACTTGCATAAGTTGTGTGCACAACACAACCTAAGGTATTGGTTGTGGAAGGCAAGGTACATGAAGATTGCAAACCTATAAAATTCGTCTGTGGATTTAACCAAGTGTATAGACAATCTTTAATCATAATGATACCCCAAATCTGATTAAGTTATTCAGGTTCAAGGTGAAAGAGGTGGATGATTATATAAGGGTGGGAATTGACTTTGCTAGTACTCTACATGCCTAATGACCCATTAGCTGGCACATAAGTATGTGGTGCATCACATGAAGGGATCTTGTTCTAAAGGAGTACTGGACTTATTATTGAATTCATACATATGACAGAAAAACAAGTCAATATTTAAGTTCACTCTGTCATAAATGCTCAATTAGTTAAGGAGATCAATTAGTGTAAAATAATATAAAGATGATTCCCTATGCTTCAGCTGTCAGAAGCATTATAAGCGCTAAGTCTGGATGCATACAGATTTGGCATTATGTACCGGAAATTGTTTGATAGATTTAAGTTCAATATTAGAATCACTGTAAGCTCATTAAAATGTCTTGCATCATTTGTAAGACGCCTATGATAACACATTCACATTTAAGAAGTCTGATAAGTTAAGTTATTCAGATGTTAATTTTCAAGGATGTGTGGATGATATGTACATTTTGTTGTATTCTCATCCTTGCATTACGAGCAAAACCATGGTAAATGGCTCTAAATATTATTCTATTGCATAGTCAATGATGCAAACTAAGATTGTGACATGTGATAAGATATTTGAGCGGGCGTATGACCAATGGATATTTTCCGGCACTAAGAGTGGTCAACAACTCTTTTAAACCACTCATTCACTGTGATAATAAATTGTGCAATACTAAGATTGTAGTTTCCTATTCGAGTAACGTCATGTGTTATTGCCAAACACAACGACATTATGCTGTGAAAGATAGGTCCCAGGATCAAATTATTTGAGCATATTAGTATTAAGTTACCGCTCATGGATTCAAATATCAAAGGCTTATGACTTAGTTTAAAATAAGAACTATGTTGCTGGCTAGCACAAGTGCAATGTAATGCCTTTGAATAAGATCCTAGATATAGGGGCATAAGAATCAATCAACACCCAATAAAGAGTAAGTTGATTCCTGTCAAGGTATTATGGTGGCTATAGGTACTATTGTCATAATGGTGTTCTCTTGACTGTTGTGACACATTGCTTTGGTTCGCTGTTATACTGAGACTGGACTCATTAGCCATAAGATCAAGTAGGAGAATGTTGGTTGATCCCCTGACCACCGAGCCAGAGAAAGGCATGTGGGCTCGGCCCACCCTCGCTCCCGCTACGCCTAACGATGAGGAGCGAGTCTCCTAGACTCGCTCCCATGTCCTTCTCACCCACGCGATGATCGGACGCATTGTTAATCTGTTGGACTAGCCCCCGATCCCCGCTGTGCACATATATAAGAAATCAATCCTGTTCATTGGTACTTAACCAACTCACAGGCTAGCCACCTAAAACCCTAAGACTACCGATCCTAAGACGCACTAAAGGGGACCGAAGGGCGAATTCCATCGCCACCGCACGGTGATCTCCATCACCGGTGCCCTAACTACTGTGTCAAACTACAACGCCAACGCTACTTCAATCGGCATCTATGGCTTCATCCTCATCCGGTTAGTACAATCACCGAATTCCGCATAAGTTTAGGTGATCATGCATAGCCTAAGTTAATTGATCTAAGAATTAGCTCCAATAAACCTAACCAAGTGACATCTACATCTAGAAAATATGCATATACAAGGTGACGCTAGCAAAAACCACTGTCAGTTCAAGCAAAACCACTATAAAGTAGGCTCCAAGGTGTTATTTATCCAGTTTTGATAGTTGAGGGTGCAAAACAACTGGTTTTGAAAGTTTAGGATGAAAAATAAACTTTGAGAAGAGTTCAAGGGCCAAAAATGGGCTTCTAAGCTCTACCGTCAAGATTTCTCTAACTATTTTTTAGAAACAAGTAAAAATTCTTTTGAGCCTTTTATTTGTGTGCACCCAATAGAAAAGGCAACTCATATACATCTTGGGAAGAATGGCATCACCAGGTTCTGCAATTTGTGATAACAAGATCTTCACTAGCTCCCTTCTATTCCAGTTACCATTAAGCTTTGGTTGTTTAGTACTAAAGCATAGGGTGTGCCGTGTGCCACATCAAACAAGGGAAAAGAACTGAAATTTTTTCAAGCATAACCTTCAATATTTTTCAATCGTCATTAGTTAAATTTTACCTTTGGTATGTTGCTTTTAATGGAATAAATTGATGGCAGATTGTCTGCAATCCAGTCATGTCAACTTGGCTCCAGAGAAGTTATGTTCCCAACACCTGTGTAAGGGAGTAATATTGCTAATTAGAAGCATGGTTGCATCTTTCATAACTAATTGCATTTCTCTATACATGCTTAAAGTGCTAGAGTGAGTGATTTTCCTTTTCTTTTGAGCATGCTGTTTTACCTCCACAATGACTGGGGGCCATTCACATAGCACTCCCAGGCTCTCAGCCCTCTGTCAGCGGCGACACCAGCATCATGTATGAGTATGATTCTTATCTACTATATTGTAGATACTACAAATGCCAACTATTTTTAGTTTCTAGTTTCAAAGGTGAAAGCAACTTGATTCAAGTTAATTCTGACATGCATAATCTTGCAACCTGTTTCTATAGCTGCCAGTCAAGTTGCATTAAGCTTTTGTAGTGACTATTCTGAATTCTGATACCCTTCTTTACTTGTGATATTTAAGATAAGAAAGTTGAAGGAAAACGGTTGCAGCTGTTTTGACTTTCAGCACTTCTCCAGTTACTTATTTTGTGACTTTGCCATTCTTTTTCACTGATACATTTTTTCTGTATCCAAAACCTTATCAAGTTCTGCAATCCCAAACGCTTGAGGATCTCTGAGGGTAACAGAAGGAAAAAGAACATGGAACATGCATGAATGGTATAGATGCACATAACTCGCAGCAGGTAGACAGTCATTCCAATTATCAAGTGATTTGAGTATTAGTTTGTCGTAGAAACAAGCCGTGTCTATCTTTGAATTCCCTATCATTATTTTTTTTCTGATTTGCAACATGCTGTTTGTTTATTCATGGCAAAGTACTAGAACTTCGGCTATATCCAAAATAGTGGATGGTCCTGTTCTCAAAGAATGCTGCCCTAGTGTTCCATGTGCATTATAGGTATAGTTACTGCAGTGCTGAGATATTGAAGAGCTTCAATGGTACCATCAGAAACAGTAAGAAACTCCTCCATCCATGGGACATGTTCTATTATTCCGTACCCTATGCATATTGTCATATAGGGCCTGTTGGATTCACAGGATCGAATTCTTCGTGCAGGTAATTTGTAGTAAAACATTAGAATGACCTCATGGGTGAGGGTACCTTTGGGGGATTGCATTAACTTGTTTATCAAAAGGGCTTATTAGCCCTTCACTCTTGGCAGATTCTCTCTGGTAACAGAGTTCGGCACAATGAGCTACTCTCTCCGTTCCAAAATATAGATGCTTAGGAGATGTAAAAGGTGAATTTTGGTACAAAACTTCTAATCCTACCCTTAGTGGTTCATATAACCTCAACCAAAGTGGGCTCCGCACCCACCCACTATAATGAGTGGCATTTTTTACCTTGCACCCAATTCTTAATTTCTCCAAAACGTTTTTAGATAGCTATATTCTGGGATAGAGGGAGTACATGAATAGCTAAATGTTGACGTGGGAAGGAATGACTCAACGCAATTATCTATTCATCACGGAGTATTACAAATATATAGGCCATTTCCTACTGTCGGAGGATGAAACCTCGACGGCGGGAGGTCTGGAGACCCCCCTTTGAGATTCGGCCAGGGGAGTAGTTCTCAGGGGAAGCCGGCGTCAGGGTGTAGAAGAAGGATACGCGAAGAAGACGTAGAAGAAACAGAGGAGTCCGGACCGTCCGAAGCGGGTCCGGACCGTCCGAACCGAGGAGATAGCGCGGGGAAGAAGGAATTGACGCACAAGGGAGACACGAGGATTTATACAGGTTCAGGCCGCCGGAGCGTAATACCCTACTCCTGTGTGTGTTTTGCTATGAGGTGGATGAATGTGGTATTGTGGTTACAAGGTGTATCTAGCTCACGGCCGGAGCCGGAGAAGAAGAACAGTAGCTGTAGGGTGAGCTCGGGGGTGCAGAGCAGAGAGTTAGAAGACGGGGAAGCTCCTGTCTAGTTCAGCTTGTGCTTCTTGGTGGCTTGGATCCTCCTTTTATAATCAAGGGGAGTCCACAGCGCCGAATGCTCATGAGAGAGAGAGAGAGCTAGGTGTGATTCGTCTTGTCGCTGTCTTGTCACCGTCTTGTCTTGCACCTTCGCCCGCTGCCGCCTGCTGCGTCCACACCGGGTAGGCCGGCTAGGAGCGGCCTGGTCTTCGGGACGGAGGATGTGACGGGATGTGACGGAGCGTCTGGTCGTCTGGTTGATGGAGCGGGAAGACGTGACGGCGCACGCCTCCAAGTCAAAAGCTCTGACTGTGAACAGCGATTGCACAGTGAAAGGAGTCTCAGAAGTCAAAAGGTTTCTGACAACAGTCGGGTGTCCACGGGGGGCCGTCCTGAGACACTCACACGTGGCGGAGCGGACGTCAGGGGCGACGTGCCCCGTCGCCTCGTCTTTAATGCTGTAGTTGGTGAGCCGATGCCGTCCGCTGGAGTTCTTCGGGTGAATCGGTACTCGGGGCCGAGGCGATCAGCACGCACTCGGGGCTGAGGCGATCGGCAACTGAGGTTGGGTCGGTCGGCCTGGGGCCCGGTCGTCGGCGTCCGGGACCGGGGGATCGGCACCGGGTCCGGGGTATCAGTGCCCGAGCCCGGGGCCGACGGCTACGGCGCCCTGGGGACGGGGCCGGGGACGACGGCTACGGCGCCCCGGGGACGAGCCCGGGGCCAATAGCGATGATGCCCCCGGGAAGAGCCCGGGGCCGATGGAGAGATGACCCTCGGGGAACTGACATGGCCGATGACCCACGCGTCCCCCGGGCATAAGGGACCCCTTGTCCCATTTCGCCGACACCTACCATAATCAGTCAACCGATTTATAGAAATAGGATTGGGAAGATAAGGGAGGAGAGCTGTGAAAGAAGGAACGGACGCTGCATTGGCACAAGTGTTTTCAAGTGACTGAATTTGTCGGACAAACCATTAAGGGCTGTGAGGACAAGGGTGCGGTCGCCGACGGGCTCGGTGAGATCGCCAAGTGAGTCAGCCATGGCCTTCAGCTTGCGGCAGTAGTCGGCCACGGGAAGATCGCCTTGATGGAAGGAGTAGAATTCCGCCTGGAGGTTGAGGGCGCGGTGTTCGCAATTGCCGAGGAACTGGTGTTCGAGCAACCGCCACACATGCCGCGCGGTGGTGTATGACATCAGGACCTCTTGGAGAAGGTCATTGGAGATTGTGCCATAGAGCCAACTGAGGATGACGCAATCCATCTGAGCCCAATTGGCACGATCGGGGTGGAGGTCGTTAGAGAGAACGTGGTCCGTTAAGGCATATTTGCCAAGGGCCACAAGGAAGAGGCCGCGCCAGTGAGTGTAATTGGCGGCCAAGACGTCGAGGGTCACTGGGATGATGGCCTTGACGTTCAGCACACTCACTGCTTGGGAGTGAAGAGCGAACAGTGCGTCGTCATCGAGGAGAGGAGCGACGAAGCGGGGTGTGCCGGCAGGAGGTACGGCGCCGGAGCTGCCGTAGAGGACGTAGCCGGGAGAAGCTGCCGGGGCGTCGGGCGCGATGCGCATGGAGGCGAAGAGGGCGGTGAGGGCGGCCGGCATGGGCACGGTTGAAGATGGTGCAATCACCGTGGCCGGTGCAGGTGGAGAAGATGCAGCGGGGGTGCCGTCGTCCGCCGTAGGCATCGAAGGGGGAAGACACGCGGCGAGGGAGGAGAGTGCTGCACGTGCGGCACTGGAAGCCTTGGTCGCCACATTGTCGGCGACGGCAGAAGTGGTCGTGGAGTTCTCGTCGAGGCCGTCGGGCGAACGCAAGGCGTCACGAACAGCGTCGGCGATGGCGTCCACCACGCTGTTGATAGCCGCCTTGGTGGGGAGAGAAGAGGCGGATGACATGGCCGGCCGGTGGGGAGGGTTATGGTGCGGAAGCGATAGATCGAAAAAAGTCTAATACCATGTGGGAAGGAATGACTCAACGCAATTATCTATTGATCACGGAGTATTACAAATATATAGGCCACTTCCTACCATAATCACTCAACCGATTTATAGAAATCGGATCGGGAGGATAAGGGAGGTGAGCCATGAAAGAAGGAACTACCAAAACAGGCTAACTACCAAAAATAGTCTAACAGTTGACATAGGCTACAAACAACACTAGACCATGTCCTATTATGAGGAGATGCCAGGAGCTCAGAGGTATTGGTGCCTCTTTACTACTACGTCTGAACTATGCACAGTTACACACCTTCTTGCACTGAATCATGCATGCACCCCAATCTTGAACTGTTTGGTCACAAAACATAATATTGGAAAATACTAGAGTGAAACTCAAATAAACCTTGACAATGATCTTATTGGGCCTACTAATAGGCATAAATAGATAGATAGTGATAATATGAGATATTAAGCCACATGCATGGCATGCACACCTGATGATCTGAGAAAAAAATGTGGGTGACTGCCTACAACATAAATTGAGTCAGAAGAAATCTACAATGATAGTATCATTTGTATATTGCTTTACTATTGTGCTGTACCTTGCTTTGATAAATTTTTACATGTAAATCAGGGTTTCTGCATGTAGATAGAACACACTTAAAATCCAACTTAACTTGAATTAAACCTAGAGTGTAGTCTGAACACAATAATTTTCTTTTCAGTAATACTAGCTCACTTGGTTCATAGAACATGTTCCTACATCCACATTCATTGAATGCAAAAGGTCATACTGATGATTGCTATAGAAACACGAGAATTGGTATAGGGGACATCTGGATGGCCAAGTGGTAGATCATGGGGTTATGTAAGAGCAACACCAATAGAATGGCTATTTGGCTCTCTGAGCCAAAATTTGGCCACCACAGGAAAATAACAAGCTCCAACAGACTCTCTATCTGGCTGGCCAAGCCATCCGAATGGCCAAACCAGTCCTCCAGATGGCCAAATGTAGCCAGCTTCCTCCAGTGGCAAAAGGTGGGTCCCACTACTAGTCCATCACTTTCTCCTTCCTACCGGAGCGATGGAGCACCGCCCGGCCCAGGCGCTGGCGCTGCCCCCTCCTTCCCGCCAGCGCCCCTTCCCTCCTACCGATGCCACCCCCTCCCTCCTACCGGCATCGGATGAGCACGCCGCTCCATCCAACGTCGCGCGGCCCCGGCGTCGGCGCTGCCTCCTCCCTCCCTCCGGAGCCCCTTCCCTCCTATCGGTGCTGCCCCCTCCCTCCCGCCGGCATCGGACGAGCACACCGCTCCATCCAGCGCCGCCACTCCTTCCCTCCCGCCGCTGCTCCGATCTGCCAAGCCAGACGGGACCGAGATTGGGTGTGAAGGGAGAAAGAAGGGATAGGGAGATTGACAAGTGGGGCCACTATCAGATTGGAGAGTGAAATGGAGAAGCTGTTAGAGTGAAAATGAAAAATGGCTCTCTAATGCTTTAGCTAGCTGGCCAAATGGAGATTTGGAGATCTAGAAATGGCCATTCCGTTGGAGATGCTCACAAAGTTGCGAGTTCTAGTCCCCACCAATCCACAGTTCCTTATATTAATTTAAAGATAGGTAGTCTATCCTACTTATTCTAGTTCAATATTTTATGTGCATGGACTCACTAAGTAATTATCAAAAAAATTAATACATTACATTGGTGGTACCATAATTTGCCATCTGCATCACAAAAAAAAAAAACCGAAGGTGGGCCATACAATGTGGCCAGTCCAATTTTTGTTTTTATCAAATTTTTATATTAGGTATTATTATTTGTTCTTTTTATACCAAGCACGTTTTCTTCGGGTAAACTAGAAAAATTGTTCGTGCGTTGCAACGGGTAAATACAATTTTAATTATACTCATATTAAATCCACTTACATGAATGATTATAAGAAATATATTGATAAATAAAAATTATATTATACAGACTACTAAGTTTGTAGCCATAATAAGTTTATTTATTTTAGTTCAGTCCTGCAATATTATTTTTATTAATTAATTATTTTATTCAGAACTTTTAGTTACATAGTAATTTTAGTTTGGAATTATTAGGAATGTTTATAGCCTTATATTAGGAATGTATCTTTGTATTCCTTATATTACTCCTCTCATTGAGGATCTCCTGTACCATTCGGGCTATATATATACATGGTCATCCCCCCTCCCCCATATTGGGTGTGAGGTGTTTCCCCATTCCATTCTACATGGTACCAGAGCCCTCAGTCCACCCTTGGGTTTCCTTCTTCCGCTACCTCCATAGCGCCGCCGGCCTTCTTCCTCGTCGCAGTGCCCTAGCGCCGCCACCCTTCCTCCTTGCCGCAGCGCTCCACCACCTCCCCCTGCCGGCACCACTTCTTCCTGCCAGCGCCCCTGATGTCAACGGAATCCATCCAGTCCTCCACCATGGCAGCCACCTCCGGGTCTCCTTCTGCTGCCACCAACGGCTCCACCTCTGCTACCAACCCCGTCTTCGTCAGCCCCTATGCCACCGTCTCCATCAAGTTGCACGTGCAGATCGTCCTTGAGCTCCAGCACCCCAACTTCAACAAGTGGAAGGCTTTCTTCCGCTCCTTGTGAGGGAAGTGTGGTCTTCTCGACCACCTTGACAGCCCTCCTCCACCCAACGCTGACCCTGCCTAGGAGCAAGCCGATTGCTGTGTTAGCAGTTGGCTCTTCGGTTCCGTCGCTGACGACATACTTGACCTCGCCATGGAACTAGATCAAACCGCCCAGAGTTATGGATCACCATTGAGAACCTGTTCCAAGCCAACAAGGAACCTTGCGCCATCTTCTTGAGCCATGAGTTCCACTCGATGACTCAGGGAGATCACTCTATTGCTGACTACTGCCAGCGGTTGAAGATGGCTACTGATTCGCTTCATGATGTCGGCCACCCCGTCACCGAGTCCCAATTTGTCTTGAACCTCCTGCGTGGCATCAACCCTTGCTTCTCCAACACGGCGGACAACATCGCGAGGGCCTCTATGCTCCCAAGCTTCGCCACTGCTTGGAACACCCTCGTGTTGAAGGAGTTGCGCCTTGCAAACAAGGCGAAGGTGCAATCAGCAACTGCACTGCTAGCGGCCAGTGCCTCTACCTCCTCATGCACCTCAGGCGCCTGCAACTCCACCTCTGCCTCCGGCGGCCAGGCCTCTTCCCAAGGACGCAACAGCAACAAACGGAACAACAATCGCAAGAACGGTGGGCACAAGAACTCCTAGCAACAGCAGAATGATGGCGGCAGCGGCGGCTTCAGCAACAGCGGCGGCTTCTAGCCAGCCGCTACCCCTCGCACGGCTAGGCCGTGGGTTTGCTTCAACCCATGGGCTGCCCAGTTGTCGGCCTAGCGATCTCCTAGAGCCGGCCTCCTCGGGCCTGCACCGTTCCAGCAGGCCCACACGGCGTTTGCTGGCCCGTACTCCTCCGTGTCCTCCGCTGCTCCACGAGCCGCCCTGGCAGCGTAGCCCGGCTGGGATCAGGCTGGCCTTGTCATCGCCCTGAACCAGATGCAGCTCCACAGTCCAAGCCCATGGGTGCTCGACACCGGTGCCACGTCCCACATGTCTTCCTCTAACGATATCCTCGTCACTCGTTTACCTAATTCTCACACTTTGATTACAGTAGGCAATGGTCACACTATTCCAGTTACATGTCGTGGCACTTCCTTTTTACCCGTAGGAACCACTAAGTTTGCTCTTAAGAACATCCTTGTCGCCCCTTCCTTGGTTAAAAATTTACTTTCCGTTCACCAATTTACCTGTCACAATCATTGTTCCATTGAGTTTGACGAATTTGGTTTCTCTGTTAAGGACCTATGGACAAGGCGCATGACTCTTCGTTGCAATAGTCGTGGTGACCTCTACACTTTACCAGCTGCCATACCCCTTGTCGCCGCCCACTACTTCCTCGCTGCCTTGTCCACCCTATGGCACCGTCGTCTCGGACACCCTAGTCTTGCCGCCATCCACACCCTACAGAAGATGTTATTTATTTCTTGTAATAAGACAGAGCATTCCCTATGTCATGCTTGTCAATGAAGCATAGACACGCGTCTCCCTTTCTCCAGTTCTTCCTCTAGCACATCGTCTCCCTTTGAGCTTGTGCACTGTGACGTTTGGACCTCTCCGGTTGCGAGCAATTCTGGCTATAAGTTTTATTTAGTGATGCTTGATGCTTTTAGTCACTTTTGTTGGACCTTTCCTCTCCGCCACAAGTCTGATGTGCACCAACGAATTGTCGAGTTTGTTGAGTATGCCTCCACCCAATTCGGCCACTCGGTTAAGTGTCTCTAGGCCGATAATGGCACCGAGTTTGTTAACAATGCCACCACTTCCTTCCTAGCCAACCGTGGTGCCCTCCTTCGCCTCTTGTGCCCTTACACTTCCTCACAGAATGGCAAGGCTGAACGCATGATGCGCACCATCAACAACTCCATTCGTACCCTCCTCATCCAAGCATTTATGCCTCCATTTGCATCAACGAATTTGTTTTGACATCAACGAATAGGTAATAAGACGCCAGACCATTAGCAAGCGAGAGAAAGTAGCAATTAAGATTTGTATAGGTGGCTAGTGCTCGATAATGGCTGCGGCAGCCATGCCTCCTTCAATGCTCCTTGGCGTCCTCATCGTCGGGAAGCTGTTGCGAGTGCACGGCGACCGGTAGCACTAGCGGTGGTGGATTTAGCGTTGTTTATCCATCCATCGGGATTATTCTGCCAAGTCACAGTTCCATGATCAGACGCTCACCTCCTATGGCTGCGTGCTCACTACAGTGTGGCGGTCCATGGCGTATGTCACTGCACCCATTTACCCTTGCGAGCTCTTTCGGCGTGGGGGATGACGTCATCGTGCCGAATGTCATGTCCCTATCGTTTGAGTAGCTGATGGCTATCAACGTCGGCAATGGCTTGTGACGCAGCTCGGTGATGCGACGCCACTTGGCCGGATGTTCTCCTACTGCCTCATACCCTGTTACGTCAATTCCTCCTTCGTGCTCAACTTTGGCATAGGAATTGTGCTAGAAACGATATGATGGCACGATCTCTGGTGTCCCACACTCCCACGACCAACATCGTGAGCACCTGGCAACGGACGAAAAACATAATCCGACAGGAAGAGCGATGCGATCTAGCACGATCTCGGGTGCACCACGTCCGACGAAATCTCTTGGCGATGGATGAAAAACGGAAACAAAGTCGCGGGGGGTACGTAAACGATGGACGAAGCGGAGTCCCTATATATCAATTTTCGTGGGCCTGAACACAGGCCACGGACGACGTAATTAAGTTGGACAACCGTACTAAAATTTCAGCGAAAACAACTTTAATTTTTATAATAGTTAAAGATTAGCAGATAGACGTATATCAGAGGGGCCGCCACAGTTGTTGCTTGACCCACCTAATGAAAGCTTTTTTACGGCAAGCTTTGAAGGCCCCCGCATTACTTTCTTTCACTCATGTTCCAAAGCCAAACTCTTTGGTCACATGGCTGTTTTACTCTTCTCAAAACAATCTTCACAGCCTGTATGGTTACAAACAAAAGAGTCAATCACATGCAGACATGCCAAAGTGCACACTGCTAATCTTCAGACAGCAATGACATCTGATACATGACACAAGTAGATTCAGCAAAAAGGCGGATATCTTTTAGTACTGATACTGATTCAGATATCAAATGGCAGGCAAGAAGGCATAAGCTGGAGAAGTATGCATGTATATGTTGAGGAAGATCTCTGTAAGATCATGGGCCATGACCCTTACACTCGAACTGCTGGAGGCTGCTACTGCTGCTGCTGAATGCCCTCCATGATTGTGATGCCCAACCTACTGCATGGCAAATTGGAGTAACTCTGATCTATCTGGTCCAACTTATTGGACCGTCCCTTGTCGTGAGCATCTTGCATATCTTTTTCCTTTCACAGAAAATAATTTGTGTTATAATTCTTGTATCTGCCACTGCAGGTGGGGCCCACCTGTAGATACTCATTTAAAAGATTGCTGTAGTTTTGTGTGGGCTCCCTAATTTTGATATGAGAAATTGGTTATATCACAATTTTTACAGTGGGTTGTATTGGTCCACTGGTAAATGGTAATAATTCTGGTGATGAAATACTTTCTGTAGAGATCAGCATAAAAGTAATCTTGGTTATATAAGCCCGCTTTGTCCCTTCTTTTTTCTAAATTCTGATGAAATAATAGCCTATAGAGCAGTACTCGAAAATTTTCTAACCAAAATTTTGATGTGGAATACACATTTTGTCCCTTCTTTCATCTTCCTCCGACCTGTGCCTATGTACTGACTACTGACCTATAGTGTAAAATTTTACATATTCACTCCGTCCACAAATATAAGGAATTTTAGATTGCTTACTAGAGTTTAAACCTTTAAATTGAGGTTAAATTCTCTTGATGCTCCTTAGACTTTACTTGATTAGAAAAGATCACACTTAGTAATGCAACTAATAGTACTTGAAAATCTCTTAGAGCATCTCCAATAGCCTCTCATCCAACTCTCCATGCCAAAATTTTAACCATCATAGCAAAAAATGGTTCTCCAATAGGTTCTCCATCTAGATGGCCAAATCCCTTCCTTTGATAACCAAATTTGGCCAACCAGAATGAATAGCCATCTATGGGTCCCACTACCTCTCTCTTCTTTATGTGGAACTGACATGTAAATCCTGCTGTTATATTGGAGAGTATAATGAGTAGTGTGTTGGAGTGCATAGAAAATATGAAGAGTAAAATTTTTGGTGTCGGTGCCCAAGCATTGGCAGACGATGGAATCGGGAGTTCTGAGTTACACCAGGGGCTCTAGTGCACGTGGCATGTTCGGGTGTGCTCGGGAGTGAAGGAGACAAAAGTGAGTATACTGGTTCAGGCCTCCCGAAGGACAATATCCCTACTTCTGTGCTTGGTTACTATCAAAGAGGTTCTTACAGGTTCTTTAGAGCTCGTGGGCTAGTCTAGAAAGCTTGAAGTTCTTGTCAATCTGAAACGTCTAACCCTACTATAGGATTTAAGATGGATTTTTATATCCTACGGCACTCACATCTCTCTCCTTGAGAAGAGACAAGTAACATTATACATAATCATAAGCCTGACCTAACTCTTTAAACTCATCGCTAGAAATAATGTAGTAGCAGATGTCTTGTGGGGCTTCACACCAAGCCCACATTTGGTCTTCATTCTCTCTCAAAAATGCCTGATATACCACATTTGAGAAAGAGACGGTCTAAGTTAAGGTGAAATTCTCTTGATGCTCCTGAGACTTTACATGATTAGGAAACATCACACTTAGTGATGCAATTATTACTGAGTAATAAATGCAAGTGTTGAATGGATTGGAAAAATAGTTCTAAATCTTTTAGAACATCTCCAATAGGCTCTTCATCCAACTCTCCATGCCAAATTGTAGCCATCATAGCAAAAAATAGTACTCCAATAGGCTCTCCAAGCCATCTGGATGATCAAACCCCTTCCTATGATGGCCAAAAAAAAATTTTGTCAGCTAGCTATATAGACATTTGGATAATCAAATTTAGATAGTTTGTTGAAGATGCTTTAATTATTTATAAACAAATAAAGAAACCCCAAATCTATTATATTTACGAACAAATAGAGTGTATATGGTGAACATTATTCCCGTATTGATGGGTGCTGATATGCCCATCGGATTGCACTGGTTAGCGAATCCGGAACTTCTATCTAACCTGCAAACATTTATGAATGCAATAACTCATGCACGTTCGAATTTGGATTTCTTTCATTTCAGCAGTTTCAAATTTTTTGGACCTGTGTGAATCTTGGCATCGTTTGGGCAGCTACCTTGGCTCCCGTGCAGCAGGGAAGAGAATCCAAGCCATAAAGAAGCCATGAATACTGCTGAATGAGAGAGAACTGTGCTGTATCCTTCGTCCATACGGTCAAAATAGGATTCAAAAGATTCCGAGAAAAGACAGCAAATTTTTTACGTTTAGCCTGCCAAATTCTGACCATATCCGGACAAATTTATCCCGGCAGTATTTACAGTCACAGAACTTCTTTTGGCACATTAGCTGTGCTTTTACGAGTAGAAGTTTTACGTGTGTTACTAGTACCCCGTCCGTATATGTTTTTACCCAAGCTCCAAACGGAGAATGTACAAACTAAATTATGTTCAAGTTTCACATGATTTTAAAGCTGATCGTCAAGGTTCAAACCAAAACTTAAAAAGCATCGAATTCGAAACACATGATTTCAACTATGTTTCGTCGATTTAGGTAATGTTTGAATTGATTTATTGTTCTAGCTTATAAGCTATATGTAAAACGAAACGTTATTAGCATATAATTAACTAAGTATTAACTATTAAAAACTTAAAAAATGTTCTATTTGATTTTTTAGAGATACTTTTATATAAAATTTTTTTAAAAAACATATTGTTTAACAATTTAGAAAATATACTTTAAAAAAACGAAAAAATAAGTCGGATTTATAAGCCTCTTTCAAACAGGGTGTTAGTAAGGTTTATTGCCACGCCGTACGCCTGAAATTCGCCCCTCACTTTCCAAAGTCCAAACCGGGTAAAGACAGCAAGATTGAGGGCAGCCGTGTCATTTTGGGACAAATCTGCGATGAGATCACATCAGCCGGAGCCCCAAATATTAGGCAGAATCATTGCGATCTGGGAACGAATCCACATCAAATTCCAGTAGCCAAGAGAGAGAGGTGGATGAGAGAGAAAGCTGGCTTTTCAGAACCTGGCACATCACCTTTCCTCCCCCTCTCTCTCTCTCTCGCGTTTACCACCACCACCCTCACTCGCGGCAGGAGAGCCCTCAGCAAACTCCCGGGTCAAATGCTCGTCGGCTCGATCCGCCTTCTCCGGGCTCTTCTTGCTCGCCTGGTTCTTGGAGCCGGGCGCGAGGGTTTCATCGATCTCTGAAGGTTTCGTAGCCCGTTCTTGGTGTTGTGAGATTTCGATCCTTCCCTCTCTAGATTCAGTCTCTTGTTCTTGTTGGTGTTGTTTCTTTCTCTGCAGTTCTTGGGATGTGATTTGGCCTCTGCAGATCTGCCTTTTTTTTTTTCCTCTTTCCTTCCTTTTCTGTTTTGTCCGATGAACGCGAGGTTCCATGGCGTCTGCATTTCTGCAGAAAAGATGGAAGGGGGCACCTTGCTTTTGGCGGTTCTTGGTGTTCTTGCTTTCCCTCAGCTTTCTGCAAGAAAGTTTGCGTTTTGATGTGACCGGTCGTATAGTATCGGCAGCAATAGCCATTGCTATCAGACTGCCACTTTGTTTGTGAGACCGCTGGAAAAGGGGGAAATGCCGTTCATCAGCAGGGCTATGCTTGCTTACTTCGTCCATTGCTTGCTTGCAATGTGGCTGCAAGAAAAGGGCCTCTCGTTTAGGGTGGGTGCTAGGAAATAGGGAAACACCTTTCTCTTTTCTTTTGGTAGGAAAAGTCGAAAAGATGGCACCTTTGATGGGACAAGCTATCTTTGCCGATCCCTAGCACTTGTTTATTCCAAAGTGGAGAGTGATAGATCTGTAGAGTTGTATGATTGCAGTTAGTGGGCGGTTGGACAGGTTCAGTGTTTTCGACATAAACTTTGTAATGCCTTTTGAGTGAGTTAGATAAAATCAGTAAGTGGTCTTCAGTTAGCATTCAGTTGTGAGGAGTCTCATTGTGGTGGAACTGTGGGAGGTTGATGGATCTGAGTGTGGAGGTTGGTTCTTGATAATTTTGTTTTTTTGGATTGTTGGGGAATGATCTCTTGTTCATCGAGTTGGTGAATTTCTGTATTTTTTATGCAATTCTAATCTATGCATGCTCCAATTTATTAAATTTCTTTTGCTGATCTTTGCAGATTCTGAAGGCAAGTGTATTCTTCAGTAGGACGGCACAGCACGAAGCATAAATCTTTGATTGGCCAGTAGTGTTTCTGCAATCTGGTCTGATATATACATATCAGTTGTTGGAGCAATGGCTTCAAAGGCAATGCCTCAAGCGCCCCCAGCAGTTCCCAACATCCAGTCACTGAAACTGCATTCTCAGAATGATTCCTCTTTGGAGACAACCACTTCGAGTAAACAGAGTGCATTGGTGTCAGGAAGGTCAGCTGAATTAAGCAAACCGAATTCTGAAGTGGTGCCAAAGGAGCAGAAATCAACTCAACATCAAAATGAGTCTGTCGATCTTACGGGTCACAAGGTTCCTGCAGAAGTAACTGAGGGTAACCTGGTTCCAGAGCGTCTTGCAGATGGAGAAAAGGGTGTTGTGGAAAATGGAACTACAAAAGGAAGCCTGAAATCATCTTCCACATTAGGCAAGGAGCATGGTCTAGCAAGTACAAGTGGAAGTGCCAGGTTGGTTGGAAGATCTGAGACTGGAGAAAGAGGTTTCAGTAGCAGCAGATGCAGGCCGAGCACAAGCAGTGATGTCAGTGATGAAAGCTCATGCAGCAGCATTAGTAGCATCACCAAGCCTCACAAGGCAAATGATTCACGATGGGAGGCAATCCAGATGATCAGAACTAGAGATGGAATCCTTGGCCTGAGCCATTTTAAGCTATTGAAGAAGCTAGGTTGTGGTGATATTGGTAGTGTGTACCTTTCAGAACTGAGTGGAACAAAGAGCTATTTTGCAATGAAGGTTATGGACAAGGCAACACTTGCAAGCCGCAAGAAGTTGCTTCGAGCCCAGACTGAGAAGGAAATCTTGCAGTGCCTGGATCATCCTTTTCTTCCAACATTATATACCCACTTTGAGACCGATAAGTTCTCGTGCCTGGTTATGGAGTTTTGCCCTGGTGGAGACCTGCATACTCTTCGACAGAAGCAGCGTGGCAAGTATTTTCCAGAACAAGCTGTCAAGTACGTCCGATTTACTCAACACACATAATATACATTATTATCTTGTATTCTTCTTGTTTACCTTTTTTTGTAGCTGTTTGTATGTTCCGATAGATTGTCAAAACATGGAATGCAAATTGAGGGAAGGCTATGGCTTGCTTTAAGTTAGTGTAACTGCATAATGTATAGATTATTTTTTTAGAATTACTATTCACTGCAGCTTACATACGTATTCAAGAGCTAGAACTCTTCAGATAACATGGAGCAAGCATAACATAGGATATGATATGCATCGTTGTAATATTTGCATTATACCATGTACTTCTTGTAATCGCTTATTTACAACTTAATTTATTAGTAACAAAAAAATAATTTGCATCTTTTTCTTGGTCGCAGATTCTATGTGGCAGAAATACTCCTTGCTTTGGAGTACTTGCACATGCTGGGTATCATATATCGTGATCTCAAGCCTGAAAACGTCCTTGTACGTGAGGATGGACATATCATGCTATCCGACTTTGACCTCTCGCTACGCTGTGCAGTGAGCCCGACACTGATCAGATCGTCTAACCCTGATGCGGAAGCACTTCGGAAGAACAACCAGGCCTATTGTGTTCAACCAGCTTGTGTGGAGCCATCCTGCATGATGCAGCCATCTTGTGCCACCCCCACAACATGCTTTGGTCCCCGATTCTTCTCCAAGTCGAAGAAAGATCGAAAACCGAAGCCTGAAGTTGTCAATCAGGTCAGCCCATGGCCTGAGCTCATAGCAGAACCTAGTGATGCACGCTCAATGTCATTTGTTGGTACACATGAGTACTTGGCCCCTGAGATTATCAAAGGTGAGGGTCATGGTGGTGCTGTGGACTGGTGGACCTTTGGCATATTCTTGTATGAGCTTCTGTTTGGAAAAACACCTTTCAAAGGTTCAGGAAACCGTGCGACGCTATTCAATGTCATTGGTCAGCCGCTGCGTTTCCCTGAATACCCAGTTGTGAGCTTCTCAGCAAGAGATCTAATTAGGGGCCTACTCGTCAAGGAGCCCCAACAAAGATTGGGTTGTAAGCGTGGTGCCACTGAAATAAAACAGCATCCATTTTTTGAGGGTGTGAATTGGGCATTGATACGCTGTGCAAGCCCTCCAGAGGTTCCTAGGCCTGTTGAGATTGAGAGGCCTCCAAAGCAACCTGTTTCGACATCTGAATCTGCTGCTGCTCCTTCTGATGCTACCCAGAAAAGCAGTGACGGCTATTTAGAATTCGATTTCTTTTAGGACTCAATAATTTTTTCCCATTTGTTTGCATCTTGAGTAGGGTTTTCACATTGTAGTGCATTGCAGATTAGTATGTAGATTTTTGTTTCTGTCAACCTGTTCTGTTTTTCTTGAAGTAAACTTGTGGGCATTCAGATTTATATTCCTCAGCAAAGTTCTGAAGTGGTTAATCTTCAAGTGAGTCGAACAAAGGCCTCCACTTCCTGGCTTGTGCAGAGCTAGCTCAGTTTTCTTTACCCTATATTTCTCATAGTAATTACTCAGAAATTGTTCTGTTACTTCTGTCTGATGGAGCATTTCAAGTAAACTGTATTGTCCTTACCAGCTTGTCACTGCAATTGCTGAATAGCTATGTGCATGAGCTGAAAAACATTCAGTGATAAGTTTCACTGAGTAGTGCTTGATCCAGAACAAAGAAGGTTAATCATGTGCATATTTAACTATAGTTGATCAGTACTTGACTGCAACAGCAGGTTTTGTATCTCAGTATAACTCACTGGTGTGTACCGGCTATATAGCATAGATGCTAATCAATAATTGTGTTAGTGAATGATTGGCTGACAACTTTGACATAGCCATGTGTTCCTCTCCCCTATCCCTGCCTGCAATCAGGTTTCGATTTTACGCATCTAGGACAAATCCTTTTTGGAGTAATAAAGTCTCACATGCATATGTTGTAATTTACTCCCTCCGTTCCAAAATAGAAGGATTTTTAGGTTGTCTAGCAAATACTAAGGTTAGGTAAAAAAATTCCTTTTTAAGTCACTTCAGTTGTCAATTTTTTAATTTTAAATTGCTTAGATTCCTTTTTTAAGGATTTGATTAGCTTTGGAATTATTGAAATGATAGAAATCATGAGAATCGGTGCAGGAATTAATGTTTATATTGTAGTACAAAATTTAAATCATAGAAATGATTATATTTTGGAAAGAAGGGAGTACGATCAATGATAGGAGCTCCATGCCAGGGTTGCCAACTGGAGGGTCTGCCTCTGTTTTATTGCTTGGTCTTGTGGCTACATGAGGAATTGAGGACATAATAGTGTGCCAGATTTTCTGTCCTTTGCCTGCAATTTTCATGTGGCACTAGACATTATAATTAACTACAACTCTTCATTACTACAACAATGCAGAGAAAATGCTGGAAATATCCCATATGACAAAACCATCGTCTTTTGTACAAATGAATCAAGAGATTCAAGATCACAGCATTGGTGAAACTGTTATTCACAAGCTTGCAGCCCAGCCCGAAGATGCTAGTAATGCAATGTTTTATACCTATGAAAGTGACTGAAACAGCAGCCATAAAAAAAATCAAAATGAGAAGCATTTGAAATATTTTGTAATTTTATTTCTTTCATTTGGATTAGTCTCCTTTCTGTCATCAGTCGCAGCAACGTTATTACGATTTGGTGCAGGTGATAGTGGTGTTGGGCTGATTGAGTTACTTCTGTTATTTACAGGAGAAGGTGAAAGTGGTGGTGTTGGATCAGCAGTTGCCACAGCTGTAACTTCTTTGCCATCACAGACAATCTTTACTTCACAGTAGAGAGGTGCGTTCTTCTGAACCTGTCCTGCTATTGTGCTTCCTCTCTTAAACTTCCTGTGTTCATTCAAGAAATTTTCAGCCTGTATTTATGAAATTCAGGCAAATTCATTTTGCAGTTCTGTTAATTTTATGTTGCATGGTATATGGACCTTACCGCAAATTTTGATTTTTGAAACCCCCGAACTAGCTTTGTACATGAAGACTGGAATAAGTCGAGGATGCATCGGTAACATGATTCGCTCTCGATTAGTACACATACATTAACCTGAACATATATATGACAAGAAATTAGATTGACTTTCTATACTGTGCTTGCAGATGCACTCAAGTTGTTTATG